>JAOTQQ010000019.1:11128588-11164684 GCA_026546715.1 Gallinago undulata | reverse complement strand
GAGAGGGCTTTTCTTCATGTGCCCAAAGTGTGAAGGATCACCCATGAACCTTCCCCATCCACCCTCATGTCCAGGGGTGCTATATTTCCCATATAATATAAATACATATAATATAATATAAACCATCAGGTCACATCAGCACCAATTCCTTGTTCTTCTTGTAATTCTCCTGGTCTGGTTTCAGCTGGAGCCGTGAGTCCCACGGGAGTCTTTGGAATGTTTCTGTCTGTGCTGAAAATGGGGTGGAAAGTTTCAAGGAGGTTGGGCAGGTATAGGTTGTGGAATAGCACAAACCCTCTGGCTTCTGAAGGGAGAGGGGAGGTGACATGTCCATCTACGAGTACATGACTCCTTGGCAAAACTTGTTGGGAAGGGCTTTTCCTTCTGGTCTGCTCAGAAAACACTGCAGGACCTGCCAGCTTGCCCAGCTGGCATGACCTTATCTCCTGTCTCCTGCCTGGCCTATCCTATTCAACACTTTGCACAGGCAATACAGCATCGCAGAGGGACTGTGGTGTGCCTGCTGTTCAGCTGGACAACGTCACAAGGGGCTATCGAGGGGACATGGGAGAGCTGCTGCTGCTGCTTCACTTACCAACACACTCTACGTCTCCCTCAATGTATGTCCAAGCACCTGTGCTGTTCCTGCCCCACCAGGCATCTCCATAGATTGGTTCTCCAGAACTTTCATTTATTCTCAGAAATTGCCTTGCACATTTGACACTGGGGAAGGATGGCTGGAAGTCTCCAGTGCACTTCAGCGTCCTTTCTTCATTCAGTTTGTAAGGTTTTTTGTGATATTCAAACTGGACTCTTCCTTCCCACTGTGGTTTTTGGCACTTTCCTGTCAGGGCAAAAGTGAGATTCCTTTTCAGGTACAGGAGATGCTCAGGCAGGAGGGGGATGAGGCTTTTCCATGACCAGCTGTGGTGTCAGCATCCAACACTGTGAGAAACCCAAGGGCCCCCAAGTGCGGGAAAAGAACATGTGCCTGGGCAAGATGGTGATACAGGACATTGGGAGAAAGATAAAATGAGGGGCAGGATCTGGCCTTCTCTGACCTCCCCATGTCCTGCAACTCAGGAACAGACAGGGAGGAGATGGAGGGACAGTGCCAAAAATCTGTCCCACACTGGACGCTTCTGTCCTTCCTCATCTTGGAGACTAGTTCCAGTTGGGGTCCATCTCTGAGCTGTGGACAAGGTGTCTCATGGACATGGCAGCATGTCAAAGGTCTCTCCTCAGGGAGAAACACATGTAGAAGGGGAGACTTAGCGCCCCTGCACTTACCTGTGGGGCAGGCCAGGTTCACTACCACCCGCTGCCACGCTCCCTCAATGTTCTTCACCTCCCAAGCACTCTTCCAACTTGGAGACATCTCTTTTGCACATCTGATCACAGCAACAGGAAGAGGATCCTTCACAGGGCAGCTCAGTGTCACCTCTTCATTAAGCTTGTAAATATTCTTACTTGGGGTAAAGTTCCACTGGGGCTTTGAGTTCCCCTGCCGCTTTGAGTTCCACTGAGGCTTCTGGCATCCCTCTGCACAGAGGAGAAGAAGTGGGTTTAAGCAGGAGGGGAAGGGACATGCTGTGGGATCTATTGCCCTGATTTTGACACTGTCCAGCTTCTTTGGTTACCACATTTAGTGCCAAATCCCTCTCTTGAAGCCTAGAGCAGAGTTAACAAGAGCAGCAGGCCACCCCAAGAGAAATCCCATCCATTCCTAAAGGCCTGTAGGCTTCCCCACTCAGGATCCATTTGGGTCTGCATTCCTCCCTGGTCTTCACATAGAGGTCCTTCCTTTGCCTCGGCCATATGTCCAGGCACTGGCTGAAGGCACTGGGCTTAGAGTTGCCCCCAGGAGCATCACCTTTGAACCCCTCCCCAGGAGCAAAGACCCCTGGCAGCTGCCTGTGGCAAGATGCTGAGATAAAAGGTGCCCTGGAACTGCCCTGAAAAACCAAGGCACCCAGGTTCCCCCTGTCCTGGACTGTCACCCAGGTGGGGCTGAGGCATGACCATGTCACCAAGGGTCTGTTGCCAGCTGGGGTCAGGGTGATGTGGGACCATGCTTACCCTTTCAGTTGGCAGTTATGTTCCACAAGGTCTAAGATCTGCTAGAAAAACATCCCAGCCAGAAGGATTCAGCAGCCCAGTGGATGCTGGTCTCTCCTGCCGTGTCTCCCCCAGAGAGGGGGAGAGGGTTGGCAGAGGGGCTGTAGGAGTGCTGGCAGGGTTGGTTGCAGATGTACACCAACCAGAGCTGTGCCTTGCTCTGAAGCCCACCCAAACTTTTAGTGCCCTCTGCGTAGCAAAGCGTTTGCTGCTGATACAGCCATGAAGGAACTTCCTCAAGAAGTTTTTGGTCTTGTATGGTGCTTCCTTACAGACACCAGTGGTAGCACTACATTTAAAAAGGCCACATCTCACGGTTGCTGCTTTAGAAGTGTAATACAGTGCTGACTTATTGTAGTACAAAGAAGAATTAGCCTTTAGTTAAAGTTTATGATTTTTTTAATATAAAAAGTGAGGTTTCTGCATGCTGATAGTAGGTATATTCAACGTTATACTAACTGTTGCTGACAGGCACTCAGGATTGATTCAGCCTTTCACTTAGATATGGATAGTTCACTAAAATGGAAATAAATAGGTGTTGTGTAAGGTTCCCAGGCTGGAAGTGGGTGTGAAGCCACACATTTCTGACTAGGCTGACTACACCACCTTCATCAGAACTCCAGTGAATCACTTCTCTTAAACCTGGGTGTTTATCAGCCCTTATGCTTTCACAGAGACATCAGCATGTTTTCTCTTTTCTCTATTTTTTTTTTCAGGTGGAAAGGTCCTAGCAGAGATGCAGTTTTGCTCCAGGGCTTCTTCAGTCCACCCACTGGTGTCTCCTGGGGGGGTGTCAGGATGCTGCTGTGACACAGCATGGCTTCCACTGTGGCATCAGGCAAGGGCAGACAGCTGGAATGTGCTTCTGCAAAGACCTCATGTGTGCCAGCAGTGTGTCTGTGGCCACTTCTGCCCTTTGGCCACAAAGTCTAAGTGTAGTGGGTGAGCAGTCCCGAAGGCAAACCCTCTTGCTCCCTGGTTTTTCCAAGGGAGGCTTGGGAAAAGGCTGCCTTGCAAGCACCAGCAGGATGACTGTCCTCTGCAACTCATCCTTTCCTTTCCAAGCCCTCTGGGCTGTAGGGGTGGTCACTAGGCCACCTTTTTTCTTCCCTGCAGGTTCTCCTGTGCTCTTTGGTCTGCCAGATGTGGCTCTACGTGCTTGAGTGTGGGTCAGGCAGGAGCCACACACAGTCCAAGAGCTGGGCAGGAGAGATCAGAACAGGCAGGGAGAGGTCTCAGAGCCCTTCCTGGTGGCATTTCTGACAGCTGCTTGAGGGTAAAGCCTAGAAGGCTCTGCTTCCCAAAGAAGAGAAGACAATTTGAGTCCACCTCGGGTTTTGTCCCAAGATCATCGCTGAATGCAATCTAATTCAACCTCACTTCTCCAGTCAGCCCAAGCCTAGCAGGTGGGTGATTACAGCTTGAGACTCACTGGGAGAAACCAGTCCATGGCTGCTGGGTGCAGTTGAGATGCACATGTTGGTGACACACATCTGTCCTCACTCTCTTTCTTACATTCTTTCCCCAGTCACCCTGTAACATTTGCACTGGGAAAAGAGCTCCTTGGAGCAAAGGAGCCTTTGCTGGTGCAAAGTGGTGGCACATGTGAATCAGAGGGTATCAGATCTCCACTAGGCTGGTGCTCACCACTCGTGAGAAGGAGATTGATGCACACCCCTGTGCGTGGGGGGGACAGGGCACCGCTGGAGAAGGGAGGATGCTCAGAGAGAAAGGGGAAAGAAACACTCAGCTTCTCGCCTTGTAGGGACTAACGGCATCTGGGAGAATCACGAAACAGTCATCAGAAACACTGTTTTTCAGCCTGCGCTGTGGTATGCAGACAGCCGCCCACAGGCCCTCCACCCCCAGCTATAGGAAAGAGGCTGAGACAAGTGAAATTTCCGCATGGAAAATATGGTGTAGACGTGACCTCTTGTAACGTACAACGTGTGCTCACTGCAAAACGGGGGAATGCTGAATGCCTAGGCAGAAGTGAGTGGTAGCAAAACGCTAGTCCATTTGCCTCATACAGTCAGAAATTAACTGTTTTTCTTCAGCTGATGCTATTAAATTAATACCCTCCTTGTTAATCTTGTTTAATACCCATGAATATAGTAAGCATTTCACAGAAATATCTGGACTGTCTGTCCCTTCTGCAGAGCAGTTATGAGTCTGGCAGGCGAAACAAAGCCCCAGTGTGCCCCCAGAAGCAGATGTCAGGGAGGATCAGGAGAAAGGAGAAAGAGTTGTGCTGGTAATTCAGGTCAGACTCCCGCCTTCAGCCCTTTGCCGACCAGCAACAGACATACTTTCTTGCATTGTATTATCCCACACCCGAAGAATAAAAGACAAGGTAAAATCTAAGGAGCAGCAGGCAAAGTTCAACCCTTTTCCCATGGCAGCTCAGCAGCTAACAGAGGTGACAGCATGCCGCGCTGGGGGCTTGCTGGGCTTGATGCCATGTGCTTGCTGAGAGGAGCTAAGAAAAGCAACCACTCTTTCTACTGGTGGACAGTCGTATGGCAATCCACCGAGAAGACATGCGGCGGTCTTGAAGCCTCTCCTTGCGAGAACCCAAAGCTGCCAAGCAGATCTTTGAGAGCGATGGGCAGCGTGAGGTTGGAGAAGGGGAGGAGAGACCTGGGGGCTGCTCAGCTTGTGAGCAGTGCCAGGGAAAGGAGGTGTCCCCAGGCAAGGCGCCACGGGAAGGGGAAGGAAATAGCAGCGCTTTAACCTGGGCTGCTCTGCCATGCCAAAGACGTGGTTTTAAGAACACGAGGTACGATACTTGTTTCCTGAATCTGTACTCCGGCAACGGGAAGTGGAAGCATGGCGGACCACACGGTTCACAGCACCAAGGGTGTCCAGTCCCAAGGCACTTCTCTGCAGCATCTCTCAGCTTTTGTGTTCCCTGCAGGATTTAGCCTGAAATTCAAGTCTGACTGACACAAAAACTTTAGGTTTGAGTGTGTCCTTATTTTACCTAGTTCACCCTCCCACCCACCAGGCATTGCAGCTTCCCTCCCAGTTGGAGCTCGCTGTCAGCAGCTACTAAATCACTGCCTAATGTCAAGCAAGGCTGATGAGAAAGGGGCCAGGTCCAGCCTGGATCACAGACCCTGACTCTGCAGGGAAGGCATCCTCTAAAAGCTTCTCCTCCTGCCTCCCAGGCACGCAGGGACTGTAAGGAGATGAGGAGTGAGGTGACCCAAGGGAGAGAAAAACCCCCGTGAGAAGAGCAGGGCGAGACAGTAAGGTGACAATAGGACAATGAGACAATGCATCCTGCTTGGTGGAGGGGTGAGCAGAGAGGCAGTGCTGTGCTAGCTCACACTTGTACCACACACAGCAACCACATCCTCTTTCCTGCAGCTGCTTGGCTCTCCACAAGGCTCCCAGAGACACCTCTCATCTCCTGCCCAGCGACGGGACACAGCTCTGCCTTCCAGCCTCATTTCCTCAGTGATTGCTGGGCCCCGGGGCACATGGCCCTTCCCCAAAATTATTGCCGTGCCTGAGACTTTTCAGGAACCAGCACCACCAGGGCTCAGTGTTGGGGGAAGCAGAGGCAGGGTGGGCGATGGAACCTGGCACAGCAGCGTTGGCACTCTGAAAAGGGACAGCCCCAAACTTCCCGGCACCCTGGTCCCTTCCAAACGTGGAAGGAATTCTGTTAGTGCCTTGAAGGGGACAGCAATGTGCAGTAGAAGCAGCTTGTCTGCTGTCCCCACTGGGCTGTTCCCCCTCCCTTATTGTACCCTGCATCTACCAAGGTCTTGGGAGATGCTCAGGGGCCCCAGGAAAGGGGACCCTTTGGGTCACTCCCTGTTCCCATGTTACTCATCTCTGTCCGATGGCTTTAACTGGCCCCACTGCTACTGTCTGTTCCACAGAGGCCCATTCCACCTTAACGGGGATGGGAGGGACCACCCTTCCCCATCTTGCCCATTCGTCTTTTTTGGTCCCTCAGTGGAAGAAGGCCCCCGATCCACTAGGTGGGGACCTCCCCACAGGTCCCGGGACAGAGTGAGGCCACACGCGGAGGATGCAGGCAGGGCTGCCTGCTCTGCTGGGTGCGGCTGCCAAATGTTTTTGTCTCGGTTCCTCTTCTCACAAACACCAAGTGTGCAAACTCAGCAATGCCCTCTCTGCTGCAGGCAGCCCCAGGCTCCTCCAGAGACAGCTGGGCGACCGAGATGGGCAGAGGGTGCCAAGAGTCTGCTGGCCACCATGTCCCCACTGTGTCCCCACAGTATACAATATGGCCAGGTCCTGGCTTTAGTGTGTGCTGTGCAAACAAGCTGGAGAGCCATGCAGCACTTGGACATGGTTGCACGTGCTGGCCTGAGAGGGTTTGGGCTTCACTGGAGGATCTGGGCAAGGGGAAGCCACACTGGGCAGGAGGATAACCTCTGTTGCAGGTTTACCTTTGTTTTTTGAGTGACAGTGCACTGTGCTCATGCTCCCTGCAATCACTGGGACACATTTCCCCTGGGAAGGGACTCCCATGGTCCATATCACACAGACCCTGCCATCAAGTCCTGATCACATTCCCTGGCCTGTATCATAGCCAGGGTCGTTAATCCACTGTTTTCTCTATCCTGAGTCAGCCCAGACACATCCCTGCAGCAGGTCAGGACAACACGAGTAAATGCTAGCGAGTAGATGCTCGCTCCAGCAAGGTTAGAGAAATACTCCAGTTCAGGCCGATCCAGAGCAATGCAAAGTCATGGACCTGGGATCACAGCTCAAACCCCAGACAGTGCTGCACTGGACTGATTCACCGGCCATCTGGGAGGTCAGATAACATGTGAGCCTGAAGATTTCCACTAAATGACTCCACTGGTTTGGAGGTGTGCAGCCTGTGTAGGAAGGGCCCAGCAAAGCTCTAGGAATGCCCTACCCCTCTATCACCAAACAAGGATGTTCAAGAGAAACCCCAGGACATCATAATTCCTTACAGGGTCTCCTGGAGACACAGGGGCTCAGGTCGTAGCTCCCCAGGTCTCTTCTGGACAGCAGCACCCATCTCCACTGCAGTGAGAATGTGGCTTCTACACACCATGCAAAGAGAGATGGCCACCTACTGCTTCTAGGGACACTGCCCACTCCACGGAAGAACAATACAGCCCCTACAGAAGCTTTCCTGGCACACCAAGGTTTCCTGACCTCCATCCCCAAACAGAGCTTCACCCCACCACAAGCCGACAGATGCCTGAGTGTCTTGGTCCCAGGTGTGGACATCAGCTCCGGTCCTCTCTGAAACAGCTACTGCATCCTGCATGCAGTAAAGGCACATAGCAGCCTTGCAGCAGGAGAGCAGCAAAGCCTCTCTTGTGGGGAGAGAAGCGAGCACATCTTACCTGTTTCCTGCGGTCCTGTGGAGCTGTCAGTGTCCGGGCTGTCCCACTGCTGTGCTGCCAGCAGAGGTGTGAGGAGAGTGAGGAATATCCATCCCAGGCCCATGTTGGCTGAGGCTCCCCCGGTCTCAGCCCCGCCGGCTGCCTCACAGCACACCCGCCTGACTGCAAGAGGTGCAAGCACAGAGAGGAAACAGCCACACAGACAAATCACGTCTGGTGCAAGAGGCTTCCTCATTGGAGAGGGAACGTCTGCCAGCATCAGCGCCGCTTTCCTTCTCCTCTTTTGCAGTTTTGCTGCTCTCTGACCTTTTGTCTGAGAACCACAAGTTTTCAGTCTTTCTGGCGGGAGCAGCTACTAGCCACAGCAGCTGGGTTGCCGTCTCTCTCGGCTCAGATCTCCGGTCCCAGAAGGACTTGTGAGCTGTGCTTGTTCATGGTCCTCTGGGACGGGGGCTTTTCAGGAAGATGTAGCTTCCACACTCACATGGTAAAGTCAAGCAGAGACTACATCAGGCCAGCCCTCACCTTGGTACTGCCTGATAAAGATTGTGATTAAAAGGGCTTCTGAAGTGCACTGATGATCCTAATTACTTGGCAGTCCCTGCCATGGGCAGGAAAGCAGACACTTAGAAAGAAGCTGGTGAGAGCCGTAGTGACCTGGAGCCCAAATGCTGTGGCAGGCTGTGTTGCTGACACACGCTGGAAGTTGGAACGTCTATGAAGGGGCGAGAAGGCACCTCAGGCATGGCAGTAGGCAGGGAAGGGGCTGCTGGTGAGCTGTGTGGCTGGTGGCACTGGCCAAAGCAGCAGACCCAACCATCAGAGCTGGCCCCAGGCAGGAGTCGATGAACTTGTGCTCCAGCCTCCCCAGCCAACCAGCAGCTCTTGCTGGAGGTGCTTAGTCCCTGCCCCAGCTGAAACACACAGCTGGGAGAAAAACAAACCATGAAATCTTTTCTGAGGCTTTGCAGCAGGGAAGCAGCCCCTTGTGGTGGCCTTCCTTTTCATTATGCTCTTCAGCAAAGCCCATATCCTGGTTTCAGATGGGATAGAGTTAATTTTCTTCCTAGTAACTTCTGTGCTTTGGATTTAGTATGAGAATAATGTTGATAACATATTATTTTAGTTGTTGCTAAGTAACTCTTACATTAAGACAAGGAATTTTTCAGCTTCCCATGGAAGCTGAGAGGGAGCACAGACAGGACAAGCTGGACAAAGGAATATCCCATACCATAGACGTCATGCTCAGTGCATAAGTGGGGGTTGGCCAGGGTCAGGAATCCATAATCACTGTTCAGGATGGGCTGGGCACCTGATCACCAGGTGGTGAAAAATTGTATTGTATCACTCTTTTTGCATAGTCTTTTACCACTGTTTTTTCCCCCTGTTCCATCACTGTTCTATTAAACTGTCTTTATCTCAGCCCATGAGGTTTTGTTTCCTTTTTCTTCCTCTTCTCCTGATTCTACTGGGGGATGGGAGAAGGGAGTGAGTAGATGGCTATACGATCCTAGTTGCTGGCTGGAAGTAAGCCACAACGGCCCCAAGCCTGGGGTCAGGCTCTGCTTACTGATAATGCACATCCTCTGCTTGATTTGCATGCTCTGCAGCACCTTTACTCAGCAGCATCAAGCAGGCCAGTGTGGGGTGTCCTGGGTGGACCTGCTTTGGCAGGGGACTTGGACTAGATGATCTCCAGAGGTCCTTTCCAACCCCATGATTATCTGAGTGGCCCTCTCCAAACACATTCTCCCGAGCTACCCTGAGAAAAAGATGGTACAAATCTTCTTTTATATTTTTTCTGCAGTGATGGTGCTTGAGAGCAGACACTCAGCATCTTTTAACTCTCAGAGACAGAGCCAGAGTCTGCCCTGCTCCCTTTCTTGTGCCATCCTGTGCTCAGAAAGTCAGGCTCAGCCTCTTCTCCCTTGTCTGTGCTTCATCTCTTCCTGCAACAGAGCTGGCAGGGTCAGTGCTAACCTGCCCAGGAACCTCTCTTTTTCTTTCTTTCACTCAGATGATGAAGTTCACCCATGGAGAGTTTACCATACTCAAAGACACTTTCCCTAGCAGAAGTGCCCTGGGGCTGCAGGGCATCAGGGCAGCAGGGTACATCCCGGGAGGTAGCTGTACTCCACCTTAAGCACAGGTTTTGGGATGGGAGAAAGCAACTGCTCCTCTGCCTCCAGCAACACCTCAGACTTCACATCTCTTTGGCCATTAGTGCTGCTGGGTGTCTCAAGGAATAAGCAAAGAGCTGCAAAAGCAAACTATATCCTTAGGAACTGATGACTCATTTGGAGGATCTTTGGAACATAAGTAGGGAAATTCCTTAAATCAAAAAAGACTAAAAAAAAATCACATCCCTGGTCCCTCTGTGCACCGATCCCAGCACAACGGTTGTCAACGCCTATGCTAACAGTCTGTGGCATTTCCAAAAGCCCTTTATTACTCCATCTGAAACCTCAAAAGCCATGCAAGAAGTGTGGACTAAGCAGTTACCAGGAAGCCTTCTCGCGCTCTTGCTCCTTACACTTCCCCTTCCTCCAGATCAGAAAATCCAGCTTCAAGTGTTACACAGGCTCTTGCGCAGAGGATGGAGGGGCGTTGCAAGCCAGTGCCACCATCCCCAGAGGGTCCAGCAGCTACGTACTCTGGTCACACAAGGCAAACGCAAAGCCAGAAAGACAGCTTTGGTTTGTTTGCAACACAACAGGATGTGAAATTCTTGGTTCCACTGGTGCCACTGCCGTGTCCCCGTGTCCCCCCATTGCAGAGCATGCCTGGCAGACCCAGCACAGCCGGGAGTACGGGCAGGGTGTATTTCAGCGGGGTGTAGGCAGGGACCCACGTCCTGCTGCAATGCCAGGGACAAGGCACGTGTCCTGTTTTTTTCACAAACCTTGCACTGCGCTGGCATTTGAGTCATGTTTCACAGCACTCTTGCCACCCCAAGAGACATCACTCCTCCCTCCACTGCGAGGACATGCTCTCCTACCGACCCCACAGACTTCGGGGCAGATCTGAAGTTCTTGACGTGTTTGCAAAAATGACTGCTGGGCTGCTTCTACAGCCTGTTCCTTGCTGTCTTTTTTTTTTTGTTTGTCCTATTGAGCTTTTACGTCTTACCTGCCTGATACTATTTTTTGTCATCTCGACATGACTTCAGGTCTTTGAAGGGGTTTCTCTGTTTTGAATAACCTCTGGCCCTGTTTTTTCTCTACCTTTTGATAGCAGGAGCCTTACAAGGCTGCCCTAAATCTTTGCGAGCTTGCTGGACTCTGTGTGACCAGTCTGTTTCTTTTTGCTTTGTTTTATCCAAGTTTCCTCATTTCACACATTTCCCCTTTCTGAAGCTGAACAAGTTGTCCCAGGACTTTTCAATCTTCAGTGACTATGCAGGGTCATGAAAACAAAGCATTTTGTGGCCACCACCAGCAGGCAGCCCTTTGCTGAGAATGTCCTTGGTCCAGTCCTGCACAGAGCTCAGTTCTCCATTTTCCACCTTGGATTTGTCACGCACATGGAGGACCACACGCCAGAGCCTTGGCTGCTTCTGCCTGGTATTGCAAACCAGCCATCGGAATGCCTGAAGACCAACAGCAGTAGTTCCACCCTCTGCTTCTTCTTTTTCTTTGGGATTCCTGTTCCCAAAGGCGTATCTGTGGTGCAGAGGAGTTTGCACCCCTCTTACTGCAGCAGGGACCCCATAGCTGGAACCACACCTTAGAGAAATGTGGTCTCCTGCCTGCTTCTGGCCCCCTGTCTGTTGCTGGAAGTTGGTGTCTGCACCCACATGTACTACTCCCCTCCATGATGCTCTCCAGGAGCAGTACCTGGCTTGCCAGTCTTCACCTAAACCTCCCCCACAACGCCACCCATGGACCACCGCAGAGCTGCTAGCATGCAGAGACTGGCTCTTGCCCCATGAGCATCGCAGCAAGGGGAAACTGGGGCTCTGGACTATGAAAGCTGCTTGCGGGCAACATTGCCACCAGGGGAAACCTTGGGGTTTTCATTGTACAGATGGGAGCACTGAGGCAGAGAGGGAGACAGCGAGAGGAAGGAAGTCCACATGGCAGACGCCGACTTCAGTGCTGAGTCCCAGGATGTTGTTGCAACCACAGTGCTCTCCTTCCTCCAGCCGAATGGGAACTGGGCTGCGACCCAACAAGTTTTCCTGCCTCAGCACCCCTGGGCTACTGCCACGAGTGGGGTCACTCCAACCAGGGACATGGGAAACGGCTCCTGCGGCCCTGGGCTGGGACAGCCACCATGCAGGGAGCTGACCTGTCCCCAGGCTATGCTGGGCGTTCAGCAGTTTTCAGGGGTTAATATGAGCTCATACGCTGTTTGATGTCCCCAGAGCAGTGGTCGCAGAGGTACCAGAGCCACCTGCATGCCCACCCCCAGCCTGGCAGTCCCTGCCCAGCTGCTGCATGGAGTCTTATGGAATCTAGGGATGCATCACTGCCAGCTGGATGCTGGCAGGGTGAGCTCTGGGTCTGGCTGCCAGGAGAAGCATGGGAAGGAAAGGCACCCCCCCTCCACCCTCAAATGTGGGCCTTTCCTTCAGACACAGACGTGCCCGCTCGTGCCTCACACTCCCTTGTGCAAATGTCTAACCCACTGCCGCCCTAAAGCCCAGTGCTGCCTGCAGCCCTTGCAATAAAAGGGTTAATCCTGGCCCGTTTCCCACCACGCTGACACTTTCCCACTTGCTCAGCTTTCAGTGCCTGGAAAATTCTGCCATGTTAATTCCAAACCTTCTTTTATTCTGTCAGATGCCATACAGTCATGGTGACATGACAGTCACATTCCTTTGCCAGGCCTGATACTGGCTGCTACACAGTCTGTTCGATGAGGCACCCCCTGCTTTCCCATGAGTCTTGCTGGCTGGCATGGCTTGCAGGTCTGTCCTTAGAAACTGTCCATGACACCCTCAGCTCAGTCACGGGGCTCCGCCTCTGAAGACAGCTCTCCATCAGCTCGCTGTGGCTGCTGTGCTCACTCTTGGAGCTGCCTGTCCTGCTCTGTGTGCATCCCTGTCCCACCTCACCCTGCCTGTCCTGACTCCTTGTGCATCCCTGTCCCATCTCTCCCTGTCTGTCCTGCCCAAATGTGCATTCCCACCTCACCTCTCTCAGCCCAGCAGTTTGCTGGTGCTCAGCTGCCTCCTTTCCCAGTCTTCCACCGCAGTCTCTGAGACCCACCAGCATTGCTTCAGCCCTGGCAGGCATTAGGGCCCATGGCCATAGCCTTTTGCTCTGAAGATGAGCCAGACCTGAGCTGAGAAGGTCCAAGGAGACCTGCCACGATCCCCTAGCACTTGGCAGCAGCAGGTCTCTGTCCATCAACTGGCCCATGCCCCCCAGGTTTTCATGCACGTCTGGACTCTCCCTGCACCCTTAATCTCCCCCAGCCATGCTTTTTCCTGCCCTACTGCTGGGTCCCACAGTCCCCCAACCCCAGCCCAAAGTAGACCCCTGTACCATGAATCCAGACTCCTCTTTGCTTCCCAAGCGCTGGGTGCTCTGCTCCCAGGGTTCATCCCCAGAGCCCAGCACTCTTTTGCTAGGACCTGCTTCGACATTACGAGGAGGGCAGGAGGAACTTTGGTGAGCAGGGGCTGAGAGCTGCCTGCAAGGAGCAGGAGTGGAAGATACCATCCCTGCTCCAGGACCCTGCACAGGAGGGTGACATGAGAGGGGCAGGACTGAGTGCATCTCCCCTGCTGGTCCAGAACTGCTCCCAGTCTTGCTCTGCTTCTCAGGGCGTGCGAAGGGAGCACTGGGCTGGGGCTGGGGACTGCTCTGCTCTCTGGATGTAGGGCTGGTCCTGGCTCACAGCCTGCCGCTGTGGGGCTGGGAAGGGATTTTAGTTGGTGCAGTGATGAGGCCAGGGACCTGCACTGTTTGCTAGAGTGAAGGGTTGCTGGGTTTGGGTTCAGGGAAGCTCCCAGGAGGTGTTCTGCACACCGCATGACCGACTTACCTGCTCCCATATACTCAGAAAGCCGTGGGCCAGCATCTGCCTTTCCCTCTATCGCCACCCACACCCCACAGCACCCACCTTTCTGCTGCCATGTCCCAGCCCAACGGGTGCCAAGGGATGCTGAGGTCCCTGCACCAGGGGCTGGCTTAGCTGCTCTCCCCAGACCAGGGTGAGCTCCAGGAGACTCCAGCAGCACCTGATGGCTCCTCACCCTGCTCCCCATGGTACTCACAGCCCCATGTCCCCATCAGGATCCCACAGCTGATACTCTGGGACCAGGCCATCAGCTGGGCCACCCAGCCACAGCAGCAGCACTGGCAGCCACTGCTCTATATACATTGCTGCATGACTTTGCCATGCAGGCTTCACAGGCTTAATGAAGCCCAGTTCCTGATCAGGACAGTCTGTCTGATAACCACCAACTACAGCCTGCTTGAGTTGAGGCAGATGACTCTGGAGAAGACTTCAGCAGATGTAAACTCTGTAGAAGCAACCCCAGATCAAGCCTCTGACACCCAAGCCACCGTTCTATGTCTCCCTTGCGTCTAAGGCTGCCCCCGTAGTGAGCATCCAGTGAGCTCCATGTCAGTGCTGCCAAACCAGAGAGCTGGAAATCCCCTCTCCTGCTGACTCAGCACCTTGTGGGGCTGTTTGCCAGCACATGGTCCCCTTCCCCATTTGGGTCAGCTCTGGCATGTGGGGAGAACAGCCTGGCTCCATGTAAACAGCCCTGACCACCAGCCCCTCAGAGAGGTTTATTAAAGCAGCCCATGAGCAAGCCCTGGCTGCTCCAAGCCTCCCCAAGCCAGGACAGGGGCTTACACTGCTTCATTTCTGAATCTTTTTGAACTGTTTTGACTCGCTCCAGCACTGCAGACCGTTCGTTTGTGTGGATGAAACAACCTCCAGTGTGGTGTCCTTGCAGCAAAGGCTGGAGCCTCAAGTTGAGCTCTTTCCTTCTCCCAGGAGCTACTGAGGTGCAAAGGGATGGGTTCTTTGGGCTCATTTCTGCTGGACTCGGAGGTCCAACACTTGTGCGAGTCTAAGTTTAAAAGCCCCAGAGCCCTTCCCTGTGAGTGAACTACAGTGACAGCCTCATGGCCAGGTTGTCCCAGACTCTGGGTTCCAGCCCCACAACCCATCGTTAGTTTCGTTCTTCCTGTGGACTCAGGACTTTTTGCCCCTGCCTGTGGGTTACAAGTTCCAGCTTGGCCATACGTGCCAACACCCTAATGGCAACACCCTGAGCACTCTGGGGAAGTATATGCCAGACTGAAACAGTATAAAATCCTGCCCCAAACCTCCTTGGTTTCCTGCTGGCATACATGAAGAATGAAGACAAGGAGCCTCATCTGTCTCCCCAAGACATAACATCATCTGATGATGCGATGTAGTCCCCCCCGGCCTGAATTGTCAGGTCTGATAGCTGGAGGCAACTTGTCTCCTACTGAAGGTCAGGTGTTGGCTGTGGTGGAGGCAGGACAAAGCCTGCAGTGCAGTGTCCCTGCACAGGTAACCCTCAGACCATCCTCAAGGAGGGGCTGAAATCACAAAGCTGTGTAGCAGGGAGCTCAATCAGCACCTTTTTTATTAATATGCATCATAAATAAAGAAATAAATAAAGGCGAGACACCTCGTTCTAATGGGGAAATACAAATTAAATATGGTGCAACATCTGCTAAGCGATGTACAAGCAGGAGGTAACCTTGCAAGACCAGGGCCCCTTGCCATGGGGGAGCCAGCCCAGGCATAATGCTGTGAGCAGTATCAACCTGGCCAAGGCACCACTTACTGGCATGGCCTTTCATTAACACTGTTCCCCACCTCACGGGCAGGTAAAGATCCCCATCCCAGCGGGCAGCATGAACATGGCAAGGCAGGGGTTGACTGGCATTGCCTTTGCTGAGGACCACAGGACCCCCAGTATCCCCTTGTGCTTGTGCACAACACTCGTCCCCCCCCACCCCACGGCACTGCTCAGCAAGACCAGAAACCCTATGCCAAGGGGAGTGCCACCCCTCCCTCCCCAGCTCCCTCTGGGAGCACTCCCCGATCTACCTGCCGGGAGCACTGCCCCCAACTCCAAAGAGCATCCCTCACCCACTCAGGGACCCTGCCCTCATCCCCTCCCCTCCAACCCCTCCCCTCTACTGAGCATTCCAGGGCTTCCCAGGCACTGGCTCCCTGCTCAGCATGGAGGGCACAGGGCCACCCCACCCCCCCCCAAGCACAGGGTGGCACTACCCATCCCAGACCTACGTTAACACTGAACATCCACGTGCCTTCCTCACGACCCCATGCACCCCTTTGCTCTGCACGCACACACATATCCCGAGATCCCCCTCCCCTGGCCATGGCCAGGCACAGCCCCAGCCCTGCTGTGTGGCCGTGCCAGGCTACTTGGCCCAGTACAATCCACCAGGCACCACTATAAACACGTTAGGACAGGGCTGCTCCAGCACAGGAGAACCTAACTTGCAGCCCACCCATCAAACCCCAACGCAGCCCATCAGCCCAGCCATGCAGAGCCCGTGACAACGGTGCTCCCTCCCCTATGGCTGATGATGCCAGGGATGCTGGAGGCTGAAGACACTGCCACCCCCGAGGAGGGGATGGCCAGCATCTTGCACCCTCCAGCATGAAACGGAGCCGGGCAGCGGGGCAGCGCTGCCCTGGCAGGGACTGCTTGGGTTCCCGCTATGTAGGAGTCCATGGCCTATGGGTGCTGGAGATGGCGTGGGGTGGAGGGGGGCTCGGGCGATCCCCAGTGTGGCTGCATGCATGGCAACGCCTGGCAAAATGAGGTGCAGCTTGCAGAAGACCCCGGGGGCCGAGGTGGCCTTTGGCAGCTGCACGAGGAGGAGCAAGAAGGAACCACCTACGGTTACTGTATTCTGTAATGGCAAGAAAGGTAAGAAACTAGCAAGAAGCTGTGTCTGTTCCTCTGGCAGGATGTGCTTCCCCAGAGGAGCCTCAGCAGCCCACGGTACTGTGCTTGGCCTTCCAGCCAGGTCAATAGTCCTCATCCTCTGGGTGGGTGACGTACATGATGGGCACCAGTCCCTTCTCGGAGCCGAGGCTGCACTGGAGCCAGTCACCATCCACTTTGGAGATGACTTGCAAGATATCCCCTTTGTTGAAGCTCAGTTGTCCTGCCTCGGTGGCAATGTGATGGCAAAGAGCTTTCACCTCACTGCAGAGGCAAAGGAAGGAGAGGAAGGGTTAGCTTGCTGCAGGACACAAACCCTGCCTGAAGCCCAGGGACCATCACGAGCACAGAGGAGCCAGGAAAACACCCCCTGCCTCCCCACCCAGCCAGGCTCCCAGCTGCCCCTTGCCTGCAGGTGGCAGAGTTGGGTGGGTGGATGCAAAAGCTTCATCACTGCCCCAAACCACCCCCCTGGTCCGCAAGTACAAAGCAGGCCAGGCAAACTGCAACAGACAGAGCTGTGCCAACCCTAGCCCACCATGTTCCATCCCCTGCAGGACTCACCAGGGAGGGTGAGGAGACAGCCCCCGGGCTGGACGCCCTATGGGGGGCACTTCAGGTGATGCTGGCTGGGGGCGTTCTGGCTCAGGAGTTGCTTCTCGCCACATGCTTGCCCCAACCGTCTGGGCCACCAGCTGGAACACAGACTTGTCCAAACTCAGCCAGCCAGAGGGCAACCTGCAAGAAGGAGACAGAAGCAGGTAGTGGCAGGGAAGTGTTACCTAGGGGCAAGGAGCAGTCATTCTCATGGCAAGGTCATGCCTTAGAGGTCTGGCTCCATACACAAAGTGCACTGCAGTCCCCAGGCTGTCTCCTGGGAGGGAGGGCTCAGCATTCTCCAGACACACCATGGCCTAGACTGGGAAGGACTTTTCCAGTGGCCATAGAAGGAAGAAAGGTGCAGATGGAGAGGCAATGTAGGGAGGTCTCAGCTCCATGTGGCAACTTTAGCCCTTCTCCTCCCCCACTGTGTGGAACAGGGATGACTCTCTATGTTCTATTCTCACCACACACTTCCAGAAGGGGTGAGGTGATGATGGGGCGGTGCAGCAGGAGCCCCTTCCCTGGAGAGAAGGCTTAGAAACCAAGAGAGGAGAGGAAAGCCAGTTAGGTGGATTCACAAGGGTAGGAGTGGACGAGGGGAAGGGTGGTGTGGTAGGAATTAAGGCAGGCTGGTAGGGCTGGGCAGGGGTGGCAGACCTCTCTGTTCACTCGCTGCCTCTGGTCTACCACCGTGGTGTAGCCCAGCAGTCTGACTTCCACCTGCACTGCTGCAACCCCAGATTAACCAGCTCCCTCCAGCCCCAAACTGTCTCCCTACCTGTTAGGCTGCCTGGGCTCTTTCTGCACCTTCCTGGACCCAAACAAGTGTCCCCACTTGATGGTCTGGCTTCCCTCTGATGCAGTGGTGTTGCTCTCTTCTTGGGGGGCTGCTGCTGCTGCTCCCACTCTTTGCTGAGTCCCAGCCTCCTTCTCCTTGCTGCGCTTCAGCTCTGTAACCACCGAGTCTGGGGGGCTGCCCATCCAGAAGGGCCTACTCCGTTCCTTCACCTCTTCATTGACGGCTACCTGCTGGGTCTTTTCCAAGGGCTCTTCCACAGCTTCAGGACTTGGCTTGCTGGCAGCCTTGGGTCTCTCCTCCAAGGTTCCCTCAGCAATGGGGCAAGCCTCTGCCCCCTCCACCACTCCTTCACGGGGTGGTGGTGCCTTGTGGGTCTCCGCTGACCTGGGAACATCATTCACAGCCTTCTTCTTCTTCTCATAGCGGATAAACTTCGAGCCTTCAGGTGAGCCCTCGATGTAAATCTGAGAGCTCTGCATGAGCTGGTACCACCAGCCTGCCTGCTTGTCCTTCTTCCCCTCCCACGTGCTCTCCCGCACCTTCCTCTGCTCTTCATCTCTCTCAACATCTCCACAGGAGGCCCCCACCCCCTTGACCCTCTCGCTGGCAGCTTGCTGGGAGCCGTGGCCTGGAGAGATGTCACCATCTCTGGTGCCCACTTTGCCTGCTTCGGGAGCGGTGCTGCAGCCGTCGGGATCGTTGCTGCTGCCCCGTGTCCGCATCAGCTGCAGAGTGGAGTGGGCGGAAAGCAGAAGGTCCTGCTTCACACGCAGCAGCTCCTTCTGCTGCTGCTGCTCTTTGCCCATCTGCATCAGGTGGTGCTCGAAAAGGAGGTCCAGGTTGAAGGGCAGCAGGGAGAGCGGCTGCAGCAGGAGCAGGAGCTCCTCGAAAAGAGGCTGGCACACGCTGTGAGACAGACACAAGAAGCCCACCGGCTGGTAGTGTGCCAGGATGATATCTGTAGGGCAAGAGACACTAATTAGAAGACAGGCCCTTGCCACCTTTGCCAAGCCACCAAGAATCTGCTGAAGCTATGGGGAAAGGAGCTGGACACTAGCTTTTGGGCACAGCCGTGGCTGCAGTGTGAGGCTCAGCACTGGGTCAGGAAGCAGCAGATGCTCTGGGCAACTGGGCCCAGGTCCCACTTCCAATCATGCCTGCAGCCAGGACTGCCTGGACCTGTCAAACTATCCATCAGGAGGACCTCTGCCACAAAATGCCATGGGAGAAGGGTGCAAATATAGAACACTACAGGCTAGGCACATGTCAAGATTCACCTCCCCATCTACTGGAGAACAACAAGGAACTGCAGACCTGGACAGTCCAGATCCCTGCAGAAAGAGCTGCTGGGCACAGCAGAGAGGTGTCTGTCTTTCCAGGGACCTGGCTGAGAGAATGGAGCAGCATTTCTACATGCAACATTCACCCTTCACTTCACTTGGTCACATCCCACCAGCTTTGTTGTCAGGTCTCAATCTCAAAGAGAGGGCTGGGAACAAGAGTTGTGGCCATAACAAGCTTATACCACAGGCAGGACTTGCACCTTATCTCCAGCCCCTTTGCCCTTCATCATCCCGACAGCCCAAGCTATTGCTCACACTTCCAGCTCTTAATGATGGCTTAAGACAAATGGTCTTCTGCTCAAGAAAATCAGGGTGCCTTCTCTTACCTCAGTACAAAGGCAAGTCTACTCTCCTAACTGCTCCAGAGAGAAGTGCTGACTGCACACGCACACCTAGGAAACACCTACTGTCACCCCCCAAAACTGCCAGAAGATACTGGGCTGGACTTCTTGCAGTGTATGGGGCCCTGGGCTGAGCCAGGAGCACTCTCGGGGGATCCAGCAGGTCAAGGGTGTCTGTCTCACTGTGCACTTAGGTTGCTTTTAGGCATCAGGCAGCTTGGGCACGCTGACGGGTTATCTGCACACTCTAGAAACATTTCTGGTTGAAAAAATAGATCGTCCAGTGAAATCTGCTTTTTGTCAGGAGGTTTTCCTTCCTGTTCTTTCCATTTCCCACGCCTGAAGGGTTTCAGCTAAATGCACTCATCTCCAGCCATACAGAGCTCTCAGGCAGGGAAAGGAAAAATTTGGGGTTAGATCTGGTCTCCTGCAAGTAGACTGAGGGATCTGCACTAGAAATGATAGCCTTGGGTACTAGCTGCAGCTGGGATGGACGTGGCTGGCCAGGCAAAGATAGAGGGAACTGCATGGAGCTTTGACTTCCACCTTGCTCCCTTGAGTGGAGCAGCCCTCCAGCAACACTCGGACTGCATACAGTCTAGCCCTTTGGATCAGAGAAGAAGGGAGACGCTCAGGCTGAGAGACCAATAAGAGACATGTGTGCCCTAGAGCTTATATCGTGATCCATATTGTGCAGAACTTGGATCCTGCTGCAGCCCACACCCCTCAGGCTCTTACCTTCATGGTTGTAGAGGTGGTTGAACCAGAACTCCAAGGACCGGATACTGCAGGAAGGGAAAACAAGCAGGGAAAGAAACAAAAAGCGAAAATCAATTGATTCCCTTCATCCTTGATGTTCTGCAACAAGAAGTGTGGCTGGAAAGCAGCATTTACAGCACAGCTCTGTGAACCTCAAGACCTAGTGAAAGGACAGTGGCTCACTCCCATCAACGTGCACTGACCACAGCCACCCAGCCAGTCATGGAGCCATCCAGTTTGCTTTACATGAGGCATTGTGCGACCATAATCTCTAACAACAGTGTTTCCAGAAGCTTCCTCATGATTTGGCAGAGCTTAGTTTTGCTGAGAAGGGCTTGTGTGGAAGAGGGAAATCATCTGCAAACACAAGGCCATTGCTGCAGGCTTGGCCCGAAGTAGGCTGGCATCCTGTGCCAGCAGAGGAGAGCTGGGCCACCCTCAGTGGAGAGAGCAAGGCAGGGCTTGCTCCTGCTTGTAGGGGTTACCCAACATTTGGACATCTTGGGGAGCTCTTTTGCTGGAGCTCTTGCTGACCACTGAGGAAGAGCAGAGAAATACCATCCTGGTAGCACTCATCCCTTCACCGAAGCTGCTTTCTGTTTAACACTGAGTGTAGTGTCTGTTCTCCTTATCCAACCTGGAAGGGTCAGCCTTGAGTTCTGGACCAGGGCAATTTCTTCTTCAGAACCTCATGCACTGGATTCACTGAAGCTCCAGGAAGCAGTGATTTAAGCTGGGACTTTCAGGAGTAATTTATGTATGTTATGTTTATCCTTATATGAACCATGACAGACTCTTCCCGCCTAATATTTTGGGGCTAGAACAAGCTGATGATATTCTTCAATGGGCTACAGACAGTGTTTCTCAGTCCTGGCCTGGTATAGGGGTAAGTTTTGATCCTTCTGGAGTTCCCTGAGGCTCATAGCTTCTTCCTTCTCTCTCTACAGCAGCTTCCCAAGTTTTACTGTGCCTGCCTGCAGTAAAGGATCAGCACTTGCTGTCAGCCCTGGACCGTAACATGCAACCAGCCCAGGGAGTCTGCTTACTTGAGGAGGCCAAAGAGGAATGCGTTGAACCTCATGGTGTGGTTGGTGAGCTCCGTGTACTGGCTGATCTTGCTATAGAGGCTGTGCAGCAGCTTGGTAGAGGGGCCTATGGAGAGAATAAAATTGTTGAGAGTCAGCAAAGCCAAAATGGCAGCACAGGAAGGAGCATCAAGGCAAAACCAGATGTTGGCTGGGTATCCATGGCTGCATGGGCACTGCCCCTACACCACTCATCAACCTCACTCCATCCCAATTCCACAAGGGAGATGGGTTGTGGTCTGTCCCAGACTGCCACTCCAGAACTTTGGATGAGTTTCTATAGCGCAAGGACCTGCCTTCCACACTTCAGGGACAATCACAGCCCTTGGCTCAAAATCAGCAGGTAAACACAATATTGCGGTGCGTGATTATAATCTGGGGTGTCTGCAATCAGAGAAATATCCCCAGAGCTGGAGATTTGCCACAAACAGGCTAGAAGGCTTCCCAGCTCTGGATGTAAGCTCTTCATGACACAGAAATCAGTGTGGCCCTGCCATCTGGAACCTCAGAAAGGAGTTCTCCTGGATGGTAGCCACCAGCACAATCCAGGGTGCAAAACTGGTACTAGTGGAGGGTGCATTCCATTGCTGTGGACTGTTATAGGAAAATCTGGGATTTTCAGGGACAATTATAATAATTTTTTGGGCAGAAGAGAGCAGTGGCTCTCCCGCCTTGCAAGAGAAGGTCAGTGTTCACCCTGTTTTGTGCAGGGAGGTGGGTACTGCTCTGCAATCTCATCCTTACAGCCCAGCTTCCCCAGCACCTCCCAGCAACCCCGCAGAGCAATGGGCATTGCTGCACACCCTCCATACCAAGCTGAGTCGATGCCTCCACCACACTCCAGGGGATGTTCCTCCTTTGGCCAATGATCATGTCCAGGACGTAAGCCTTCAGCCCATCACTCAGGATGTCCCGGACAGCAGGGCATAGGTATTTCAGGATGAGATGCCCCACGTTGGGGCTCACAGAGCTGTTACCAAGCTTGGCCTAAGGGATGATAACAAGAGGCAACAGGGAGAGTGTTGGTAACTGCTCTACAAGGTACAGATGCATGCAAACAGTCCAGCCTCACTTGCCTACCACAGGCACCCAGCAGGCAATATCCAGGGTACGATGATGCTCAGAAGCTCCTCTAACAGGCAGTCACTTTCCCTCCCCCACTCCCTGCTGCCTTATACACCAGTTCTGGGTTGCTCCTTGCAAGGACTGCTCCAGGCTGGGATGAGGCAACAGCTTGGGAAGAGAAAATCCTATCTTGGGAAGAGCATATCCCAGTTAGAAGGGATGCTGGGTTCTGCCTACAGGTCTAAAAAGGCTGTCCTGCTGGAGGAAGAAAAGAGTAAAGGATTTTTCTGCTGCTGTAGATTTTCTTGTTGCTATCTTTGAAGCAGGAAGCAGTAAGCCACATAGGAACTACCAGCACCGAGGGGTTAAGGAACACTTAACTCGGTGACATGGCGAGCTATAATTCCCAGGGATTACTATAAATAAACAGGGTGAGGGCAAAATGGATGAGCAGGGCTCAGGTTGAGGAGAGGAAGCATGAAAGAGCCCAGCACCAGCAGAGTGTGGACTATATTGTGCTGCATACAGCCCCTGGGCTGCCGAGGGGTCAACCCAAAGGGGTCAGCCCCAGGCCCTGCACATCAGGTCGTGGGGGTCCCTGGGCAGCTGCGCCCAGGGCACAGATTTTACCAGCTGAGCTGGAATTACACCGGCCAGTTGGCACAGGTCCACAGAGGCCCTGAACTGAGACTGAACTTCTGGGTCAGGAATAATCCCCCCAGATCCACTGAGCGTGGGAGCAGCAGAAGAGGACGGGTGCTGCCTTTTGACAGGTGAATGCTCAGCCCCTGGCACTCCAATGCAGAACGAAATCGCCCCGGTGAGAAATGGCAGCATTGTCTGGTAAGTAAATTAATGGGGGAATGTTGCAGCAGCTGTCCCCCAAACCAACACTGCAAAGCCAGGAAATTCAAACCAGAGCCTTAAGAAAGCTGTCTGAGTCCAAACAGCTCCCGCTAGGCTGCACAGCAATCTCTGCATCAGTAACAATTGTAATTAGGGGTAAATTACACCGGGCTCTGAGATGATAAGATTGAATGGGCTTGGAATCTGACCCAGCCAGGTTTCTCCTTGGGGATGGCACTCCAGAGCAGTTGCCATGCCCAAATAGTGTCACATTGCTGCCCCAGAGTTCCCGTGACTGAAGCAGAGCCCTCAGCATTGAGAGGAGGCACCGCAAACATGCCGAGTGTCACGGGACTGCAAACACTGGCTGGTACAAACAGAAGTGAGCTCGCTCTGCTTCTCTGTTATTCCAGAAATGGGAGATGAGGGAAGCACAAGCTAAAGACAGCCAGCCCCATGGGCAACCTAGGCCATAGAATCATAGAATTACCTAGGTTGGAAAGGACCTTTCAGATCATCTAGTCCAACCATCATAGATGCTCTCCAAAGGTAGTGGGTTTGTGGTAAGGTTATAGGGGATGCCCACCTGCCCCAGATGGCCAATGACTGATGCACTTCTTTATCATTACGGAGCCCTGTGACACAGGAAGGGACTGGGGACATTGCACTGTGTCCTGGCACAGAATCACGGGATGTGTGGAGGAGGGAGATACAACTCTCCACCGTATGAGAAAAAAGAGCTGGTGTACTGCATCAGACCACAAGTCCAGGTGGTCTGGTATTCTCTCTTATAAAGAGCCATGAGTAAATACATAAGAAAGAGTCAAACCAGAGCAAACTTATATAATATTTGTCCTGAATGCTCTCGCAGTCTGCAACTACTTTCAGCTCAAAGACTGCCTAAGCTGGATATTATTGCTGTGTGTTTAGTAGAACCCAGTGAATTCCCCTTCCCCGTGTTTTTCTGACCTTTCCTTAAACCCACGTACTCTTTTATCACCTCCAGCATCATATCTCAAGAACTGTCACAGAATTACTACCTGCTGCATGGCACACCATCGCCTGTGGTTTGTTCTTGGTATTACTGCCTTCATTGGATACCTTCTAATTTTTGACTGGAAGAGAATGGAGAGGCAACCTTTCTCCATGCTCTCCTTGTCACTCCTGGTGCTGAAAGCAAGACGTACCTTCACTCCTGGATCCCTGCTGGTTCCAAAGTGAGCCACAATCAGGTCAACAGCAGTGTTGATGGCCTTCACCAGGCCTAGAGGGAAAGAACAAGTCAGAGAGCTACCTGAGGGGCTTTTAGGACAGGCTCCGATCAAATAATGAAGAAATCAGGCAAGGGCATTTCAAGCCCATGTCAGCACACATGTCCTGTCTCCCAAAAACAGGCAGAGCCCCTCCTAACTCCTCAGCAAATCTGTCCCTGCTGGTTCCAGCACTCACCTGTCAGCCTGACAGCAGGAGAACCTTTAGAAGTGGCTGAAGCATAAGACACCCTGTCAATATTCCTAAGGGACGTGGACCATTACCTCCACGCATCATCCCTTGAGCAAGCAGAGATGGGGTCTGAGGCAATGAGTCTTTTGCTGTTTTGATCCTACAGGGTGGCAGGGAAGAAGCCGTGCATTTGGCAAGCTGTGTAATGACTTTCAGTAACAAGCCAGTAATTTGACATCTGCATCAGTATGATGCAAGAGCAGAAGTGGAATAAAGGAGAAAGCCGCCACCTGGTAAGCACCAACACATAGCTGGCAAAGGGCTGGGAACCTTTCTGCACATCCCTTCCCCCTGCAATGATACGGAGCCAGATGTCAACAACACAGTCCCCAGCCCTGCCTCCAGCACAGGTCTCATCACACTCAACCACATCTTGTCCTGCTTTGGAATAATTTCTCTTACCTTCCTACATAAACAATTTGCCATGTAGGACCCAATGGGTCTTCTACCTGAATTACAAAGTCTCATCTAGCACATCTGCAACATCAAGTAGATTCACAGGTCTGCCCTCGCATAGTGAGGCAGAGGTGGTAGCATGGATGCTCATGTGTATGCCTGCTCTCTCTGCCCCTTCTTGTGGACTCAGAATCCCTTTTAATCATATTTCCTGGGATAAGCAGCTCAAGCATACTCCATGGCATGTGTCGTGGTGCAGAGAACACAAGAACCTGCCATGGAAAGAGCCATCAGTCCAGGTGGACATGTACTCATGGTGTTACAGTAGAGAAGGGCAGGGAAAGAAACCATTTGGTCTACAGAGATAAGACGCGTTTGCTTTATGCTGTGCTACGCCACACTCTCTTCCAAGAGGAAAAACAAACTCACCCTTCTTCTGCAGCAAGTCAATGGAGATAGACTCTGTGTTGCCATCTGGGGAGAGGCAGAACTCAGCCGGGGGCTTCTCTGCTAGTGAGAAGTAGTCAGGGAAGAAGTCTGTGTAGGTAAGCTGGAGCTGCCTCATTGACTGTCCTGCAGAACCAAGATAGTGGAGAGAAGGATCAGTCCCATGCCCTTATACCAAAGCTTTTCCCACATTATTTGCTTTCCCCAGAATCAAACTGCACCAGCAGGAGTGTTCACACCAGGCTGTCCAAGACCGGGACAGCAAGGTTACAGCCTTGTAACCCTCCCAGCAATGGTCTGCAATGTGAGCCTGTAGAATTCAACACCATAGTCCCTCCTGGCATCGAGCTCCAGCTTAACTGGAAACCCACGGGCACTGAATGATGCTGTGCAAGGTTCACCCTCATGCGCTGGTTCCAAGGGAACCCTCACTGCACCAGACTCTCAGGGCTGCTGTGTGGATAGCCCCCCAAAATGGGGTCAAAAGTAAAGCACAGAGAGAATCCCTATTTCACAGAAACAGGCATTCACAGGCAACATAATACATGTCTTCTCCTGTCCCCTGGGAGGGGACCTGTTTTTAATGAGTGACGTCTGCGGGAGCTCTTTCATGTGCTCAATTTCCAGCTGGTTGATTGCCCAGCTCTGGGTTAGGAATCTTCCCATGAAAGGGGGATGAAGAAACTGTTTGAGTTGGCAGAACACAGTTGAGGAACTCTCTCTGTGGTGGTTGGGGCTGTCTTGAAGAACACTCCCTCCGACAGACAGACCCCACTGCTCTTCCTAGAGGACTCTCAGAGGTTTGGTCAAGAGAAGCCTGTCCCTCTCAGCACCTCCTGCACAGGTTTTGGAGGTAAGGGAAGACCTTAAGGGCAAAGCATGGAGAAGACAGAGCCCCACTGAGCCCTACAGTGTTGCCAGCTGCCCCATGAGAGCTAGAGCCCGGCACCTAGCACACTGCCAGAGTTGAGGCAGATGGGCAGACACCATGGGGCACAGACAGGAGACATATAAGGGCCACAATTCCTAAACAAGACATGAACTACAAGCTGGCCACAATTCAGGAATACTTGCTGAGGTCTGAGCCAGCTCTTGAGCCATTCACTTTCCCCTTCAATCCAGTCCAGAGCTGGACCTGACTGCTCTCAGGTTGTGGAGAAGAGAGTCTCCACACAGAGTGTACCCATCAGTGAGGCAATTTTCACCTTCCTCTTGTACCCCTTGGCCCCAGGGTGAGCAGATGCATCATCCCTCCCGCTTAGATCAGACCGGGCAGTGATATTGCCAGGCTGAACCCGAGCCCCAGGGGAGACAACCTGAGCCCCAAAGTTGTCTTCTTCGCAAATCCCCCCAGCAGGAAGGTGGTGCGCACCGTTCAGCTTGCAGTGGAAATGGCTGGTGTTGAGGCTGCTGGGGAGCTCAAAGATGGGGTTTCCCCGGTTCAGCCGGGGCTCTTGCTGCCTCCTGTCTAGGCTGCTTGCTAAGCCGGGCAGCCCCGAAACACGTTCCAGACCCAGGGGGTTCCTCCGCCTGTACTCCCGCCACTTCAGGGCTTGGGGGGAGAGGTGGTTTGCTAGGACGCCACAGGCAGCGAGCATCAGATGGGAGGATGAGAGCAGATGGGAGGACGTGAAGGGGAGACAGGGAGAGAAGATGAGAAAGAGGAAGGACAGAGAAAGAGAGACAGCACATTAGTTAAAAGTCCAGCAGCGTTTCAGGACGTTAGCACATGTACATGGAGGGAGGTGGATGCCACAGCCTGGCAGAGCAGGGCAGGAGCCTTGGTGACTCGTGGCTGTGGGCATAGAGGGAGTAGGTTTGGGGTGCAAGCACTTGGTGTGGGATGCTGTAAGATCAGCAGCCCACTCTGCCTTCTCTGAAGACACGGTGTAGAAGTTGGGACTGGAGGGACAGGCTCTTAGTGTAATACTTTCTTTTGCAGGCAAAGTGATGGTAGGGGCTGTTGGGGTCTTCCCACAGAGGCAATTTTGCCCTGGGCTGTGGCTACAAAAGAGGATGGTCCTATGGGGAGCAGCCATAGCCATAGGGAGCCAGAAATTTTCCAGACTAGCCCATTCTGGCATATGGAGACCTACCATTGAGGGGTCGTGTTCCCATGCTGTTCAGGGGACCAGAGCTGCTGGTCTCACTGCCACTGCTCCAGTGGGGACCTGCATGGCCTCCCACTCTGCTCATGGGCATGCCACCCACTGAAAGTGGTGGGAGGGACACACTGTGGAGTCGGTACTCAGAGAGTGGTAGGCTTGCTTCCAGAGGTGCCTCCTTCTTGGGAACCAGCTTGGGGTTCTCCTTCTGCCTCAGGGCATCAGCTTTGGCGGCTTGGGAGGGCTGCATGGCACTGACCGCAGGGGAAGACCTGGTGGGAAGCAGGCTGGCGGAGATGGGGCAGGACCTGCTCCTGGGCGGCTGGCTCTCTCCAGCTCTCTCTGCGGTGGGCGAGGAAGAAGAGTCCACGCTTTGGAAGAAAGGCACGTTGCATCGCACAGGAGAGTAACTCCCCAGGGGGGATGGCCGGGTTGTCTCAGGGGCCGCCTTCTTAATGCAGCCATCGTTGCGGGAGGCAGCTCCGTCCACTGAGCGTTGGGTCAGGAGCGTGCCGTGGACCTGGCTCCCCACCGCCGCCGGCTGCTCTGCCGCGGTGGCCGGGGCCGAAGACTGGGAATTGGAGGAGATCTGCTGGCTGGCAGACCGGTTGCTGGACAAGCTGTAGAGTTGGGAAAGGCTGGAGGCAAAATGGCTGTGCAGGGCACGGGCCTTGGGTGGCTTGCTGAAGTGGTGCTGGAAAACAAAGGGCTGGATGGGCAGAGTCGTGGGACGCTGGTCCTTGCTGTAGCGCACCACGGGCTTGCCGTCTGTGCCACCACCTTCGGGGAGAGAAAGGGGGACAGAGTGTGAGGACAGACAGTCATTATCAGCCCAGCAGATCACAGGCAAAAAAGGGATGTGCTGTCAGTTGTGGGAGGAAGAGGATGAGCTAGAGGCCAGTGACACACACAGACTGGTTCAAGTCTGAACTGCACACATCGTTAGCTGGCAGGGCACAGACACATGGCCCCAAATGCAAAGTTTCCAGCTGTTGACAGCTGTCTAGAAGAGTAAAGCACTGCACCAGGAGCTTGTCACCAGCTGGGTCACCAGCTTCACATCCCTTTCTCCCAGGAGAGTGCCAAGTCATGGTCCCATGCGCCTGCTCACAAAGACATGGCCCAACGCACCATGGTACAGCAAGATTTCTTACCCCGAAGGACTGTCCCCTCCCACGTGTGCTGAAGGCTCACCCAGCTGAGCACAAGCGTTATGTGCTAGAGCACTGCAGCTCCGCACCCCACATCACACCCAGTGCTGTCGGAAAGGCTGCTTGGTTCCCCTTCTCCCTCCCTCTTCTTTCTCCTGTAACTTCCTCTAAACACACAGCTTCCTTCATCCCCCTCCTGTACCAGACCTAGGCTGGATGTTCCCAACCAAATCAGGACCACAGCAGAAACAGAAGAGCTTCCAGCCCTGGAAAGCACAGGTCTGCCCCAGCAAATGATAGACAGGGATGTCCTAAGGGAGTGTGCTGGGGCTGGTCTCCTAGGCGTGCACCCTCCAGCTCCTGGTGGGGCCACAATATCCTATGGGACACAGCTGAAACATGACACACTGCACACTCAGTGTACAACACACACAGCACTGGATGCACACACGGGGCTCACTGGGATCCCTGATCACCTTCTCCCTTGCTCCTCTGGTCCCCAGTCCTGGGAGAAGAGACTCATCCCAAGCATTGGCCCTAGTGTTACCTGCTGCCAGTGGGGTGTCACAGGCCTTTCTCCCTACAGCTAGCTTCTAGCAGGGCTTGCTTTCCCTCTAGTCCTCTCTCAGACCCTCTACGCTTGCATGCTGCTCTCAGCTGGAGCAAGGCAGCTCTGCCTCTAGCTCCTCCTGCCTTCTGCAGAGCACTAATGCCTGCCTTGCTGTCATAGTGCAAAGGAAGGGACTGCAGCAGAGGCTGCAGGAATTGCTGGGATATATTGCCTTGAGATGTCATGTCTGCCCCCCCCTCCCTGAGCAGCTTTTGCTCCTTCCAAGCACTCCCTCTGCAAACCAAAAAGGGCTGCTCCCATGCTGCCTTCTCCCATCAGAGACCTGCCTTCCCTGCCATCCCACACCCAGCACGAGTTCAAGACTCAAAAAACAAATGGGACAATACCCAAAAACCTCTTGTTTCCAAGGCCAAAGTCTCTCCCACACCTGCCAAGGCAATGAACAACATGTTCGTCCTATCTCCTGCCAGAAATCTTCTGGGAATTAAATGTAGACAGTCTGGTCCTTGGCATGTTAGGGGCTATCTACCACAGCAGTCTGGTCAGAGGCTTTTTAGACAGGCTCCTACCTGTGAAGCAGGTACAAGGACTGTCTAGGGCAGAGATAGAAGTCTCCTGCCATGCTGGAGCAATGGCCATACTTCTGATGGGGCTGCCATCACACAGCTTCCTCACCAGGACAAGTGATGGCCGTATCAAGGTAGAATGCAACTCATGCAGGCTTTTCTGCAGAGGGAAGTGTGACAATCACCATCTATAGGAACCTTTGCTGCAATCCAATGCACTGTGGAGGATATGACCAGGATATTCCAGCAGAGACACAGCACTCCTTTAATCTCCACAGGACTCATGCTGCAAGTCCCTCCAGAGACTCTGTGAGCTCCTTGACCCTGCACTGAGAAGAGACTGCTGGCTACACCTCTTTCCTTTCCAGCTCTGCACTATGGAGCTCCAAGGAATAAAGGCTAAAAACTCTGCAATGGTTCCCTTCCTTTCATCTGCTGGGAACATGACTCCGTTGAGCATCTTCAGATCTCTTGGGATCTAAAGGCAAGTGATTCTTATGGACTGGGGGAGCACAACACCATGGAAGGGAGACAATCTTCCAAGATGCACAGACCCTAAGTGCTAATGCTGTGTCCTCCCTCACGTGATATGAGAGGTTTGCACAAAACCTCAAGAGGCTTTGGAAATACAAGGATGAGACACTTGCACTGATCTGGGTCTTAAGTAAGCACAGCTGGACTTTGGCTCAGAGAGGGGTAGACCAGGAAACAATATGCACAGGCACTGGTCTCCCATCACTGTGCAAGTTCCCCTTATGTCCCAAAAAGCAGCCTTTCTTTTTACTTCTCCATTCTGCCCAGTTTGGCTCCTTACCGTCTGCTCGGGCTCTAACATCTCTTTGTCCGTGGCCACTGGCAGAGCCGCCTGAGAAGCTGGCATCTGCCTCCATCAGCAGGGAGAGAGAGGCTTGCTCACCTGCCCCATGCCCACTGGGGACCTTCTCACTGGAGACCGAGTCTTTGGTGGTACACGAAGCCTGGCTGTCCCCAAAAGTGTGATTCAAACAGAAGCCATCACAGCTCCGGTTCAGACCATGGACAAAGGGCATGGGTGGAAGACTCTGGCTGCGGCGAGCTCTTTCTTCAAGGAAGGTTGGGCAATCCCGCTGTGTCTCAGGGATAGGGGAGAACTCCAAGGAGGAATCACCACTGGACCGAAGCGGTGGGGAGGTGCCATTCTTTTTCCGGCCTTTAGCTAGTTCAGCAAAAGATGTCACTCGCTTTGGGGGGGAACTCTGGATGGGTATTGCTGGACTTTCACTCAGCTTGACCGGACAGCTCACCATGCGCTCCAAGGAGCCCAGCCGGCTGCTGGGACTCCTATCCAGGTTCTGATCATAGCTCCTTGAGCGCTGACGGCTTGTGTTGAGGTTAGGTGGTGACACATTCACATACACCTGACCTTCAATCATGTTCTGTGTGGCTTCTCCCTTTGCCTCCTCTTCACTGCACTCCACATTATCTTCTTCTTGTCTGAGGTCAGGCCTTCTAAACAGATAGTATTCAGTGGGCTGGGCTGGGCTACCTTTGGTATGGTCTTCCGAGCAGCTAGTTATGGAAGATCCTGCTGGGCTGGGGGATGACTGGGAAGACAAGTCACACGTGACTAACTTATAATAATTCTGAGTAGCCACAACGAGCCGTGCTTGGCTCTGGAAGCAAGCAGTGAGGTCTGAGCTCTCCGAAGCACAAGGCTCACAGTGGAGGTGGTAGGAGTTGCAGTTAGCATCAAGGACAGGTGAGGAGGAGTGCTGACACCCACACACCTTCTCTGAATTCTCTGGGTGATGCGACTCGCAAGACATCTTGGATTCTGTGGGTGATGAATGCAAATCCAGGTAAAAAGCTCCTGTGTCTGAGTGGCTGCAGAAGGAAGAGTCACAGGACAGGTTGGCTGAATTCAGGTTAGATCGAGAATGGCCATTCATTTTGTTGTAGAGAGCACTGAAGTTCACCAGCACCCCGTCAGAGCTGTTGCAGGAAGAGTCGCTGATGTAGCCCATCTGCTGGTCAATCACTTCAGACTGACTTGATGAACTGTAGCAGCGACAGTGCTGGACCTCCGAGCTGGAACAGCTGCATGTCCGGCTGCGCAGGGCATCCTGATTCCTCAGCAATTCACCTGTGTTCTGGTTCCACTCTTGGTCACCACCATCAAAGGAGAAGCTGGAGGAGCTGCCGCGATGGCAGCTGCATTCATCCAGCTCCATGCGTTCTGAGGCCTGGTGGCACCTGTTTGCGTTATTCCTCTTCTGGATGTCGTCACTGCTGATTTTGTCCTCTTGCCCATCTACCACACCGGACCGGCTGGCCATGTTCCAGGATTTCACAATGTGGTTGGAGTCGTGGAGGTGGAAAGGGGGTAAGGCCAGCTCGTGCAGCTGAAAGGGAGGTTTGCCAGCCACAAGTGAGTTGTGAAGGTGGAAAGACTTTTGACCCAAGTCATCCCCAAAGATGCTGAGGTCTTCACCCTCACTCAGGAGGAAAGGGTTGTGTCGCTTACTGACACTAGGGACAATCAATTCTTTCGCTTTGCCTTCTTTGTTGTCTGAGGCCTCTGCTGAGGTTTCAGAGCTCTGGAGAAAGCTGCTGTACACCAAGGAGTCAGTCTGTGAAAGGTCTCTGTCCGGAAGAGCAGAGGTCCGTGTAATGCTGAGCTCTGGCTGGCGGAAAGGGTTGGTCCTTTTGTTCACGGAGCAGCACTGTCTATCAGGGACCTGGCAATGCACCAGGGGAATGTGATGGACAATCAGTGTCTCACCAGTCAGTTTGGGCGGACTATCCATGGTGAGGAATGCTCTTCAGGACATCAGGTAAGCTAGTGCTACCCATGGACAGGTAGGACTGCACATGAGAGTCGGGGAGGACACTTCTCATGAGGGAGTTCAGATACCTAGAGAGAGACAAAAACACAAAGGAAGTCACCTCTCAGGAAAGGGAGTGACTATTTAAAGAATTCTTGGTTTGACCGATGACTTCATGTGCCCACATGGACCAAACGGACTGGTCCTTGTCAGCACCAGTGACCAAGCACAAGGTCCTGAGGTGTCCTTCTTCTGGGAAAGCATGACAGTGTAAGACAAACATGTTCCCCTCCCTGCAGACTCCTAGGACAACACTTGTGCTTCCAGCTGACCCCTCTCAAACTTATCTGAAGTGAGTAACTGATTGCACTCAAGAGGCCCAAGGGCTGAACAGGCTTTGGGCCAAATGAAGGATGCCACTGTGGATGGCACTGCACACTCACAGTTAAACGGACAGACAGCACAGGGTCTGAAATGAAGTGCTGCACTTCGGTGAGAGCAGTTTATCTTCTGACACTGGATTAAATATCTTTGCCTCCCTTTAGGTGCCTTGAACTTTCCTTTAAAAACCTAACACTGAACTGCACTGCCGGGCCTTGCAACGTTGGGAACACACAAGTCCAGACAGAGACTGGAGAGCAGGAACAGACTGGAACAGGAAAGCACCAACAACAATTCCTCTCCAAAATCCAGGAGCCCTCATGAGGTCCTGAGCCATTTCAATGGAGCCAGGGGAGCATGCCAAAGTATGCAACTAGTTATGTACACAAGGGGCCTTCACATGAAAAGGAGTGGATAACTTCACTGGGGCACAGGGAGCCACTGGTGATGGTTAAACAGGTCCTATAGACCACATTGCCTTCTGCTGACCATTTCCTGATGGCTAAGCCTCAGCTTGGACTGGTTCCTTTTGTGGTCCAGGGCACCTGCTTCACAGTTCTCAAACACTCTGCCACTTTATCTGTGGTTCTTATCTGCTTAAGTTATTACCTGGTGCACTTCACAACAGTATGACTGCCACAGCCCACAACCCCAGAAGCTGCACAGCAAGAGCTCCACTCCCTCACTGTTCAGCTAGTAGCAGGTTCTCATAAAGCCAGAAGAAGATGTTACCCAGCATTTGATACAAGAGAGGAAAGAATATATTCATACCTCCTTCCCCATCTAATACTGAGGTCCTGCCTGCAAACGCCTCCAGGACAGTCTAGAGGGACTTCCCTTCCCTTCTACATGTCAGAGAAGTCAACATAGAGAAGTACATGGAAGGGCAGCTAAGGAAAAAAGGGAGAAACCACAAAAGACAACAGTGATCCAGGATGATCCTGAAGGATTAAAAAGTGACCTAGTGCTCTCACAGATCTGCCACTTGTTCTGAAAACCCAAGCCCAAACACCCTTGGTCAGAAATCCACATCCAATATATCATCCAGGCATCCTCCGTGCTTGCAGCACCCTGACACCACATACCATGGCCCTGCTCTGGATTTCAGGACACTGGGTCCGCTGCCACCACTGACATTCAGCCTCCAGAAAGTGGCATTCACAGTATCTGTCTTTGACTACCCTACCCCATCATTTGTGACTATGGGATAAAAATGGATTTTTACCCATTTTTGGATTAAAAAAATCCATTCTTTTTTCTTCTGCCTTGCAGAGCTGCAAAGGCACATGGGAACCCAAGAGGGAAATTGAGAAATGTGGGATAAGTGAAGTTAGAACAACAGTATAAGCAATGAGACAGCTCCACACAAAGATCAAGAACTTCACTTCTTTCAGCTTCATGGCATAAGAATAGCAATTAAAGGATGCTAAAAAAAATGATCAAAAGCAGTACTTTCCTCCCACGCATAGTAGTGCTTCTCACAGACACAGGATGATGCTGGAAAAAAATACAAAGATGGAAACGGACCTAGTGTTTACCATAAACACCTAATGATGTAAAAGTTAATGGTAACACCACTGTTGGCAAACAGACGAGCCTTCTGGTAGACTTTTCCAGAAATAATCATGAGACCTGCATGAGGGGCACACTCACCCTCATGTCTGCTTCTACTGGAATGTTTCACCCAGGATTAGGCTCTGAAGTAGAGAGGTCATAGAATAATAGAATGTGTTGGGTTGGAAGGAATCTTTAGATGTCATCTAGTCCACTTCCCCTGCAGTAAGCAGAGATGTCTTTAACTAGACTAGGTTGCTCAGAGCTTCACCAAGCCTGACCTTGAATGTCTACAGGGAAGTGGCCTCCACCACCTCTCTGTGCAACCTGTTCCAGTGTCTCATCACCCTCATTGTAAAGAACTTATTCCTAGTGTCTAATCTAAACCTACCCTCCTCTAGTTTAAAACCATTGCCCCTTGTCCTATCGCTGCATGCCCTCGGAAACAGTGACCTGAATCACCTGGACCACATCCTGGACCCTCAACTCTCCCCCACCTCTAGTCTCCCTAATGCCTGTACCACCCTTCACTCCCCTTCCAGTGACTCCTCTGTCCTACAAGCCTCTGGCTCCTTTCCCACAGCTGCTGCTGCAGAGGTTGAAAGGAACGAGTCTGTCCTCAGCCTGGTTTGGGGGAATATCTTTTGCATCAGGGGTTGGAAGGGACCTCTGGAGATCATCTAGTCCAACCCCCCCACCAGAGCGGGTCTACCTATAGCAAGTTGCACAGGAACTTGTCCAGGCACGTTTTGAACGTCTCCAGAGAAGGAGATTCCACCACCTCTCTGGGCAGTCTGTTCCAGTGCTCTACCAGTCTCATAGTAAAGAAGTTCCTCCTCATGTTTAGATGAAACTTCTTATACTCAAGTTTGTGCCCATTTCCTCTTGTCCTGTCACTGGGCACCACTGAGAAAAGACCAGCCCCGTCCTACTGACACCCTTCTTTAAGTATTTGTAAGCATTGATCAGATTCCCCCTAAGTCTTCTCTTCTCAAGACTAAAAAGACCCAAGTCCCTCAGCCTTTTGTCATAGGAGAGATGCTCCAGGGTCTTAATCATCTTTGTGGCCCTTTGCTGTACCCTCTCCAGCAGTTCCCCGTCCTTGAACTAGGGAGCCCAGAACTGGACACAGTGCTCCAGATGGGGCCTCACCAGGGCAGAGTATAGGGGCAGGATGACCTCCCTTGACCTGCTGGCCACACTCCTCTTGATGCATCCCAATAAGCCATTGGCGTTATTGGCCACAAGGGCACATTGCTGGCTCATGCTCATCCTGTTGTCCACAAGAACTGCCAAGTCTTTTTCCTCAGAGCTGCTCTCCAGCAGGTCAGCCCCCAACCTGTACTGGTGCAGGGGACTATTTCTCCCCAGGT
>JAOTQQ010000019.1:11104209-11128488 GCA_026546715.1 Gallinago undulata | reverse complement strand
GTCTTTTTCCTCAGAGCTGCTCTCCAGCAGGTCAGCCCCCAACCTGTACTGGTGCAGGGGACTATTTCTCCCCAGGTGCAGCACCCTGCACTTGCCCTTGTTAGATTTCATTAGGTTTCTCTCTGCCCATCTCTCCAGCCTGTCCAGGTCTCACTGGATGGCATGCAGCCATCTCCTGCCGGGAGCCATTCTCACAGCTTCCCCAGGGATACGCATGACTTTTTTTGTGCCCTAGATACCCCTCCCCTCTGCCTCGGGACACCTCTCCTGGCTTCCTCCTTTCTTAGGGATGCAGGGAGGTTGGCACTGGCACTGCCAGCGCAGGGATTATTCAGTTCCCATCAGCAGAGCATCCTCCCTGGCTGTACAACCCTGTGACTCTCCCTCCCTGATTCTGGAAGACTGTAGAAGGATCCTCCCCCTTCCTGCTCTGGGTCTGGTAGGCTGGGATTGACACTGGGGCATAATATCCAGCAAGCAGAGTAGTTTCGGATTCTGCTGGCTTTCATCAGCTTTTGTAAAGCTCTGACGCCTCTTTGCATGGGGAAATTTCCAGACACGGACAGGCAGTCTGTACCCGAACACTTTTTTGCTAAATCAGTTCATTCTTCTTATTTCTCATTTGGAATAGCACAGTGTGATGAGTCCTGCTCAATCCTACACACACAACAGCAAACACAGCACCCAGCAACAATCCCTGCCCAGAGAAGCGTGTCGTGAAGTGCAAGGCAGGCAGGCAGGGAGCACCATGACCGAGCACCAGACACACCAGTACAACAGCCATTTTATTTGCAAATGTCATAATTCTTTGCCTTCTCCATACTGACACCATCTGCTGCTACACAGGAGATACGGGTTGTTTATTCAGTCTTGAGGTGCTAAGGGTTACCTCGAGAAGGAGAGGGCCAGACATTTCATTATGTGTGGATGCTTTATTGCAGACAAGGTAATAGAGGAAATGGCCTCAAGTTGCTTATACTGGATATTAGGAAAAAATTCTTCACTGAAAGGGTTATCAAACATTGGAACAGGCTGCCCAGGGAACTGGTGGAATCACCATCCCTGGAGATGCTTAAAAGATGTGCAGATGTAGTGCTGAAGGACATAGTTTACGGGTGGTTTTGGAGGTGTTACGTTGATGATTGAACTCGATGATCTTACCTAGATGATTCTACGATTCACGCCCTGTAAGTCCTTGCTGAGCACTAGACAGAGGTCCCCAAATCCCTCCTCTGTTGTACTGAGGATGCTGTAAGGGTGGTCAGTGCAGGTCCATGGCTTCTGGAGTACAACCTCCTGCCTCTGCAACGCTGCTGAGAAGGTGCAGAAGCCATCAGACCTGGCTCCAAACTGCCCTGCGAGGCTCTGCTTCAATTACGAGGGGGCTGGTGCAAACACCATCCTCTCCTCCAAGCACTGGTGCGTTCGGCGTGGTGGTCACGTACCACCAGGCATACCCCGCTATCTGTTACCACTGCGGCCATGCTTTTGGAGTTCCATCACTGATTGATTAATACCAGGCTCTGCTCTGCGCTGTCAGCTGCACACGTGGGGCTGCAGGGTTCAACACCCAGCGACACAAGTTTCCTCATAAAATGTAATGCAACACTGGGGGAGGCACGCAGAGACTCGATAGATAAATTTGATTTAAAATGCAAGAAGATCGCACATGTAGCATGGAAGACAAAGACGCCGGAGCAAAATCATCAGGACTGTCAGCTGGAGGCAATGCAGGCTTTTGGAGGCTGGCATTTCTGAACAGATTACTGTTCCTACAAGTCTCAGTCACTTTTTCTGTGAAATTGAAGGCCCAGTGGAAACCTTTAACTGTGAAGGGGTCTTGCTGCCTCTTTCTGGATAGCTACGGTTTCACTGCCATCATCATCTTCCTCAGACTGACCAAGATCCATCATATCACTCAAGGGTGAAAGATGGAAAAACAGGGTTAAAAGCTGTGCATTCAACCTCATAGATGAACCAGCAAAAAAACCCTTTTGCATTGGAGCTGCTTGTTCTTTGAGGGTTGTTCCAAGTGAATCTCTGACTCCTACAGAGCATTTGCATTAACACGCCTGAAGAAGCCACAGAACTCTACAAAAGAAGCCCCGGCAGAAATGCTGCAAAAAGCAGTGGTTTTTGTGAGCTTGCAGGCAGGGGCACAACACAGACGTCTCCTCTTTGCTCCACAGGGAGAGATAAATTCAGCTTACTCCCTGGAAGTGCACCTCCAGGCAGAAGGGCTGGGAGATGAATCCAAACTGAAAGCCACCCTTCAGACAGAGCGGGGTGTCTCAGGGCTCACTGGTCCCAGCACCAGTTTCCAGCACCCCAGTAACGCAGTTCGTCCCTACCCCACCGCCGTCACTCCAAAAGCTGCCAGAAAGTACTGGATGGTTTTTAAACAAAAAAAAAAAAAGAAGAAGAGGAAAATTCCAGGAAGCTGAAGGGCATTCAGGGAGCACCGAGTGAAGAGGATGGGGCGAGGGGCACAGGATGAGTGGGCTGGGGACCAGCCTGAACCATTGGGGTGAGTAAGAAGACAGTGGAGATGAGGAAACCTGTAAGTTGCTATAGGGTGGGACTAGTCAGTGGTATTTGTTTGGTCATCCATTTATTTCTCGCCAGCTAATACATCTCTGCCAAATTCACACCTTCATTAACTGCTTTAATGAAAGAAAAGGTATAAATGGAAATACTAACTGTTTGACTCATTCTTAACCTCTAGGTCCCCTTCCCTGCCTGGGGGAACAGGGAGCACAGTGAGGGTGGTCTGCCTGGTCCCAGGGTGAGCATTCCAGCACTCGGTGTTTAAAGGGGGCTGCAGTGAGACAGAAAGACTAAATACTTCCTAAACTTCTGCCTCACCTCAGGCTGGTTCCTCTTGTGATGCCGAGCAAACAGTGATTCCTGAAAAGATCACTTCGCTTTTCTTTCCACCACGAGGTGCTGCCTGCGCCAGGGCTTTTTCCAGAGCTTTCCAGGACAGCCTGACTAAGCCCCATGATTAATGTATCATTACACCCCAGAACCATACAGGACGATGATGTGTTCCAAATGGGAACGGCAGCACGTGACCATCAGTCACAGCCCTTGGGCTCAGGGCAACAAGGAGCTGCGTGGGTCAACTGCCTGCCAGCAGAGACCAGAGGGTGCGTGAGACAAAAATAAGCGTAGGGAGTGTAAGTATTGCTACCAATGACAAAACTAGCTTGAGGCAGGTACTGCCCCCCCCAGCTAGAAGAAAAGAAGCCTTGGCTGTTTTGTGCATTTTGAGATACATGAGGCATCAGAAATAGCTCAAGCAGCAGATCTACACCGGCTGACACAGGAGCCGGACAGTGACCGAACCAGTTTCTCCCAATTCTGAGCTCTCTTGCTCCGTGACTCATCATCTGGCATGTGGCACTCGGCAGGAGCCACTTATAGGCCGTGACTCACGAGCATCCATCGAGGTGATCTGGGCTGGAACCTGCTCCACCTTCTCCCAACCAGCCGTCCTCTGCCCCAGCCCCCACCACATATGCTCCTCATTACTGTATACAAATCCACGGAGGAGAAAAAAAGACTCTGATGCTTCTAGCTGCTAATATCACACCAGAATTGCTGATGAATTAAACTGCAGACACAATTAATCCTTTCTTATCACAGACACTCTAGTAGCAGCAGCAGCAGGAGGAGGGACTACATTTCTATAGCACCTTTCTGCCTGAGCGCTCTGGAAGCCAACTGGACATCTTAGAAGAGCAGAAATCACACAAGTCCTTTCTGAAACACCCATCTGCCTGGGCGCTGGACCGTGCCTGTTTCAGCGTTCCCAGAGCACTCAAGAATCTACGCACTGGAGAAAGAAAAAAAAATAAAAAATCTAATAAGCAAATGAAATTGCCAGGCAAAGTCAGTAGCTGAAGATGCCACGCTTAACTCCTCCTTAACTGCATGGCTTTGGCCAGGGCTTAGCCGCAAAGCAGGGCTATCAGCTGGCTGCCTCATCAGCCTGTTCCTTTTACAGACCTGCCTGACTCAGGACCCCAGGAACCAGAGGCTGCAGTTGAGTTGTGACAAAAACACAGGCAGCAGTTGCGGGTGAACCAGAGTCAAAGCCAGCAGAAGTGCCGACTGAAGGTTCTCTCACCAACTTCTGTGCCTGGGAGCTGTGAGCTCAGAACTCTCCACCACAGGAGCCCCAGGAGGGCAGGGAGCAAAATGTTCTGCTGAGGGAGTCGGGCATCACACTCAGCCCAGCTTTGTCAATCAAAGCCAGCTCTCTGCTCTGCGCCTGCCAGCATACAAGGTGGCAAAACTGCCCCCAAAGTCTGTTATATGGCTACAAGCAATGGTGTATGAGTAGCCATTCTTGCTCAGGTGTGCACTGCACAGGTGAGAAATGGAGAGGGCACAGACGTTTCATATGGATGGAGATATTCTCAACAGCACTGGAGGTTTCAGGAGTTGCTGGGGATCTGAAGCACTGCTAGAATTACTACACTTTGCAAAGACCTCTCAATGAGAGGTCATGAATGACTTTCACTGGGCCCTCAGAGCTTTCCTTCCTAACATTTACTGGAATCTGGCTTCAGACAACTTGGTGCTGCCCAGACCACAGGAAAGGAGAGGCTCTGCTTATGCAAGGCTTATAGGAGGACAATTTCAGAAGCAAGTTTCAGCTGCATAAAAAAACAAACACAAGAGAACAGCTCCATCTCAAGTAGTTCTAGAGCCTCCATCACCTTCATGACTTGGGGAAAAGAGATGAGCTAAGGCCTGGAAGGGACAATAGTCTGTCTTCACAGTTAGTCAGATCTCACCCATGCAGACTCCAGCCACTCCAAGGCTGCATACCTTCACCACTCATTTCTTTCCATCCAGATTAAAAGCAGCATTTCATTTCTGTCCAGACCACCCCTTGCAGGAATCACAGCTACAAAACTATCCGGAACTCTCCCTGTGAAGGAAAAGCATCAGTGATCACTGGAGAAAGCCCAACAAATGAGGAACTCAGTCTTAAGGTAACTCAGTTAAAGAGGCTGTAAAACCATGTTTGCTGTCTATTCAGCCTAGAGCTCCATGAGTGCAGGCATCACTCACTACCAAGTGAAAAACAAACATTTATGGGATGGAAGATTACAGAGGTACATCCCCATGTAGCAACAGAGGAAAAGCAGAATAGGCATCAAGGGTGGCTACGGGAGAGTGAAGTAAAACCACAGCAGGGCCAAGTTCTTGAAATAGCTGAAATGTCACCCCACCAGCCATTGTAAATAAAGCAGCTAGAGATGTCAAAAAGCCCCAGCAGGATTATTTTCAGGCTTGAACACAGCGGTGGTGCAGTGGCTCGTTGCCAGGAACAGGTAGCCATGTTCCAGTGAACAGGAGAAGCAATGCAAGTACGGCATTACCTAGCAGTGATGGGCATCAGCTCTGCCAGACAGCCGGAATGCCTGCATCTGCAGAGCTGTATTGTTTTTAAATGGTGGAATCCTACATGGAATTTAACACACACTGTGTGCAACCTGATCAGGAGCTCCAAAATCAAGCACAAACAGAAAACATCCCAGCAGCAGCCTGGTTTTATTAGATGTTCCTCTTCACAGTGCACATCCCAATGGTTCTTCAAACAGCAGCTATGTCCAACAGCTGCCTCTTGCTAAGACTGCAGGAAACTTTAACCCTTCCTAGCTCTAGGTAGTTCTGCCAAGACCAGAAGCAACAACTGGACACACAGGAAGAAATTTTGTGCCTCTCCACAGGAGGAACATGCAATAAGCAATTCAGTGGTCTGTAGGCTGACAGCACCCTGATCTGGGGATGATAGCATGCTAGTAAGCAAAAAGGCTGAGTAACAGCCCAATAAAAGCAGCATCTGATGAGACTAATGCATCAAATTTATCCTGCCCTCTAAAGAATATCAGGACCACATATGTCTTTGCTGCTGATATCCTTAAGACCAAAGCCTGGATTTTGCAGTCCTTTGAAGGTAGGTGGGGCAAAAGACCCTGTAGCACAGGTTTGAACAGGGAATTTGCCTGATTACTGTTAAGACAGTGCATTTCTTGACCCTTTTTTGGCCAGGCTGAACAAACAGGTTCTCTGTAATCAAGGCCAAATGCTGTCTGAATCTCACTTCAGCAGAATTCAGGGTGGGCAGAAAAAAAAAAGGCAGAATGATTACCAGGAAGATGGGACAAGAAGCTTCTGAACTGTGAACAAACCCTTGGACCATAGCAAGGCCACGCAAGATTGGAAAACATTCTTTGCACTCCAGAGAAGGTCTTCACATGACATCCCTGGCCAAAACATATCTATTGAGAATGTTTTTCTGAAGAAAGACAAAATCAAGGGCAACTGCTGCTATTAGCTCAGAAGTAGAGGGAAGAGAAAGATGCAACGGCCAGATGAACACAGTTAGTCGTCGTGAATCAACTGCTACAGGGAAGTTTTGATTTTAGCACAGGAACACAAGATGTCTGTAGACTGAATCAGAGGGGTGAAGCCCCACCCTCCACCTTTGCCAGCAGCGTTCGGATGCTCTGCATGAGGTGTAATAACCCTCAAGTGGGCAAATGAGTGACTGGCTGCTCCATTCTCCCCACCCATTACAGGCAGCCTCCTCCATAGAGGAACAGTTTACATATAGAAGCAGGTTCCATAACCCACCTAACAGGAAGTTAGGAGCCTATACAATGACAGTGCTACATATTCTTGACATCCCTTATAGTGTAACTTTTTTCTTTTTTTTTTTCCTGAATTCTTGCAACTTTCAGGGCTTGCAACTTCCTGAACCAGCGAGTTCCACATCAAATTACATGCTGCAGTAGTAGTTACCCATCAGTCCTTTTGAACATATGGGCATTTAATTTCATTGCTTGTCCTTGGGCTAGGGTAGGGAGAGTATCATATTTTCTTCTGCATTTGCCACCCCTCTGAGCAGTCCCAAGCTCTTCATTCTGCTCACGTACAAGAGTATTCCCAGATCCTCCGTCTGGTCCCCAACCTCTCTCCAAGTGTCTTTGTGATGTGTGGGTGTTTGTGAGTTCACATGGCTGCCAGCAAGGCAGAACTCAGAGGATCTGGATGAAACCGCAGCATCGTTTTATGTAACAGAATATTTTCCATGCAACAGAACTAACAAAAGGGAAGCCAGAACCTTAATAAAATACTTATGAAGCAGCCCAGGCTCTCCTAACGATTACACATACTTTTCTTCTGAGAGGAGAAACTTATCCCTTGCAGGGGCTGGCAACCCAAACCAAACTCGGCTTGTAGAGCTCTATTCGGGACAGTTTATTTTAGAATACTGCTCCACAAGACAGCTCATGTGCTAATTAGGCTTGGAATGACTGGGCTCAACAGAGCATTAAGGGTCTAGCTAACTAAATCTGATAACCCTGGATTAACCAAGGTCTTCTGCTAAGGAAAGTCTTGCTGGGCTGCAGAGGATACATAGACCTATTCAATAGGAGGAAAAAGGAGGTCAAATGGGGATGATCCTTGGCTCTGTACTGGGAGAGCAGGTCAGGGTCCCAGGGGACACACCAAGACTACTGGAGGGATGACCACACTTCAAAGATGTTCAAGAGAGATGAGGAGACAAACACCTTCAAACCACAGGCTACCAGATCTTCCTTCCCAGCTGAGACATACACACATTTGGACCCCTCTTATCTTGAAGCTGTTGTGTCCTTTCAGTACCAGATGTCTCAGAGAAAATATTAAGTACCTGCAGCAAGTGGTGAGGAACAATTTACCTCTTGCACTGAGATGGACATCAATTCAACCATGAGGTCTCAAAACTCCACAACTTCAGAACACATCCTATAAATACACTGGATAGTCTTATTCACACAAATGCCAAGCCATTTGGGAATATTGCCAGGCTTTGAACCTTGACTGCAAGATTTGTGGACAGTCACAGTATGTGAAAGTTATTCCTACTATCAGTTTCAAATAATCCTCCTTAATTTCCTGTACTACTTCCATGGTACAAATAGGGCAGCACAGAAATCATTATTGTCTTTCTCCAGACTGTTGATTATTTTGTATCATGAACCCTACAGTTTCCTATTCAACACAAATGAATCTCCTCTTAAGAGAATTTTACAGGACTTTGTGGAGTTTTATGGGCAGTTTCTCAATTCCCTCCAACTCTGCAGTCATGCTTCTGAGCTGGGGTGACTAATAGCACACAGTTTCCCAATCAGCAGTGGGATGTCTCCTGCTCTCTGTATCAACATTAGAAGACTCTGTACGTTAATTTTCCATTCCATTTCTTATGCATCCTAACATTCATATGTAGATATACACTATGTAAAGTTCTTTACAACCAGGGTGACATCCAGGTACTTTTTGCAGTTTAATGACATCAGTTTAATGACTTGAAATCAATTTAATCCATTTAATGATTTGGAAGCTGTCAAAGTGCACTTTTGTGACTATCCTCTGTTACACACATTTATGAAACATAGCATCAAGTTCAAAAAGTCAAGATTTGCTACAAGACCAGGCCAGAACAAACCAGGGCATTTTTTTTACATATCTGTTCTCTGAAGAGAGTTTCTTTTTTCTGCCTGTGAAGTGTGGGTTTTGGCTGGTTTCCTCCCTCAGATTGCACAAATTCTTGGCATAGGAGTGTGGGGAGAGTTTTTCCGTGTTTCCATGCATATTCTCTTTGTGGTCCACCAAGAGATAAGAGGGTCCTCAATGTCTGACTAAGGTTTGGACTGAAGAACATTTTCCCAGTAATTTGCCTCATTAAATCAGCGAGGTCTGGTGGCTTGCCTCCATGAAAGAAGATTCCCCTTTTGTTTTGATGGATAGGCCAAGAGGGTGTTGCGGTTTTTCTTTTCAACCTCAACTCATGCCAAGCAGAAAGCAGACAACAAGGCAGTAGATCAAAACACTGGCTGTCATCGAATACACTGTGGCACAGAGGGGAATCCCCTCTCTGTACCTCCAGCACAAATACAAACACATTGCTTCAGACTGGGGTGTTTCTCCACCATGCAGTACCTAATCGTATCAGCATCACAAAGCCTGGGAGAGGTCAGGATTACAGAGATGGAGACATTCATTGGGGACTCTAAAGCTTGTGCAAAGTCACCAACAGAAGCACAGAGAAGAGAAACCCCAACGGGTCAATGACTACTATCAATCTCTCAGCAAGATATGCTCAAACATAAACTGAATCCTTTGCCACCTTTGTACATTAACCACCCTCATGCTGTTGCTTGTCAGTGCTGGGACATAAATGCTTCTGGCAGTTCTTCCTCTCCCCTTCTGCTACTGTGCCACAAACTGGCTAGCCCTACTGCACTAGGGTCTAGAGACCTCCAGAAATGTCTCAGGTCCCCCTGTGCTCCATCTGCTTCACCTTGACCCTTACCATAGTACCTTACCTTCAGAGTGCTTTATAAATACAGTAATTATAAATAGCAAGTGTCTGCAGAATTGAAAATGAGGCATATGACATGCAGCTGAAAGCAGGAGGAGGAGAAACCTGGCTAAAGAAGATGATCTCGTCAACGGCCATTTCAAGCATTATGACCTGCAGCTGTAGACAAATCTCAGCAGCAGGTTAAGTCAAATGTCACTGATTGTGGACAAGAGAGAACAGCTTGTTGCCAACAGAAAATGGCTAAATGCAGATGCCTGCTGAAATCCACTTGCTGTTCTTCTGAAGGGTCAAGCTACAATCACTGCTTGCGATAAGCCACATCCAGGCAAGAAATCCCTTGGAAATGACTGCAACTACTCACATACTAACAAGAGGTGAAGGAGAGGTCAACCAGACTAACCCAAACACCAGGGCTGATGTGTCACTCCAGGTATTGACCATTATAATAAATTAGGCAAAGCCAGGGAAGACATGCTGTGTGGTCCAACAATATTTTGGGACCACAGAAATGAATTATTTATAGCTCCTACTGGATCTTCTCATATATGGAAGGCTCCACCACCTGAGTTTGTGGGAAAGGTCTGAGGGTAGAACTAGAGGGAAAAATGCCATGTAAGCAGGCCATGGAACTAGCCTCACTATTAAGAACAGTAAATTGCACTGGTGCAATGGTCCAGACAGGTCATTCTCCCTGCTGAGAGGGACATCTGTGAGGACAGCTATGCTATCTGAGCTACACAGAAGACCACGTGCATGAGGCACATGTCCCTGCTCTTCACCATGGGAACCCTAGACAGGCACCTGGTTAACAATTCAGGTAAATTGGACCTAATAGGCAAGAGGAGGCTAAGTAAGGATGCAGTTACTCCTGAACCAATGCAGGCAGAGCAGAACCGAGAAGAGCCTGCCCACTGAAAGCATTTAGGTTGGATTTTTCCAGAAATGGTTGCAGCTGGTGCCAGTTCACAAAGAACAGGGCACAGTTCTGGAGTTAAAACAAACCAATGAGATTAGTCTAACTATGTAAGGAGCAAGGATTCCCTGCTCCCTTAAAGAGTAACACCTGAAGAGCTCGTTCCCTGACAGTCAGAAGGGGCTGAGAGAGATGATTTAACTGGTCTGATTTAGACAACGCTCAGGAACACAAATTTTCCCCAGGGTTGACTGCATCACAGTTAAGCAACTCATCAGCCCAAACGTCACATGACAACCTGAGTTCTCGTGAAAATCTCATTTTCCTGCAACTGCGTGGTCTTTTTCTGACACTGGGATGCAGGAGAGCTCCTGAGCATCTGTCAGAGCCACAGGTGCTCAGCTGAGTTTCATGCACATCTGGGAACCAAGGGGAAGGCAGACTCTCCCAGTCCAGCACCCATCTCTTGTCCATGTGTCCCACCCTTCATCAAGAACAGAGCATGGTCCAGTCATGGAGGTGACAGAGGCTCCCAGGGAAGTCTCAGGTGAAAATCTTATGTATATTTGCCAAGGTCTTCCCTACAGGCTTTGATTTTCTTTTTCCCCTGTAACTCCCAGTGGAGAGAAACCCTTCTTGCCAGAAGGATCTGCTCACTTTTATCACTCTGAGGTATCTGTGCCAAAGGGCACAACAGCGCCATGACACTTGGGCTCTTCCCACTCCCACTTCCATGGGAACATCTTACGCTGGAGCAGAGAGCAGGTTTGGTGGTTGTGCCAGTTTCCCATCATTTGCCAACTGTCAGTACGAAGCACTGCTGCCACCACTCTTTATTTTTTATATATATCATTATATATTATATAATATTGTTCTATTTCATTTATTACTTATTATTATCATTTAGCACTCAAAGGTCCCACGCCCTCAGCACTCCATGAAGATCAGCACAGGGTCTCCCTCCCAGCATACTCAGAGGGTGATACTGATCCAGAAGATGCCACCACCTTCATTATGGCCATTCACATTACAGCTCTGCCTCCTGCCTTCCTGCCGTTTACCAGAGTTAGCAACCACATCTGTTTTGTTTTCTTTTTTTTCTTCTTCCTTTTTCCCCTTCTGCTGATACAACCACCAGCAGCCTTGCCCGGTGAGAAATTAAAAAAACACTGTCTACATGATCCTGAGGCTGCAACACCACTGCGGTGGGGAGAGGAACAGTCTGCGGATGTGCCTGTTCTTGTGCCTATCTTAACAGGTATCTCCCTGCTTTGACCCACTTCTTTCAGAAAACGAACATTAAAATCACTTTCGTCAAGAGGGAAAACTGGAGCAGAATCAGGGACCAGAGCCATTTTGACAGCCTGTTTCTTCCTCTTTGGAGAGTAACCAACTTTCAGACAAGCGCTGGGGCAGGCAGGGAACCTGCTCAGCAGATAACACGACAAATCCCCTGCTAAGGCTAGTTACCAACACAGCTGTCATTGATCATTGCTATGGATTTCACCCCCTGCCAGACAAGCTCCCTCAGCTACTTCAAGCATTATCCCACAGCCTGCCACACAGCTCTGGAACAGGGCGAACTCCTGGCTCTTTTGGACTTAAGAGACTGAACCACCAGAAGTACTTCATGCACCACAAAGCATCCCACGTAGCAGACAACTGAGCTTTCCTGCTGCCAGCTGGATTTCAATGGCTCCCACAAACAGAGAGGAAAAAATCTCACCATCCAATATGGTCCTAAGATTCCACAGCTGTCAGGGAGGCACCTCCAGGCCTCCACCTCCCAATCACCCTCACAGATCTCCGCTTCTCTTCTTTTGGTCTGCTTTTCTTGCACTGAACCATCAGAATCATGCCTACTGAGATGAGTTATCGCCCAGCATCTATGATATAGAAGTGGCTTAGGTCTGAATGTCCCTTCCCTGGAGGTGTTCAAGGTCAGACTGAATGGAGCTTTGAGCAACCTTGTCTAGTGGGAGGTGTCCCTGCCCATGGCAGGGGAGTTGGAGTGAGATGATCTTTAAGGTCCCTTCCAACAGCAGAGGGCCACAAAGATGATTAGGGGCTTGGAGCATCTCTTTCAGGAGGAAAGGCTGAGGGACTTGGGGTCTTTTTAGTCTGGAGAAGAGAAGGCGGAGCAGGGATCTGATCAATGCCTATAAATACTTAAATGGTGGGTGTCAAGAGGATGGGGCCAGTCTTTTTTCAGTGGTGCCCAGTGACAGGACAAGAGGAAATGGGCACAAACTTGAATAGAAGTTCCACCTAAACATGAGGAGGAACTTCTTTCCTTTGAGGGTGGCAGAGCATTGAACAGGCTGCCCAGGGAGGTGGTGGAATCTCCATCTCTGGCGACATTCAAAACGTGCCTGGACAAGTTCCTGTGCAACCTTCTCTAGGTGGAACTGGTTTGGTAGTGGGTTGGACCAGATGATGACCAGAGGTCCCTTCCAATCCCATGTCATTCTGTGATTCTGTGTGATTCTGTGATTCCATTAATATCTCAAGTCGACCCAATTTGTATTAAACAGAAGGGTAAAAAGCAAACAGGTCTGTAATGAAACCTTTTTAATTTTTAAAGAGCAGATCTCTGCCATATCGAGGAAAACAGTTATAAAGCCAACAAGAAAAAAGAGCTTGTTGGAGAAGTACTGAAGAAAAGACTTTGAATCTATATCATAAGTAAATAAAACAACATCTGGGATCACCAAGCATGGTGAGGAAATTAGAAAAGCATAGCTCCTGACCAACCTGAATGAATAACCACACCAAAAAGGATATTAGAGGTAAGTAAAACAGCATCTTTGGTGTTGTTTTGGCAAGAAGAAGAATACTGAAGCTGCATGGATGACACGCTGGATAATGCAGAGGAAAGAGGGTGCAGAAAAGGAAATGAGCTTTTGATGTGTAAACCAATTCAAGAAGATGAATGTCCCTCAAGTCAGAGGGACCAGATATCCTTGATTTGAGAATAATGAAAGAATAGCTGTGTGATGGCAGTTGGCAAGAGCGCTTTTGACAAAATTACCCGTGAACAAAGAAAGGAAGGAGGGGAAGCCATGTAGATGGCAGATAATAAAGGTAAGATCGGTACCTGTTCCAGAAGAGGAAGGAAAGGAACCCAAAGCCTGCCTTTATTACTACATAAGGCTTTCACAAAACATTGGGAAAGAGTAATAATACTGGGAAATAAATGAAAAATGGGGCAAAGCACAACATGGGGTTGCAAAAGGTGGGCTACTGCCTGGCTATCAGGAGTAATACCACAGTGAGATCTTGACTCACCAGGAGCATCAGACTGGAAGAAAATTAAGGTGTCTGGGACAGAGAACTAATTTTTTGTTTGCTATCAGAGCCTCAGACACCTGAGAGGTGGCCATGGAGCCATGGGCAGGCCCTTCCTGAGTCCACAGCATATCCTCCTGGGCTACCTGCACTTTCTGCAATGCAGGTCCAGGTCCCTTGGATCCAGAGATCCACCTGCATTTTATCTCCAGCATCCTGCCACGATGCAGTGAGGAAGACATACAACAGCAATTATACCTCCTTCCTGTGAATCATTTCGGTCAGCTCCAGTCGCCAGAAGCTCTCGCCCATCTTTTAAGCATCTCAAGGCAGAGATTATCTGTGCACTCTCACTGCTTAACAGATGCTCTGGTAAGAGTGGCACCTAGGACCGAGGCACAGACTGTATGTCCTGGAAGCTTTCCCACCACACACAGCTAAGAAGGCTGCATCACCTTCTTTTTATTCCTTTAGGCAAGCATTGTGCACACAAACCATATGTAATTTTTCTTCCACAGCCGAGTAAAAGTATGTGTATCCTGCAGAGGTACGTCCTGTTGCATGTCCTGTCCTCTGACCCACAACAGACCTACAAACACACACGTGCTGTTGTTACCCCCCACCGAGCTCCAGCAGGAGCCTGTTCTGCAGTAGCACCACAAATGCAGCATATTCCACTGCCTGGTCCCATCTGGCTGAATGGGACAGAGACCCAGAAGCATAGAGAGCGTTCCCAGGTCCCAGGGCAAGATCGGGATGAGAAGGATGCCCTATGGTGCTTCCAGGACATTGTCAGAGAACTGTGAGCAGAACACATTCTGCTCCATGCTTTTGCTGGAAGCCTTCTCCTTCCCACCTGGCACCCTGCACCAAAACACTGGGTTTATCTTCTTCACCAGGTGTAAAGGCTGGAGAGCCTCGACACTCCATAGGGATGGAGAGGGAGCCTCCAACGGAGAACCGGCAGCAGCAAAATGGTTCCTCCAGAAAACTGCTGCAGAAAAGGCTGCGCTGGGGATCGCTTCCACCTTGGCAAACCTTTTGGGGCTCTACACAGCACTGACCATCTCGGGGAACACAATGAGAAGCTGGAGAATAACAGCACAAATGACACATTTACATTCCCTGACAATGACATTCCTGAATTTCCTCCCTGTGCCCTCTACTGCTGGTGTCTGACCCACAACCCCCTATTCTTCCAGCTCTGTAATGCCCCTCACACCTCCCTCTTTTGCTCCATGGTTTCTCTACAGCTCTGTGAAACATTTACCATTTTATCTACATTTTTCCTACCATCCTGTGGTCTTGACAAGAATAAAGATGCTTTATCTGAATTATTCTTGGTCACTGGAAAACTACAAAAAGCTTTTGTGAATAGGTTAAACTTGCCAAGTTCGCTCTTTAGCAACACCATTATACAAGGCTGTAGATGTCTGGCGCTAAAAAGGCAGATTTCTGCTTCCCCCATATTCCATATACCTCCATATACCCATGAATCCAGTCCCTCTATGATCTGTTCATCAACAGCCAATGCTAATCTACTTCCATTAACACACATTGCCCCAAAACCCCTGCAACTGCAACCCCACATGCTCAGCATCTTCCATAAGCCCAAAAGATTGCATTTGCTATTTGCTTATCCCCTTTTTATTACTATATTCTCATGTGTACATTCCCCTACAGCCACATCTCTGTACCACACATACTGAAATCTCATTCTTTTATACCTTTGCCTTATTGTTCTCACTGACTGTCATCCTGAACATCGCCCTTCCAGCATTTTTACCCCTATACCACCATAAACCCTCCTCTTTGTTCAAGCCCTTCTCCCTTTGCGTTTGCAGAGGCAATTTGATGGAAGGATTTGTGCAGAGTGTGGGGGAGGGAAGAAGAAGGAAGGTGGGGAGGGAAAAGAGGGATTTGTCTATAACAAGACCATGTAATTAAGCTCTAGTAACTGGTACCCAGTCTGGACCACTCATTTCCATAATTAAAAGTAGTAATTCCTCCATTTCTAGATAACCTTTCCCACCTGATCTGCAAAAAGATGCAGGCAGAAAGCATCCATTTACACAGCCAGCACAGACACACCCTGGAAAACACAAAGGACTCCAGCCGACACAGAATCCATCTATCCCTTAGCAGAAGAGCAGGGTTTTACCTTTTTACCTGCCACAATATTTTACCCTAATACCTTTTGAGCAATTGATTTACCACTATTTATAAAAAAGCCAAAAAAAAAAAAAAGAAAAAAAAAAGCCAAAAGCCACACTGACCGCAGCCTTTCCTCTGTCTGTCTCCTTTGTTTCTGGCTTTCCATGGAAGCGCTGCCTGTCAAAATAGCTTTTGAGCTGCTCAGCAGCATCACCGCCAGGGATGCACAGAGAGCATGGTCACCGGCGGGACCAAAACAATCCGTGTGGGGCTCGTCTGTCATGGCAGGCACAATGGAGAGCTGTGCGGCAGCATTGTCGGGGCGAAGCACGGCTCGCCTCCGCACAACCGTCCCCGGACATGACAACTGCTATTTCACAGCTACAATGGACAAACACACACATTCTGCGCAGCAACAGCAGCCTCCTCGCTCGCTCGCTCAGTCCCTCACATCCATTACAGTCGCAGCAGCTCCCAAGCAACGCAGCCTCCAAAGAGACAAAGCAATCCTAAAATCCTTCAGCTTCATCGGGGGAGCTGGCAATCTCTACAAAAAAAAATAAAAAACCCCAAACCAAAACCCAGCCGCTTCGCAGGACAATGAATGGCCTGAAAAAAAACCACCAGTACGACTAACGCCCACCCCAGTCACATCTCCATCTCACCTTTCCACAGATCCTCTGTTCCCGATCTCCTCTCACGGACCACGCTCTGCTCCGGCACTGCTTGAGCACTCAGATTCCAGCGGGCTCCGTGCTCTCTCACCAGGATGCTGTGGGAAACACAGTGTCAATTTTTAATATTATTTTTATATTTTTTTTTCCTTATTTTATTTATTTTATTTTTTTTCCTCCCCTTCACAGCTGCATCCCTGGCAATGCAGAGGGTCTGCGCAATCACATCCCCAGTGCTCCTGCTGCTGCTGCTGCTGCCGCTGTGACGTTGCTGCGTGTGAAGGAGCAAGCATGCCCACAGCACCACCGCGCCGGCTGGCAACCAGTCCCTGCGGGACCTCGGGCCAGGCAGGGGATGGGAGGGAGCAGAGGAGGAGAGGAGGGGAGACGAGTCGAGCTGGAAGATGGAGGACAGATTCTCACAGGAATTGGGAAATTGGGAAGGCAAATACAAGGACCAAAGCCTATGGAATAAAAGGGAGCTGCAGCACCTTATTCTGTGATGGGCTCGGTTGTCAGATGCTGCGTGGTTGCAAGCTGTCTGATCTCTGCCCCTGGCTTTGCAAAGGAAAGGAAAGGGATCAGAAGTGCTGTGCTCCTACTGTTGGTAAATGGCAGCCAGAGCTCTTGCAGATAAAATGCTAGTATGCAAAGGAACGCACGGGAGGAGGAGGAGGATGGGAGGACTTATAACTGAGAGATCAGGAATATTACAAGAAGCTTCTTGAAGCTTCTTTGACATTTCTATAGTGCCTTGCCCTAAAGAGCTCCATTAACAGTATCTGCACAGCATCCCTGAAACACAGCCACCCCCAGAGCAAGATGCAGCCACCAGCACCTCCCCTGGTGCCAAACCCACCTGGCAGGGACAGGATATTGGCAATCCCACAGGGAATCTCAAATCAAGATCCCAGCAGCTATTAACTACAGCTTGTGATTAAAGTGCTGCCCGTTACCCGTGCTAAATCCCAGCATCTCTGCAAAGCAATCAGCTGCAGATCTTCCTTCCCGAAACCAGGGATCACCACCTGCAAAAGCCCAGGCTCTCTTGCTACCCGTGAAGGGATTTTTCCTTCATCCCCCTTTCACCAGGGGCAGCTGCATCCTGCTCCGTAGGCAAGTCAGCGTCGTTCCTGACAGGGCACAGGTAGCTTCACCAAGGGACACGTGTGGCTACTTCTGCTTTTTTCCACCACAGCCTGAGCATGACCACACACCCCAGAAACTCAGCTGTGCTCCAGGCTTTGCCAGGGGAGAGGTTTCTAGCACTGGAGCAGCTGCCCTGAGACAGCTGTCCTGGAGGGATCCCTCACGTCACTGCACTTTGCCATCTACCCCGGCTCCAACAGCCACCACCCTGTGCTGAGCTCAGAAAACATCGGAAAAAAGCAACTCCTACGAGCCCAAACCAAAACCCACCGCCTAAACCAAGGCTCCGTGGGGAGAGGGTAGGTCAGAGAAGAGGTAAAAATGTCACAAAAGCACAGTTCAAAGAAATGAAGAACTGTCACATGCCTGCGTGCTTTCTGCCCTACGCTGTGATGCACCCAAACCAGCAAACAAATAAAACAAATGCAACAGCCCAGACAATACAACACTTTGCAGAAGCTTCTGCTGCTGGAGTGGAGAGGCCAACTTAAAAAGCTTTGCCAGAAAAATGTTAGAGTCATTACTGGAAGCAGCTGCCAATTGTCTCAGATCCCAGACCACTGGGAAACCTTTAAAGTATCTCTTCAGGTAAATTCAAATAGGATTTCTGACTGAAAACCCAGTGGCTGGTGGGTGGCTCCCACCAAGGGCACCAGAGGCTTGAGGCCAGGACTATCCCCGGTCCGGAGAGACCCTTCCAGTAAGAAAAGAGAAAGGGCCTTGGACTGGCTGTTGTCTGTGCAGCCCACTCACCATGCAATGGAGCCACCACTGGAGACATGGCTCTGCTACTCACCTCCGAAACACTGGGAACCATCCCTCAGCCCATCCCAAAGCTCCGTCTCTGCAGGTGCCACCCAAAAGGCCAATGCCCATACCCCATTTGTGGTACTTCACGCTCTCCAGCCCACTGCCTGCCTTTCCTTGGATGCTCAGGACCTGCACCACCACCTGGTCCTGCTCGAGCAGCTGGGACAAGCCCCAGAGGGGACACAGGAGCAAAGGACGTACCTCCACACCTGGCCAATACAGCAAGCGAAAAGCTAGTCCTGCCGGGCTCTGCTTCACTTCAGCTGCTGTAAATGAGACTACTTACTGTACTCCCATTAGCGTGCAGCCCCTGGACCCCCGTACGGCCAGCCCCATTGTATTGTCAGCGTTAATTAAGGCAGGCTCAAGCAGACATCTCTGGCCTGTTCAGCTGGGACAGTCGGGGAGCAGCAGCAGCGAGGAAGGAGACAGAGAGTCTCAGCTGTGGAGCTCTGTGCAGAACAAGGAGCGTTTGTTACCCAGGAGTTCCCACAGCAGAGGGGAGAATGGAAACTATTTCGGTGCCCTCCCTGGTCCTCCACGAGCCTTGCCAACGCTGACGCCAGGAGGTATAAATGCTGGCAGGCAGTGTGCCTGCCTGCATCCCTGTCCCCACCACAGGACACTGGCATTAACCACTTCCCGGACAGCAATGCCCGCCTTAGGGGGCAGATGCACACACGGGAGCAGATGGAGTCAGGCTGCTGTTCTGTTAAAAATCCAGACGGAGACACACAGCAGACAAGGGGCTCCTTCAGAACCACTCCTATTCACATAGCTGTTCCCAACATAAAGATTTGTAGAGAATCATTGAACGGTTAGAGTTGGATGGGACTTTAAAGATCATCCAGTTCCCACCCCCCTGCCATGGGCAGGGACACCTCCCACTACAGCAGGTTGTGCAAAGCCCCATCCAGCCTGGCCTTGAACACCTCCAGGGATGGGAATATTCCTCTTCAAAACAGTTATTCAGCACCTTCCCCCCACCCCAAGCTCACACTGCCTTGCACCTCTGCAGCAAGCATCCCTCTGCTGCACCCTCCTCCCAGGATCTGCCCCTCTCAGCAGCATCGGTGAAAACTGATGGGCCGTCCCAAAAGCTTTGTAGGCAGCTAGAGATTACAGGCACTAATGAGAAAGAAGAAAGCAGAGGGCTGTCTTCCAGGAGATGACTTGTCTTTGATCACAGATGAGTCGGTGCGAGAAGGGGAGCTTGGCTGACTCCACAGTCTCTTGCAAGGAGGGGAGCAGGGATACTGCGGGCTGGTGACTGCGCTCCTTAGAGAAGCAAGGCGATGGAGGTGCCGGAACACGCTTGCCCCTAAAGTATCAGGGTCCCTGTCCTGCCTGGCCCAGAGAGTTATGGAGAGGTGCTACTGGGCACAGTGGGGTGCAGCTTGGCAGGAGAAAACTGCTTATCAAGCAACGTTGGTCTCATTACCCACAGGCATCCCAGCTGTAAGGCAGGCGTTTTGCCATCTTGTCTCCTTCCCCCACGCTCTATGGGTGTGAGAACTCAATGCACAATACGTTTTCTCGCCCATTAATTCCAGTAAGGAGGCGCACCCCGTTCCCAGCACTGCAGTAGAGCTCACCACTTCAGGAGAGCCCTGTGTGCTGCACTCACACTGGACACGAGCCACATGTCCACCTGGAGCACCTGCTGACAACAACCAGGACAGAAATAGATCATCTAGGCAGAAAAAAGCCCAACATATTTCTGTCTTGGCCTCAGGCTCCTTCCTTCAACTGCCTTCATATACCATTGGCTGCTAAGGTCAGCACGCTCCCATATACAAGAAGGAAGAAACCCTTCCACTTGTGCTGGAATTGTACAGCAAAATCATCCACCAGCAGCCCAAGCCTCCCACCTATTTGCTGCAAATCCGCTCTGATGATCCGTGAACTGGAAACAGCTCAGCCCCAGGTCCCAGCCGGCTGCCTGGACTGTAGCTCTAACACCAAGCATCAGGCTGGAACAGGTCTTTAATCACTGTGACATACAACCTGCCCTGTCTCACAACACCCAGACAGCCCCAGGGCTGCCACCTCTCCACCACAGCTCATGGCTATAACTCCACAGGGAGCTGCCTGCCACCTTCTCCAGAAGGATGGGTATTTTGATGTAGACCTCAGTACCTTCAGCACGGCCCTGTCCCTCAAGCAAGCAAGTTGATCATCCCACAAGCCAACCTGTGCCCTGCTGTCTGCAGGTGGAACACCACAACCATGCCTAGGCTACAGCTTCTGGCTCATCATGACCCCATCTGTAGCATGGCCATGGGAGGGACGGACATCTTTGCTCTTTCCTACATGCTGGACCACTCATGACCAAGGTGGGAGACACTCAGTGTCTTTTCACCTCACTTTCTGATGGCTCACAGCAGAAATCTGAGTCCTTGAGATATAGCAACACCATCACTGCTGAGGCCACTTCAGGAAAGCCAGAGAGATGGACACAGGTCAGAGCTGAACCAAGAGCATGGTCTGGCTCAACTGGAGGAAGGGGGACCAGAACACAGATGCCATGATGAAAAGCAGGAGGTGCTGAAAACTTTATAAAAATCCTCAGAAAGAAACCCCAAAATCATTCTCCATCCCTGCCAACTGTGTCTTCCAAGGTCAAACAATATCCCTCTCTCAACACAGAGATCAATACAGGCTGGTCATTACCAACATGTGCTTGACAACTTCTCTATTCGGCGGGAACACACATGGGAGTTTTTGAATGAGGGGTCAGAATCAAAGAAGACTGAGAAAAGCATATGTCATCTTAGCAGTAATGGCTGCCCTGAGTCCTCACATTTCCTCAGGGGGTCACTAACTGATCCCCCCGCCAAGCCTGCCAGTCGAGGGGATCTGAGACAGAGGCACAGGAGTCTGTGGGGTTATGCTGGCCACAGACACCTTTCCAACAGCAGGACTGACCTGCCCCAGCAAGCCCTGCCCACTGCCCAGAGCAGCAGCACTGATTTCTTCCGGGCTAGCAACCCAAGGTACAACCCCAAATAAGAAAAATGGGTTGCAAAGAGAAAGTTATTACTGTTTTTTTTCAAAAAAATGTGGACATTTCTTGTTTGCCAACCATTTTCTAACAGAATTAATTCCCCAAATTAATTCCTCTGATGTTTAAGAACATTCTATAAATTTCCAGGTTATCTTTATCCAAGCACAGCTCACCCCTACTCACTCATGTTCCAAAAATGAGCTATAACGTCAGCGTTTATCCTGTCTGTGTTTAAAGTTGTATCATCTGAGTTCTTTAATCACTTCACATTAGGTAGGCTCTTCATTTCTTTGATCATACCAATGTCCCTTGTCTGGAAATGACCCAGTTTCCATACAGCCTTCAGAGAGAGACTGGAAATGCACGCAGTCTTCTAAGGAATGTCTCACCATTCCTTAATACACTCAAATTTCCCCATCTCTGCTACAAATATTTTGACCACCATGTGACATCTACCTATGAAAATCATAGCTGCACCACACTAGCTGCTCACCGTTATCCTGCACATCACTTATAAACCCTCTGTTTTCCCCCCATATCTTTCACTTTCCCCAGTGAGCTCCCAGTTGAACTGAAGTTTTTAGTCATTTCTCATGCATGCAACCATGCAATTTTGAACTATCCAATTCTCATTTCTATTATTCCTTAAGGACAGGCAAGCTGTTCCTGCTGAATAACCCTGAACTGCCTGCAATGATGTTTCCTAGCCTTGTGTCTTCAGGAAACCTCACTAGCAAAATCTTACTTTATAATGCTCAGAGCATGTACTGAATAGCTTCCACTTTGAGACTACTCTCTACTAACAACTTCCCTTCAGACCAGTAGTTCCTCTTTCAACATTCCTGTTATTTGCTCCTTAGGATGTTACAGACGCAAGAAGTCTACGTGGGTTCAAGGGGAGGCAGGACAAGCACTTGAGAGATCCATTTCAGGTTACTAAACAGATAAAATATAATAGACTTAGCAAATTCCATGGGGGGAAAAAAAGAAATTATATCTGCTTGCTCTGCTTCCACTCTTCCCTAGCTGACCACCTGCAACCGCTTTTGGGAAAATAATACTGGGATGGGTGGTTCCTTCATCCCAATCACTATCTTAATTTCCACCTTCCTGTATTAAGGTCAAAACCTTCCTATTGCCAGCGGCTCATGCCTCACTGCCCAGGAACAGAGCCTTTCACCAGCTCCATAAAAAGTCACAACTACCAGATAGGGCCGGTGCTGGCACAGCTCCCCATGGGGCTGGGCTGAGTTCCACATACCTCTACAATACTGAGATGTCGATGGGAAAACCAAACCCAGCCCACAGCCAGCTGTCCATCTCCAGTCCCCTCCAGACCAGGATTCCAGCATGTTCCTACCCTTTTGTCTAGGAAAGTGCTGCTACCAACATAGAGGAAACTGGGGCAACAAGGAGATGTGAATTGCTTGGGAGACTGTGGGAAAGGGAGAACCGATCCTACAGCCCCAGTGTCCCTCTTTTAGCCCTAATACTTAGTACTGCCCAAGCAAGAGCACAAAGAAATAGCAGAACACTTTTAGGCAGAGGGAAATTAGGGCAGAAACAACAGAGCAGCTCCTGAATCACGCCTGAAGTCTCAGCTTCAATCTGATAAACCAAGCTCATAAACCTGTACAGAAAACCTTGAATTACAGCAAAGCCTGATCCAGCCTGCGATTTCAGAGTGTTCAAAGCAGGAGCTCAGCTCTAAAAGCAACCCTGTTTCTCCAAGCACCTGCTCAAATATTGATGATAACAGTGAGCGGGAATATAAACTCTGTCACCAATCAAAGCCTTGGCAAAAGGAATAGAAAGGGCATTATTACAAAAAACGTATGCCTTCTAATCTGGCAATCAATTGCTCTGAGCAGTCCATGGCAAGAGTGGATATTAAGGTGTTACTGGCTTCACTCCTACTAAAATTAGTTTTCAAAATGGGAACAATGCTGCCTCTACAGCACAATTTACCTAAGCTATTAGTTCCACCATGACCTAATAGTTCCCCACTGGCATGAGGAAAGCCGTAAGTTGCCACATTACGTACTATATTGGAGGTGGTGAATTTGGCAGCTGCAGTTCTGCTGCGTTCAACGGTTTGTATTCTGAGCTCGAATAAAAATTATGTATTTCCAACGAAGCAGCGGAAAAGCTGCAGGGCTGAGCTGAATCCGCAGCCCTGAAATGGTTCGCTGCCCACACACAATCACAGCCTGCTGGGTACACGGCATGCAGGGATCAAGGAAGGTGACTGCCCATGGTTCCCATGATGTACACCGAACTGACAATCCCTGCCCAGTCCAGGGGCATCTCCTGGCTGACTGCAAGTGAGGGTGACAGCACCGCAAACCAGCCTCTGCTCACAGAGACTGCAAGGGCAGGGATGCAGCAGGGAAGGGGCAAGCCCAGGAGAAGAAAAACATCACTGCTGGGCAGGCGAGAGGCCACATCCAAGAATGGAAAAAGCCTCCCGCCCTCCCGCTTCAGTACTGAGTCATAAATATTCCAGTTTTCCAAGGCAACGGCAAGTATGAAGACTGCTGTGGATTTCAGGCAGCAAACCCACACTCGCCTCTCTCCGTGCATGCCCAAGCACTTCCCCGCCATCGCCGCTCCAGGCAACAGCCAAAGTCAGACCTGTCAACACACCACAAAGCCAGCCCCCCCCCCGCAGAACCTCCCCCTCCTCAAACACTCCCACCTTTGCAACGAAGCCCAGGGGAGCACATCGGCTGGTTTATTAGAGACACACGATATTAACTATGGTTGTTTACGCTGATTTTTTTCCTGAGTTTCTCCATTTAGCACCCAAACTGGACACTGCAGGGCTGCCCTGCGGCGTTACCCGCCCCAGCTGGCTGTGTCCTAGTGGCAAATAAAGCGATGTCAAGACAGC
>JAOTQQ010000019.1:11027027-11103811 GCA_026546715.1 Gallinago undulata | reverse complement strand
ACTGCAGGGCTGCCCTGCGGCGTTACCCGCCCCAGCTGGCTGTGTCCTAGTGGCAAATAAAGCGATGTCAAGACAGCTTGTGCTTCTGCAAAGCAGCCCGTGATTAAAAGAGACTACTGAAGGCACACTCAAACAGCAGCAATCAGCAGGCACAGGATTCCGGTGCCACCCAACATTCCTGGGCACCCAAATCCCAGCAGACAAAGGAAAACCTGCAATGGACAGCGAAGGGAGAGCCATCGAAAGGTTCTGCTAAAAAAGCCTCTGTAATGCAGGCTAGTAATTAAATCCTGGAGGCCCCCAACCACCTCTTGTACGTTTAACCTGCTGGCTCTCGGAGTGGTTGTTTTTTTCACTCTTCATCTGTATCACCTCCAGCACTGGTGATGTTAGCTGGAGGGATACGGTCTGTACACAAACACCGAAGTCACATAAATTATCATCATTACCATGACACCTCACCTAGCACAGGTTGCACATCCCCACCCATAATCACCACGTGTGTGACCGGCTTATTCGGAAAGGATCTGTGGCTACCGCTGATCACAGCCTGGACTTGAGTGGTTGTGCCATTTTGCTTTGAAGCAGGCAAAAAGTATGTAGGGCAAAAAGTATGCAGGGCTGTTTGAACTGGCACGTTCATATGCAAGACATGGAGTAATCCTTCCTCTCTGCCCAGCCCTGGCACATGCCTCCTGAACGTGTCCTGTATGGACAAACTGGTGGGAGTTGAAAGAGAGCAAGGAAAAACAGAGAGGAGAGGACTGCAAAGCAAGAGGGTTAGTTCCCAGTAGAAAAGTTTGGGGTACATGAAAGCAGTCCTGAAATGTATGAAAAGCTGCTGCCAAGAGCAAGTGAAGCTGTTCTCTGCATCCCTGAGGGGCAGCCAGGGAAGTTTATGTTAGATACCAGGTATAACAGACAAAATGAGCCATTCATTATTCCACCAAAAAAGCACAGCAGCTGGGAAGTAAGACTGGTTTTCCTAATATTTTGCACCGTCTTGTCTGTCTCATTCAGCTCAAGCGTCTGAATACGACCCGGCAGTGTGCCCAGGTGGCCAAGAAAGCCGATGGTATCCTGGCTTGTATTAGAAATAGTGTGACCAGCAGAAGTAGGGAGGTGATTGTCCCCCTGTACTCAGCACTGGTGAGGCCACACCTGGAGTATTGTGTCCAGTTCTGGGCACATCAAAACAAGAGAGACATCGAGGTGCTGGAGCACATGCAGAGGAGGGCAATGAAGCTGGTGAAGGGCCTGGAAAACAAATTGTATGAAGAGCGGTTGAAGGAAACTGGGCTGTTTAGTTTGAGGAAGAGAAGGTCGAGGGGAGACCTCATCACTCTCTACAACTACTTGAAAGTACACTGTAGAGAGGTTGGTGCTGGTCTCTTCTCGCAGGTAACTAGTGACAGAACAAGAGGGAATGGCTTCAAGCTCCAACAGGGTAGATCTAGACTAAACATCAGGAAAGAATTTTTCACAGAAAGAGTGGTCAGGCATTGGAATAGGCTGCCCAGGAAGGTGGTTGAGCCACCATCCCTGGACATGTTTAAGAATCATTTAGATGTGGTGTTGGGGGATATGGTGTAGGGGAGAACTTTGTACAGAAGGGTAGATGGTTGGACTTGATGATCCCACAGGTCTTTTCCAACTGAAATGATTCTATGATTTTACTTATTAAGAGGCATGCACTCCTGCTAATTTTCACAGGCCCTTAGTGTCAGCAATTGGCCAACAATTCATTTTTCTGGCTTTGCCACTGAAGAAATGCCCATCTGAAGTTCTCAGCCAACCCAATGTGCCATGGTATCAGGATAGAGGCAAGGGTCTGGACTGCTAAAATTCAGGACGCAGCAGATAATGTCCCAGTCACTAGGAGCTTCTAGAGAGATGAAATGAAGAAACGCAAGAAATGGCATAGCCCTCGTCCACTACATCTGGGTCAGGAAGATGTAATTAAATGGCTTCTGGAGGTCTTATTCTCCTATGACTTCTGTTTGACTCAGAGGAGCAGGAAGCCTTTAATGCAGGATTAAAAGCTGAAAGTAGTTTATTCTGTGAGGCAGAATACCTGGAGAAACAGAAACACATTCCTGGATGGGCACAGGAAACCAACAGGTATGGCCTGAGAGTGGAACAACATGCCATGCCAGCTGATCTGGCAGCTAATCCACCTGGCTGTTAAAAACACACTCCCGGTTGGGTTTGTTTCCCTAAATGGAATATGCTGGGCATCAGCTTTAGAATCATAAACTCATAGAATGGGTAGAGTTGGAAGGGACCTTAAAGAGCATCGAGTTCCCACCCCCCTCCTACTAGACCAGGTTGCCCAAAGCCCCACCCAGCCTGGCCTTAAACACCTCTAGGGATGGGGCATCCATAACTGGGCAACCTGTTCCAGTGCCTCACCACCCTCACAGTAAAGAATTTCTTCCTAATATCTCGTGTAAATCTCCCCTCTTTCATTACCCCTAATTCTATCACAACATTCCCTGATAAGAAGTCCCTCCCCATCCAGTGGATTCATTCTCCTTTCATCCACCACAGCGAAGAGACTTTTTCTCAGGTATTCATTCTTGTTGAAGATGATTCTTGACCATAGCTGAAAGCCCTCCTAACTTTCTCCTTGGTTACTTCTTCCCATCTGCTACTGCAGGATCGTCAGTCAGCTGTGCGCAAGATCTCCATGTCAGGTCAGCCCATAATCAAACAACATTTGGGCTTTATGTGCTTATCAGTGTAAGCTTAATTGGCAGAAAGAGCTTAATCTGCAGCACCTAGATGCTGTATGGCCAGTTGTGCAAGGTCTACCTCCTCCAAAAGACGTGTTCACCCAACAGGCACCCACCCTGTACGCAGGCAGGCACAGAGAGAGCCAGAAATGGGAAGTACATGCCTGCCCATGGCCTGCTACAGTCTTGTCCAGGTTGGAGAAAGACCTACAGCAAAGGAAATGCTATAAGGGATAAAGGGGATCAGTGTAGGGGAGGAAATCCTGCCATGTTCTTTAAAATAGAAAATAAAAGCTGGCCAAGGCAAAGCCTCTGGGCAACAGCAAGGAGGCAGGCCATGAAGGCAAAGCAGGTCACAAGGAGATGCCTGACGAACACACCAAGGGGGTGTTCAGTCCACGCTCAGCCTCACATGAAGCAGAGGGAAGAGCTGGGGCAGGCTGCTCTACAGGGTTCCCCATGGAGACATCTCACACAGAAGATGGTGCCAGAGCAGAGTCCAACACAGGGGTGCTTAAAGATGACAAACATGGTCATTATGTTCCCCATGCACCTCAGACACGTTCCAGTCAGGGGAACAAGAGCATGCCAGGGTGGAAAGAGACCTGAAAGAGCACTCAGGAGCTCTGTAATGTACGACAATACACAGAGCCTTGGCTCAGGCATAATAATAAGCAGGAACGATGATGACTCAGAGAGCTCCTTTGTTGACTGGACATGGGAGGGGAGCAGGAAGGAGCAGAGGAACAGAGCAGCAGGAAGCTCCTGGTGAAGGACTGATTGTCCAGAGCATGTTCCTGGACAAACAGAAACATGCTTTTCATCTCTCTGACATATTTCCATCTCCAGACAATTCTGAAGTCTGTGCTTTCAATACACACCTAAGAAAGTGCTCCATCCTGTGCACAGACCCAGCGTGTGCCTCTCAAGGCAGGAGAAGAGAAGGACTAACAAGGAAAAGAGAAGACTAGCTAAACCATGAGATGGGCTGGAGGGCAGCAAGGGCTGAGAATGTGAGATACAACGGTCAAAGCCAGAAGACAAGTGGTTGTTCTGCTCTCACCCATTCTCAGAGCAATGGCCAGAGAAAACTCTCGGTCATGATGTTCTTACAGGGCTTGCTCTCCATCCCTGGGAACATCTGCAAGAATTAGTAATTCCATATCAGAGGAGGTGAAGCATGGAGCGCCAAACAGCTCTTGTGACCCTTTTAGCAATTTTTGCATGCCTGCTGTTTTCACAGCAACTTTTTGTATCAGCTTAAAATAAACCCAGCATTCTGAAAGAAATGCAGAAGCATCTGGCCCTTCCTCTACAAAGCCAGAAGCTAGCACAGATGTATTTGGGGTTGCAAATGTGGAGGCCAAGGAGCTACAGAGGGGAATTAACACTGTAATCCTGAACTCCAGCATCCAGTGTGGTCTCCCCTGCCCATGATGCTGTTCCTTTCAACTCAGAACAAATAGATAAGCCCAAGCACTGTCCCCAGATTTGCAGCCAGGAGACTTCTCAGCTCTTTTCCTCTTTTGCATGCAAGGCTCCATGTAGTAAGCCAGGTAACAGCAATGGGTGCTCCACTCCCACGGGGGTAACTTCTGCATCCCACATTAGACATGGCAAGAGTGGAGCCACATCATGTCTCTCTTCAGATGGGGCTTCTTTGAGCATGATTTCTCCAAGAAGCATTTCTGTGGCCTCTGGGCTCCCCACACTGAAGACAAGGACTCAGTGGGGTCTGTTGCTATTCAGTGGGATCTCCTGTTTTCCAACACACAGCATGGGCTGATGCTGCAGCAGCATGGGAGCAGCTGAATTGCAGACCTAGCACGGGACTTGACCAATAAAAGGCAAAACCCAGCCAGAGGGAAACAAACTACAGCTTCCAGCTTCAAAGTGGGACGGTGCATCCAGAACTGGCTACAACAGGCCAAGGAGCATGGCTCCCCAGCAATCTCTGCAGGGTGGTCCAGTTTGCAGCTATAGGCACCAACCACACCATGAATTTTGGAATTAGACTTTTTAGCAAAGCGGCTAGATCTGGCTACCTTTAATCTACCAGGCTAGATAAAAGCTCAGGTTAACCCCTCCTGGCATTTCCTGTACCTCTCATTAGACCTAGTGATAATGCTCAGAACACACAGGGAAAGCGCAGTTAGCAAATAACCTAATTAGCAGTGAAAGTATCACATCCTCTTGGTGACCAGCACATCGGCTGGACCTGAGAATCACTGTCCTCTGTGGTCAGCAGGGCAGAAAGAAGAGGCAAACACGGGGAGCCCTGCTGGACCCCCTCCCGCTGCCCCCTCCCAAGGGTCCCAGGCTGCTTTCTATGGAAGATTCCCAACACTTTGGCTGAAACGGCGCCAGCATTTGGGCAGGGCTTGGTGCTATTTTTAACACTTGCTCACATAACTCTTTGGATGAATCCTGGGAAGAGCTTGTCACCAAAATAGTATACTGTGGGCACTATTTATACACCCACTGGCAGCACAGCAGGATATGCTAAAGGAGGGAAAGCTAGAGGACCCCCTTCCCTCCTCACAGCTTAGCAACTAGGGATATAGGGTGGCCCTGAAATATAGTTTGTTGTTTGAGCTAGTCCTCAGAAGTAAATCATCACCTGCAGAAGGCCTGGTATCCTTGCCTGTCTTGCTTAGGAGACTCTTGTCCACAGGGGAGGGAAGCCCAGGTACAGCAAGCTTGGGGAAGATGGATGGCTGTGTGTACAGGGGCAGGCACATCCCAGCTGCTGCGGACTAAAAAAAGGAACGGTTGTGCCTAAACACCAGCTGGGTCAGAAGAAAATGCTGCTGCCCTCTTATTTTATCTATCTGTGGCTACTGCGGGGAAGTTCAGCAGGGGTAGGATTTCTTGGCCATCAGCTCTTTCCCCTGTACAGCTCCAGTAAAGGTGTGCAGCGGTGGGGGGAAGGCGAAGCATTAAATGCCAGCAAGGTTCTCTGGAAAGATGGCACTGGACTAACGAGACTCACTCTCCTGCATCCCTAGGGAAAACAGCAGCCTCAGGCCTTCTCATACCAAAACACCTTGCTCCACAGGACTGGAGTGAGGGGCTGGGCTGGGGGTTGCAGGGGGGGGGAAGATACCCTTTTGAGACTCCAGGAAGAGGGGGATCTTCCCCCGTCTAATTTTCTGGGGTAAAAAATAATTTCTCTCAAGCCATTTTCCTGCCTATTAAACTTCCTTGATTTTTGTCTCCCATGAGTTTCTTTTCCCTCCTCCTTTCTCCCAGGACACATTCAGACTGCCCTCTCTACTTTCAAGTCAGCTGGAGAAGCAGGTGACATGACTTGCAGAACATGCACAGGATGCTGTACAAGAGCAGAAGGACAGGCTCCAGAGCCCCAGCAGACCACCCTGGAGTAGAAAGGGAGCCAGAGTTCTATTTTCCAGCGGGGTGGGTAAAAACAAAATGGATATATGCGTTTTCCTTCCATGTCATAGAGGCAGCAGCCCGAGCAGCGCACTGGCTGTTCATCAGAGCCGCAGAACAATGCAAAAACAAAACCACACACACACACTACTAATTGCAGCAAGCTCTCCGGGCAGGGGCAGGACCGGCCACATCACTTCCAGCAGAACAAATGGAAGGGAGCAGCTCCTACCTGGCCAGATGCAATCCCCCTGGACCATGGGCTCGGCTCAGGGCAGCCGGGAGGCTGGTGGTGACGGCAGCGGTGGTGTCAGAGCCCAGGGGGGGGTGGGGGGGGTGGGGGGTGTCGAAGAACCCAGCAGGCAGAGCCAGCGATAATCCAAAAGGAAAACCAGCTTGTCCCCGCGTCGGCCGAGGGATCAGCGAGCCGGGCGGCAGGCAGACGGCTCTCCCGCTGCCGCAGGAGGATGGCGGGCGAGAGGCGACATGACGAGGCACTTCTCCCAGATGGGAGCTGGCTCAGGGGCTGCTCCCGCTGCCTGTCACCGGCCTCTCCTCGGGCACAGCCGTGCCAGGCTGCCGGTCGTGCTGGCAGAGCCTGGGGGGGCAGGAGGGAAGAGCGAGGGCTGCTGGCAGCAAGAAAGCCCCAGTGCAAATACGGATGCATTCGGGGAGAGGGCTTACGGCAGAAATGCAGCTCCTGATACAGAGAGCCCCATTTACAGCAAGCTGGGAAAGAAGAGAGGGTGGTGGGGCTGTGAGGGCAAGCTGCCTGCCAGGGGAAGATGTGGGGTGAGGGGTCCACACTCCCCTACATCTCCATATACAGCCCCTGGTGATGCAGACCTATGCCATTTTCCATCCCATGCCCCACCTGGGACAGCCACACACCTCCTCTGGCGCACAGCCCATCATCCCTGGAAGAAAGGCTGGTCAGAGCACGGCTCCATATGTGTGCACGACCAGCTCATGGTCCACAAGCCCACTTCCATTTTCTCACCATGCTCAGGGGCTACTCATCTTTGGGACTTACCCTTTCCTTCCAGTTCTCTGCCTTTGACACCTCCTGCTGGGATTTTTCTTTCCCTCCCATTCCAGGGCAACTTACAAGCTGTACTGGAATGGGATTCACACCACATCAAGAAAATGCGGAATGGGGACTGGGCAAAAAAGCAACGTGTCAAAAGGTTTGAGGGCTTTACCTCCATTATGCCCACAACTGGAACCAGTAGTAGAGGGGGTTTGCAGATTCCAGCTACTGCCCATTAAACCAGCAGTGACAGACCTCAGCAAGAGGCTGAGAAGGAGCACCTTCAGGATGCATACAACAGTGGGAGCAGCCTATTTTCAGTATGCCCAGTGCCAAACAGACATACAGGTCATGCCAAGGACCTCTGGGTGCAGCCAGCAACAAGGAACAGGGGGTTCATGTAGTAATGTAGCAACTGAGGCCTCTTCCATGGAGGCTGGGGCACCTCCTTTGAAACAAACATTGCCTACACTCAAAAGAAAAAGTTTCAAAGCAATTGACTTAGGCCAATCACATCAGGGGGTGCTGTTAAAAACCTAGTTTCAAGGAGAACACCGGTACCCCAAAGTAATAGGTGTATGTCGTGGTGATACCTACCAGAGGGGTGAAGCCTGCCAGGCGCTAAGCCAGCCTAAAATGCTCCCTGTTAATGGGACTACCCAGATTGTATTATCTATTGTCTTCCTTCCACACAACTGGGAAAGCAAGGTTATTCCTCTGTACTGACAAGCTGGGAACAGGTTCCTCCTGGGGTGAAGCCACTACACTGACAGGCTGGCTCACTGCTAAACAAGACAACACTGAAGCCACATCTTCAACCACGCTGCTTCTGCGGCCAAACTGCTTCCAGCCAGCGAATGGCTGACCACCAGATGATCCCAAAGGGTTCAAAATATTGTTCACACACAACAGCCCAGGCTCAAAGGAGGCAGTTGAGAGCGGTTAGGTCAAGGCTGCAGTAAGGGTCATCACAACGGCAGCGACTGCAATCCTGCCACGGCACAAGTGACAGCCCTGCAGCATCCACAGCCTGCCAAGAGCCCAAGCACTGACCTGGCCCAGGGAACCCTGTCTATAAGCTCTCCCCTGTGCTATCTGGCCACATCTGGGGAGATGGAGGAAAGCGATCCCACAGAAAACAGGGTTTAGCCATCGGTACAGCCTGGGCTCCTCTCGCTTCGGGAGCTGCCCGTCCCTATGAGCCCTGCTCCACCTCAGCCTGACCCGCTTAACACCTCTGCCTGCCCGCATTAATCATTCACTGGAGGGATCCAGGCATTAGAGGACAAGACAGGCACGGTCAGCACCACCTCATGGAAGTTTACTTTTTTTAACTCTGCAGCATAAAACATCAAGCTCCCTGTTCAGTGCCTCATTCCCCTCCCTCCCCCCTCCCCACCTCCCCCCACCCCTCAACACCCCCCCGGCATGAAATAAGAATCATAACACTTACCAAGCTGCTGCAGATGGTGTCAAGCTAACTTCATGACAGGATGCTGGCAGCCCGTAAGCACTAAGGAGCATCCTGCGCCACTCGTTTCCCACCCATGGAGCAGAGACGCCTGGCGGCTTTTCCCCGCACGGAGGAGCTTTCTCCGGCCTCACCACGGCAGGTACGCTGCAGAGAGGGGGATCCCTGTTATGCCCAAAAGCAGGAGCTCTGGTCCCTCCGCCGGCTGGGTGCCAGCCATCCGCCGGGCGGGCGACGCAGCAGCCCCGATCCCCAGCCGAGCTGTCAAAGGCAGCGGAAGGGCTGGGGCTGCGCAGGGCTCTGGAATTCCAGCAACGCACAAAACACCCCTCTCCGCCAGCACCAGGAATGACTCCTCCCTGCCCCGGACCGGGCTGAATCACTGGAAATACCAAAACAACGATGAGGTCACGTTCCCCGCGCAAGGAGCCGGAGCCAGATATAGCCGTGCGGAGAAGCCTGCTAAAAAGGGGGACTGGGCGCACAGGCGGCAGGCTCTGGCAGACAGGCACCCCGGGCATTTGTCTCGTTTAAAAACAGCCTGAGGCTGCCAGGAGGCTTCTTTTTTTTCTTTTTCTCTCTCTCCACCCCCCCCCCCCCCCCTTTCTTTTTTTTCCCCACTGCAGGGAGCAGGGAACTGGGCAGCACAACAGGGGCTTTAAGCTCTTTATCCATCCCACTGAACGAGGCACAAACGTTTGAGCTCACCAGGGTATAAATGTGGGTTGAAGGAAAAAAGCAGAGGTAAAATTATGATCAGATTCTGAGCCCAGTGTTCCCAAAATCCCACTGCAATACCATGCTCAAGCTTAAGCCATTAAGAATCCCCCTGCAGCAAGCAGAATGGCAGGCAAAAATCATATGCCTGTTACTGCCTGGTTGCTTTTGCTATTTTTGCTACAGCCTCAGCCAGCTTCCACGAATAAAAAAAAATGTTGGCTTGGTAAGTTTTCAACAGGGTGAATGGCAAATAACAGTGCTATTGCTCCTAAAATGAGCATCTGAGGCACTCCACTATCAGCAAATAGACTTCTCAAGGCAGTGCAGTTCCAGCTTTTCCCAGTTCTCAGTGGAGGGAGATTGGAGACATTTTGTTTCTCAGACTGTGAAGGAAATTGCAACATAGGACTTGGAAAGGACAGAGGAATTCACAATAGAATGTGCAATAGCTCGCTCTTTCCCCTCTCTGTAGGATGAGACATTTGGATGGATAACAATAACACCCACAGTTATATGAAGAAGAGGCTCTAAAAATCCAGATTTTGTTCCATTAGGACATAACCCAGACCCCAGTGAGAAGCCAAGGGGGAGCACCACCAGACAGCTAACACCCAGCATCTGGCCCAGCTGGCTGGGCAGCACTCCTTGGGCTGGCATGCTCTGCAACAACCCCATCAGTGTCCATCACACTGAGCCGCTGGTGTGTGAGCTTTCAGATTTGCTAATAAAAAATATAAGAAAGTCAGCAGTGACCTGTGTGGAACTCCCACAAGACAGCCATTAGTTGTCTTGCCATTAGTAGACCAGAAGTTCTCAAAACCAAACTATTTCATTTTCACCCCACTGTTTCAGTGCGTTCTGGTTACAAGAACGACCTTATTGGGTCACAACAAGAATTATTCTGGTCTAGTGCCCTATCTTTGACATTGTGGGATTGGCAGGTACACATCAGAGAGGACGGAGTGATCTTTCCTAAGGCCACACTCTTCCAGCCTGCAATAATCAGCACTCAAGGAACTTCTGGAGCTGGAGGATGGATGCTGACTACCATGCTTAACAGCCACTGAAACGCATCTCTGCCACCGAGGTGTCTGGTTCCTTTTGGAATCTGTGTGTATTTTCAGCCTTCATGCCATCTCGTAGCAACATGTTCTGCAAATCAGATGTGTTGAAAAAGGACTTCCTTAGCTTCCTGCCTAATAAATAATTTTGCTGGATGTGCTGCTTCTGTGCTGTGAGAAACAGAAAAGTTGAGTAAGGTCCTTCCTTACTCAACTTCTCCCCACTGTACACTATTTTATAGGCCTTTACTCTTTCCCACTATCATCTACTTTTCCTTGTTTAATCTCTTTTCCTACTGAAGCTATCCCAGTCGCTTAATCACCCTCATTCCCCTTTTCTGTGTCATGTTCACGTCTATGCCACTCTTTTTGAAAGAAGGTGACCAGACTGCATGTGGTACTCAAGATGCAGGCAGAATACAACTGTATACCTAAGTATACAAGAATATATACCAGCATTTTTGATTCTTTATTTCCAGTATGAGGTCTGCCTTTTTAACTACAGCTGAACATTCACCTGATACGCTCAAATAATGATCCACCATGACTCCAAAGAACTTCTTGTGGGCAGTAAGAAACTGTCCACAGATCACCATTACATGCATAAAGTTGTGGCAGGGAATCCCGTTTCCTGTTTTATCGTGCTAATAGTTTTGCAAGATACTGCAGTAACTCTTTGGGCAGTTTTCAGACTGCCCTGACTAACTTAGAATCATCAGAAAATTGTAACCTTCACTGCATCTTCCGAACCATAGATAGCTGGATGTGTTGCACAGCATGTGTTCTACAGAGACCCCCGCTGGACCCAGGCACTGCAGGTATCAGAGCTTTGATGCACTGCAAAGCCTGGCATTTGACAAGGAGTGCTCTCACCACAGCAACCAGAAATGCTCTGTCTCAGTGGGACATCCCACCGCAGCCTTATGCATGGAGCTGTGGAGCTCTAACACTTGTGGTTTGCACTTGAACTTGTGCTGACACAGGGCCACGCACAGCTAGACACCTGTACCAGGTATTCCACAGGCTTCGCCAGGTACAATCTCAATGCTGTGTGTATGGCAGCACAGCCATTGCAGTGGTAGGACGACCACACTCCACATCCCATTGCTGGGACAAGATGAGCAGCAAACCAAATTTGACCTCACACACCACTGTCTGAGCCAGCATCTTGCCCTGACACTCGTGGAGGATCCTGGTGCAGTTTGAACCGGCCATTGTGAAACCAGCCAAAAAGAAGTTCTTCTGGTGAAGGTCATGAACAAGTCGCTCAAGAGACACCACCACTGTAGTGCATAATTTTCTGCAATGCAATTGGACTTGCAGAGAGTTTGGAAGCCTCCTAAGGCAGTGTTCTCCAACAGCAGCCTTTACAGTTTGTGCCAGACAGATGCTGGTGCCAGCAGAACATTTGTGACTGCAGCCGAAGAGTTGTCCACGGGGAGAGTGTTGAGACAGCAGCAGTCCTGAGGAAGACACTGTGACCAGTTTCCCCCTGATCCCAACCCCTGGCAATGTGGTTAGCACGAGCAGCCATTCCCTGTCGCCAAGTGGGTCACGTATTCCTTCAATATCAGGCCCTGAAGGTCCTGCGCACCAAGTACACAAATCAGACTTCTTCTTCCCCTTGCTACTGGCCTCAGGGTTCCTGGGTGCTGGGTGTTAAGAATATAAAAGTTTAATTGCAACTATGATTTAATGCCATCATCCTTCTGCTAAGGATCCCTAAAAGAACCTGTCGGTGCCAGGTGATGGACACACATTGAATCCACAGCTCCACTGATGAATTGGAAGGGCAGAGTCCAGGGCAAGGCTTAAGGGCTACAGAGATGCTCAGCAAACACCCACCCCAGGCACAAGACATGTGGATTGTGGAAACCAGTATTCCCAGTCCAGACAAGCACACACAAGAATGGGAAGAGGACAGGGAGAAACTGAGGGCTTCAAATAAACAGCAGATATCACAAGTAAAACCCCAATGAAGCTTCACATTCCAGAATCAGAGGAATGGAGACCTATAGCCAGCAAACCTCAGAAAACACCCTGCTCTGTGTCCAGGGCTTTGATGAAGAACTAGGAGTTAGGTGTTGAGTGGAAGACAGACTGCATAAGGCCACGCAGAATTGGGGTAACCAGCCTCCCTGAACATCTGGGATGGACAGAGCAAGCAGAAAAACTCCTCCCAGCCAAGTTTACCCTGAAGCACTCCAAGTCAAGCCAGCAGACCAGCAGGATCCAATTCCTGGCCCAGATTCCACAGAGCTTACCACCAGAGAGAGCATCAGGCAGCTCCAAATACATACAATATCTTAATTTCACTTATTCCCAGAGCTCAAAGGTACCCTTGCCACACAGCAGCTTGATGGCATAGGGAAGAGTGAAAGAGACCCTTCATCTATCCCTCATCTGTTTCACAAAAAATATTGTCTGCAATCCCAGGAGAAAAACAAAAAGGAGGCTTCAGTGAACCACAAAGTAATATCCTGGTCTGGCATATTACATTCCCCAGGTCACATAAAAAGAGAACAGATATATTCTTGCACTGCCCAGTCAACAGCTCCACCAACCCATCCAAAAGGCAACACAATCAAGCCACTGAGTAGAGAAAACTCAGGATGCCAGGCATCCTGCACAGGAACAAGTGTCAGACAGCATCTGCTGCCACAGCAAAAACTGAACCAGAAGCAGAACTGCAGGCAGAATACTGCCCAACCATAAAATTGGCTTGTGCCTTCTGAATATTCTATGTTCTTTTATCCACAGCCTGAAGGTTTTGAGGGACGAGGTAAGGAAGGCTCTGAAGCAGGTGCTCTAGGTGTTGCTGTCTAAGCCCAAAGGATGCAAATCCACTGCTGCCAGCGAAAAGTCACCAGACTGGAACCTGGCCCCACAGCTTCTGTGAAGCACACGAACTACCAGGCTCTCAGACTACAATTTTTCAACATGAGAGTACAAATTAGTTTTCTAAATAGAGACCTGCACTCTACATGGAATGAATGGCCTGGATGCCTGCAGGGCTGATGGAGGGTAGCACTCTGCTCTAGACGACACAAAAGACTTCAGTTTAAAATTCAGGGCAGCTGCTGACGCCCTGAGTCACCTTGGTCTGCATCCTTCAGGCCCCAGCTCCCTGCTGAACCAGAAGATACTGATCCTCTCTCCTTCTCGGGAGAGGGAGAATGCAATAAAGCTTAGAAGATCCCAGGATCTCTGCCATAAATCCCGAAGTTAAGGGAAGTGAGGGGGGACTGCTCATTGTGTACAAAAGCCAGGCTTCTTTTATTGACTGCCTAATACGGATGTGGAAGCAGGATGCAGTCAGTAACAAAAACACTGGCCTTCCCTTGAGACACGATCAGACGGCGCTTTGTTGGCGGGGGCGATGCCCGGGGCTGGAGATAGATAGCACCTATAGGTCTGGCCCCCCTGCATTCGGGGTCTGGGAATGAGCCTCCTCCGGCAGCACAAAAAGCAGCACAGCCCTGGCTGGGGCAGAGGCAGCTCCCCACAGCCAGGCACGGTGCTTCCAGAGAACCTACGGAAAGCCAGCGTTTGTTGGGTGGTATGTTTTCCTAATTCAGAAGAAGCCTGGCCCGGCTCCGGTTTCCCGCAGCATCTCTTGGTGTTGGGGCTGAGGGGGGGGAGGAGGAGGGGGGGGGAGGGAGGCGGGTTGGGAATTGGAAAAGGCCAGATCCATTTATAGCTGAAAAAGCCTGGCAGAGGGCTTGGCGTTGTGAAGAAAGGCAGGGAGCCGATGGCTCAGAACAGGCAGCTCCCCCCGGCAGGAGAGGCAGGCTGGGGAAAGGGACAGGGGGTAGGGAGAGAAAAACCTCTTCCCTTCAAGCTGGAAGCGGTGGGAGGGAGGTTGGTCCCCTGCAGTGCCAGGCAGAGAAAAACACTCTCTACTTCTGCGTGAATTATAAAAAGTAGGGCAGCAGAAGACTACACTCGCCTTGGAAAAAACTGAAGAGCAGATGAGCAGCAGCTACGGCCAGAAGCGCTGGCGGGTCAAGCCCAGGCTGCAGGGCTCTGTGCTCTTCTTCTGAGCCCTGCATCACGTCCACCCTTGGGGCAACCCAGTCCCACAGACATTTGGACAGGGCTGGAGGTGGCTCCTGGAGAGGGGGCTGAGCTTGGGAACTCGCCTTTCCTAGGAGGAGTGGCAGCTCCCTCACGACAGTGACACACCAGTAGATGCAGTAAGAAGCCCTTGCCAGCCCCCATGGAAAAAGCTTGACCCTGAGGACAAGGCAGCAGTTTAAGGCATCAACACACAGAGACTTATGCCATGATGGCTTCAGCTCCTCCCCACATTATCGCATGAGACAGCGAGAGAAGAGAGGTATTTATTTAGCTAACACAATTTAGCTAACAATTGTGCATATTCACAGTGAAGTTTGGAAAAATAACCCCTAAAGCTGTATTAGGGATGACAGAGAGGATGAGGCCGTAACAAAAGCACACACAGCCCAGACAAGGCAGTGCCATTGTACAGGCGCTGACGACAGCAGCATCATACAAAAAAAATTCTGGTCAGCCGCGTTTAAAAATGATAAACTCAAATGAACAGGTGCAGAAAGGGCCTGGGGGAAACTGAAAACCTATCAAACAAGAAGAAACTTAAGAGCCTGGCTTGTTTAGCGTAGCCAAATGTAGGCAGAGAGCGGATAGGATTGCTCTCTAAATATATCACAGGAGACAAACAAAACTGCTGAAGCAAAAGGATAGTGCTGGCACGACAACAAGAGGATAAGGTTGAGGGAGAGAAAACAGTCAACCATCAGAACGGCTTTACCGGTGGTCTGATGGGGTTATCGGACAGAGCACCTCTGCCCACAGGTATCCCTTATGCTCCTGCTTTTGTTCCAGCTGGTAATTATCACAGGTCATTATTCAGACGGCTCCTTTCTTGCAACAGACCTTGTTGAATATCACTCCAGTTGGAGAACCTGGGGCACACATGCAGTGCTCCTTTACCCTCCCATTCCGTAAGAGCTGCTCATGACTAATGACTTCCAGGCTACAGGTCAGCAGAAGGGAATTGCATGGATGCACACCGATAAAGTGAGAGCCACTGGGCAGCCTAGCAGGAATACAGGTGTTGCAGTAAGCCATGTGAAACACCCTTGAGGTGCTTCTGCCCAAAAGCACCTGATTAGCAGGAGAGGTTTTGACATGTCACCTTGCTGGATTCAGGGGAGAGAGAAGATGCTCTAAGCCCTCCTCTGCTAAAGTGTAAGAAAAAATAACCATATCTTAGGATAGTTTGGGTTGGAAGGGACCTTTAAAGGAAATCCAGTTCAATCTGCCAGCAATGAGCAGGGATATCTTCAACCAGATGCTCAGACCCCCATCTAAACTGACCTTGAATGTTTCCAGGGATGGGGCATCTTCTACCGCTCTTGCCAACCTGTGACAGTGTTCCACCATCCTCACGGTCAAAAATTTCCTTTTATCTAGTCTAAATCTACCTTATTTTAGTCATCATCACTGGTTATCATCAAAGCATTATTATTCTTGATCCTGAAACTGCTGCCCAGTCTGGCCAATCTTTAAAATCATAGAATGGTTTAGGTTGGAAGGGACCTTAAAGACCATGGAGTTCCCAGTCCCCTGCCACGGGCAGGGACACCTCCCACTAGACCAGGTTCCTCAAAGCCTGCCCTTGAACACTTCCAAGGATGGGGCATCCACAACGTCTCTGGGCAACAAATTCTGCTGGTGCTACAGCAGAAGCACTAGATGACCTTCCATATTATGGAAGAATGAGAAAAAAAAAGTGGCTGGGTTGGGGAGGAAAGGCAAAAATATATATATATTCAGGGATTAATTTTTGATATATTAATCAAATCCAAGAGCTTCAAAATTATCACCGTCAAGCATCTGATACCCCCACCCCCCGCGGGACCGAGAAATATCGAGCCCCCAACCCCCGGGCAGTTACCACCCCCTCCCCTGGCCAGGGACAACCTCCCCCCCATCCCGCCGCCGCCCCGTTGTCCCTTACCGGCCCTGGCCCCGCTCCGCTGTTTACAAGCCGGGCGATGGGGCGGGATCTCGGCCTTGCCCGCCTTCCCTCCCCCGTCCTTCTCCCGGGAGTCGGCGTCCTCCCTCTAAGGATGCCTGACGTTTCCTCTAAGTTTCCTGTTCAAGACGTCCCCGAATAGGAGGTCAAAGTTTGGGAATTTGGTTTGTTTCCCGGCATAAGGAGCACTAGCGTCTCAGATCCAGCACACACACACACACACACACACACCCTCCCCACACTCCCACTTTCAGAGGTCCAGGATCAACACACACACCTGGTGATAAACTCCTATCATCAATTAGCAGGCTGGCAAGGAATCAGTCACCCCAATATTTTTTTTAATTATTTTTTTATTTGTTTTTATTTTTTAAAAAATTATTTTACAAAATCAGGAGTGATGTAGGACAGACATCACTGTCAGCTGATATGTCTCGAACGCTGATCTGGTCAAACCACTGAAACATTTGTATCTGGCACAAGTTCACGAGCAGATCTGTTATCCCCTAGTTGTCCTATGCAGCATTTGCAAGTTCCCTTTGGCCAGAAGGTGAGTGCTTTGCACGTAAACCGTAATTGGGGGGGGGCTGGGGGGTGAGAGTGGCACAGTCCCAGAGCTGCTGGCAGAAGGTCTGCCCCTGCCTCTCTGTGTTAACGTTCTGCTGCACTACCTGCTAGGAACAGCTTTGATTGATGGGGCTCTCGGTCCAGAACAGTCTGGGTATCCTGGGGACAGCAGCCTACCTGCATAAATTCCCCCTTTCTTTTCCTCTAGTCCCCTATATCCCCTATGAAAGGGATATAATCCTCGTCAGAAAGCGGGGCTGGGCAGTAAATCAGAGGGGGGGTGAGGAGCACCAACCATCACAGGCGTTTCCTCAGCCAGCGTGAGCAGGCTCTCACTTCACTCAGGTGTTTCCTTGCAGGGGAGATCAGCGGATTAGCATTTGCTCTCTCCCTAGCACGCAGCTCCTGGCTGCTGACGTCTGGATCCAGTCCCAGCTCCAGTTTTGCACTGGCTAAGCTGAAATTTAATACCACAGTTTGCAAAGCAGCAGGTGCAACCAGAAATTTTTTTATTTTTTTTTTATCCCTGTGCCTAGTTAAACCCAGGGACATGAAACCTTCTATTAGAGCTTAAACAGTGTGATACACCGGCTGCTGAAACTGGGCCCACGGGCCACAAAGGTGTTATTTGCAGAGGGGATGAAATAGGGGCATGGCTGGCCTGTCGCCTGCACCCGAGAGCTCAGAGACTCGAGGCAGAGAGTTCCCAACAAATACCAGATGGCTAGTGGTGCAAAAAGAAATCCAATTCAAAAGAAGGAAAGGAGTCTAAATTTGTATGAGGGAACTGAAAAAAAAACAACAACCAAAAAACCCAAACCAGTCAGTGCTGCTTAGTCCTCTGCACAACAAAACATTTAGACAGCTCAGCAGTGCTGGCAGGACAGGCTCCCAGGCTGCCACGCTGGCCTTCCACCCAGTAACCCCACTGGTGGTGGAGCCTGTGTAACAAAACAGTGAGCAAATCCCAGTCTCTCAGGATCCACCACGTCTTTGGCTGCGTCTGTGCATCTCAGGTCCCTCTGCTGGCAGCCAGACTGGTAAGATTTTCAGCTCTCTGCAACTCACGGCTGACAGGTGAGCTGTTCCCAAGTAAAGCGTTAGCCCGCACAGAGAAAATCTGCAGAGGTTCCTGAGCCCTAAGTTCCTTCTAAACTTGACCCAAAATTGCTCATCAGCAAGAGGGAGGGACCCACTAGGTCATGCTTTGTCCCTCAGGCTGAACAGCCACACTGGTGGAGTAAAGGGCAGATCATCCTGAGCTAGCCATGAAAAAAAACATCTCTGCCTCTGATACTGCTTGCGTGATCTTCATCAAGTCACATCTGCCAGTACCTCAGTCTTCTGTGATGGGAGAGACACCTGGTGCTGAGATAAGCCCCAAACTAGGACACGAGCATCTCAGGGCCAGATTTTATGGCTTGATCCGCATGGGAGCCTGAGCTGCTCCTGTCCTTTTGGTTTAACTCTAAATGAAATGGCTGGTGCCCAGCTACAAAGCCTGAGAGGGCTCTGAGGACAACGATCTTTTACAAGAGCAGATTTGCAATGCAGATAAAGCAGGGCAGGCTGATGAACGTCAAGTGTTTGTCCCTTCACCAACTAAGGGTTTCTCTGAGCTTGCAGCACTCTCTGATTGAAGACGAGGAAAGAGGGTGGTGTTTGGGCACTGGCCATCTCTTGAGAAACTGGATTAACTGTTGGTTTGGAAAAAAGGTTATTTCCATCTGATATCTTCCAAAGTTCCTGGGTACAGTCAAAAGGCTATAAAATTACCCAAATTACAAAGATTAGGGATCTGGGGGTTGTGTGGCTGGACCTAAGGCACACCTGGGATCAATACTGTCACCACAGTTATATGGCCCAGAGTGGACTCATGACAGAAACAAAGGCACATGAATGAGAAAGATATTGACTTCTCTTTGCTCTGAGGTATGTAGTTAAAGGGAGAAAAAAAAAAATGAAAAATAGCGTTATGAACAATCTCAAGGAGCGGAGGTGCCTCCTGCAGCATGTTCTCTCCTGTTCCAGGGAGGCCTTCTGAGATACCATACAACAGCTCTAAGTCACTCTGCCTGCCTTCCCTGGGAGCAGCAAAAGTCTTTGGAAGAGAAGCTGGAGTCAGAGCATGCATGTGCGTGAAAGGCCCAGGTCCTTGATTTGCTAGCCTGGAGGACAGACCTCTAGGTGGCCACCAGCCTGGTGCTTTACAAGGAGCACAGCCTCCTCCCTTGACAGCCCTTTACTTTGGTTTGCTGTGTTGGGGTTTTGTCTTTTTTTGGTTGGTTGGTTGGTTGGTTTTTTACAGTCCTTTGTGTTTGTATTTCTCACTATTTGGTGAAAATGTTCCTGTTGTGGCAAAAGGTGATTTTGGCCGCATGTTTCTCCCGGACATAATGAGTGCTCCAAAGCCGTGCTGGTGGGAGAAGGCATAGCCAGAGCGGCGAGTGCTGGTTCGACGCAGGCGTCTCTTTGGTGAGGGTGGAGGTGGCCTCTTTTTGGCTTCTTTGATCTTGAGCAGGACCTGAAGTCAGAAAATAGAGTGGAAAAAGCAGGAAGTGCATCATTATTCACAAGCAGAGCAAAAGAGGAGCTGAGAAAGGGAAACAGAAGCAGGGGTCCAAAGCCAAAACTGACTGACAAAACGGGTGGGTGTCAGGAGAGGCTGCAGATCGAGAATGGAATTGACAACACAGGATGGCAGCCTCAGCCTGGTAAAAGAAAAAGCAAATCTTATTCTAAAAGGTGTTAATGGGAGTGTCATCTGTAAGACTTGAGAGGAGATGATTTCTCATCAGAGAAGGCTCTCTGATGCCTTGGTTGGGGTATTACTGCAGCTCTTCTAGCCAAAGATTGATTAAAAATATTCTTTTCAGTCAAATAACCCAAAGTGTAATAGTCATCTCAACAACAGTCAAAAGTCTGGAAAACAAATAAGGAAGCATTTAAAAATTGGCTCGCTTAGCTAGAAAACAGGCCATTAAAGGGGATCTCTGATATGTAAAAGCTTTTTATGATAAGAAAGGTGATCAATAGGTTACCATATTCCTTGGCAGAATGGAAAGAACTAATGCACTTTATTTGCAAGTAGTGGGCTCTCTGGTCCCATGTGGCCACCAAGATCATCTGCAGACAAGCATCTTTTCAGAAAGGGGCCGTCAAAGGCACCAGGCCAGTACTGAGTGCCAGGGGCTCAGCAGAATGCCCAGCCACCCCTGTCCTTGCTGCTTGAAACAGTGTCAACTGTAGGTTCTTAGAATCACAGAATTGTCTAGGTTGGAAGAGACCTTTAAGATCATCAAGTCCAACCTTAAACCTAATACTGCTAAAATCACCACTAAATCACAGCCTTCAGGACTACATCTACCTGTCTTTTAAATACCTGCAGGGATGGCAATTCCACTACTTCCCTGGACAGCCTGTTCCAATGCTTGGTAGCCTTTCAGTGAAGAAATTTTTCTTAATGTCCATACTAAACCTCCCCTGGCACAACTGGAGGCTGTTTCCTCATCTCCTGTCGCTTGTTACTTGGGGGAAGAGACCGATCCCCACATCGCTACAGCCTCCTTTCAGGTAGTTGTAGAGAGCAATAAGGTCTCCCCTCCGCCTCTTCTCCTCCAGGCTGAACAACCCCAGCTCCCTCAGCCTCTCCTCACAGGGCTTGTGCTCCAGACCCCTCACCAGTTTTCTTGCCCTTCTCTGGACCCGCTCCAGCACCAAAACTGGACACAATATTCAAGCTAGGGCCTCAACAGGGACAATCACTACCCTAGTCCTCCTCACCACACTGTTCCTGATACAGGCCAGTAGGATATTGCCCTTCCTGGCCACCTGGTCTCACTGCTGGCTTGTATTCAGCTGCCTGTTGACCAACACTCCCAGGTCCTTTTCCACCAGACAGCTCCCCAGTCACCCTTCCCCCTGCCTGTGGCGTTCATGGGGTTGTTTTGATCCAAGGGCAGGACCTGGCACTTGGCCTTGTTGAACCTCATCCCATTGGCCTTGGCCCATCTATCCAGCCCGTCCATATCCCTCTGCAAAGCCTTTCTATCCTCAAGCAGATCAACACTCCCACCCAACTTTGTGTCATCTGCAACTTACTGAGGGTGCACTCAATTCCCTCGTCCAGGTTGTTGATAAAGATATTAAAGAGAATTGGCCCCAATACCGAGCCCTGGGGAACACCACTGGGGACCAGCCGCCAACTGGATTTAATTCCATGCACAACTGTTTGGGCCCAGCCATCCAGCCAGTTTTTTACCCAGCAAAGAATACTCCCATCCAAGCCATGAGCCGCCAGTTTCTCCAGGAGAAGTCTGGGAAATGGTGTTGAGGGCTTTACTAAAATGCAGGTAAACAACATCCACAGCACTTCCTTTATCCACTAAGCTGGTCTCTAGTAGTGTTGGGCTTCTCTAAGTTTCAGGCTTGTACTTTAGGTTCATTTTATACTTCCAGCTGGGGATCTTGGTACAGCAGGAAACCCAAACCTTTTCATGACAATTTACTTCACACAGCATGTAGAAAAGTAAAGTAATTCTGCGGTAGAGAGGGATGCTCCACCCAAGCACTTGAGGCTAGGATTCTGGGCCACAGCTGTGTTGGATTTCAACTCAACTGAAGGGTAAACCCAGACCATTTTTACATAATTGAACTGCCTCCAACAGTGTCCTGAGGACCTCCCTACCTGGCAGTCTTCTCTAGTACCCACTTAGTCCCTCTGAAAGGGCTGGGAATTCCCCTTCACTCCTTCTCCACCAGCCCTGGAGTTCCTGGGGAGCTTCGCAGACACCCAAGGTTGATGAGGGTGGCCACTGAGGAGCAGCGAGGAACGTGCCCTTGGGGCTGTGCTCAGAGACACTCGTGTCTCACAGCTCGGTGCAGGAAGAGGAAGGAAGCACCAGATGGCAGCAGCATTTAGCAGATGCTCTGGTTTGAAAGCCAGCCCTGGGAACTGTATTCACGCTGATCTTCCGAAGGGGTCCCTCGGCTGTGGTGGGCTCTGCGCTCTCTACCCACTCCATCTCTCTCGGCCTCTCTCTGCCCTAATGGCCTCACCTTCGTATTCCTGGGGAGGGCAGGTGGTTTCAGAGCGGGGGATGTAACCATTGGCTACAAAGGAAGTAAATCCTGAAGTCAAAAAAATCCTCAGCAAACACGTACACCTGGGTGGGGGGTGAAGGGGCTGGGCTCTGCCAGGCTGAAAAGCGTACAGCAGCAGGCTAGGAGAACTGAAACTCTCCACTGCTTTGCCACCAAGCCACAGCACTTAAACCCTGCACCTAAAAATACCCTGGCTTCCTCGCTCCGGTGCAATCCAATCCACATCTAAATAACCTCAGCCCTTGGTCCCAGCTGCAGATGGTTTGCACTGTGCCAAAAATCCGAATTCAATCCTCCTTGTCAAGAGGACAGGGGACGGAGCGATGGGCAGCACCTGTACCTCCAGGGACATACACTCTGAGCAATGCCAAGCCCCTGCAATATGCCTGCATGGTAAGCTTAGGTGGTAGTAAGCAGGATTTCTGGTTTAATAAGGTATCTCCTTACTTTATCGCTGGGAGTTGGCTTTAACTGTGCCTTCAGGAATCGAAAGCCGACCACAGGCAGGACACAGAGGGTGATGCTGAGGAAGATGGCTAGCCACACGTTTGGTTGGCTGAGGGTGTTTCGAGCCGTACCTGAAGAACAAAAGCATTATTAAAACCCCTGTAACAGCAGCACTCTCACTGTCATTCACCTGAACCTTTCACCTTCTGTCATTCCAAAGCACTTGGCAAACCAGGCAAAATTCAAAGTAGACACTGTTTCCAACACTGAAGTCAATTTGCTGTAGAGAAGACAGCGATATGAATATGACTGTTTGAGATGAGCAAAGAAAAACACAGTGTCCAGACTCAACTGCAGCAACAACTTGGGGAGACAAAGATGTCAGAACAAATGTCAATTTGACTCTTTACAAAGAGTCAAGTCCCTGCAAAGGATTGATATAAATGCTCAAGAAATCTTTTTCATCAGCAGCCCAGCTCACCTTTTGCCAGGACTCTAGTGCAAAAGGAGGAACACTATTTTCTTACTTTCCAGCATCATTTCCTGAAGGATGTGGAATACTGACTCTGACTGGCCAGTAGACAATAGGATCACAGCCCTTTGTGAGGGGAGCAACACATGGTCTGTGTGTCTGCATGGCCTAATTGGGTGCACTGGAAGAGAAACTGCCATGTGCTGGCGTGACACTGCCACCTTCTTGGAAACCAAAGTGCTCACTTCTGGCTCCTCCAGAACTTAAGGAATGCTAAGATAGAACAAACTGTCTGCAAAACCCACATTACAAGGCTTTACTGACGTTGTTGTTGGCAGTAAAGTTGCTGAATGTTTTCTTTTCAATTGGCCAAATTCTGCTGTAATACAACTCCACTGAAACTAAAGTAAACAAGTTGTCTGAGTCCAGACTAGGAACATTTTCCTTAAAAACGGTTTCAGACTGAGACCTTATTAAGCAGTGCCGAGCATTATGGCTAATTTGATCTACATTGTATAAGAAGAGCGGCAGATAGAGAGACCCCTGGCAGATCCCTGGCAAGTGAATTGCCACCTGTCTCTGGAAACTGAACAGACACTGCCTTCTCTCACTCAGCACTTCTGATACTAAAAGCTGTCTTACAGTGGACGTGACCATATGCCTGGAAAATGCATTGCAACAACTGACCTGCAGCTCAGGTCTTTCTAAAATGGCCAAGAACCTTGGTATTGCGTTGAATATGGGCAGAACAAGTCTTGGCTTAACAAATAATGCAGAAATAGAGGCATTGATTAGTACACCAACCTGACACTTGAAACAAAAAAGCACTGGGATTTAAAAAGTAGAGTCTCATAACAATGATCTATTAATATTGGCTATGGATGCACAGAGCTATTAAAAACATCTGAATTACTTCGCTAAGCTTTCATCTTCCTCCTGGTCAAAGTCTCAGGAGACAGACTCATGTTATCATTCCCCTCTTGCATGCATTCAGAAATCTGTCATGTAGAGTAACTCCAAGGACCTGGTCATCACTGGGTTGGGTTTTTTTGTTAGGAATTTGCCATTTAACCTGTTTGAAAGCAGCCAGGCATCACACCATAATCACGTGGTGTGTTTCTCATGTCTAACTAGATGTTGTACTTGTATGCTTTCCTATGCAAACACGTTAACTTACAAAAGAACACACATCCCTCTGCAAACAAAATGCTCCTAGATATCTGTAAGCATTAGACACCTGGAAACAGCATATGAAAGAGCAGCAGAAAGCATTCCAGGCAGCTCAATAGGTTTATTTAAAGGGTGCATGTGAATATGCATTCTTATGCAAGGAAGTGAATGTGGCACACGTTACCTGCATGGATGGGATTCAAAATAAGCATTCCCAGCAGCCCTCAAAAATACCCTGGCATTTCTTGTAGAAAAGGCAATCAATATGTTCTGTTCCTGCCTTGAGACAGGCAATAACATCTACTAGAAACACTTGACAGATTTAAACCCCACAGTATACCCATTTTGAGTGCAATCCAGATTTGTCCCAGAGCTTACCAATGAATGGAAAGGAAGCTGTGAAGATCAGGTACATGCCGTCACTGTACATGGTGAAGGTGATAGCAAAGTAAACAGAAAGGCTGCCCCAGATGAAGAACTGGTTGACAACTGTCCAGTAAGATGTGTCCAAGCCAATCTGAAAGAATGGAGCAAGACAGCTATTTTCAGTGCCTTAATTATTTATCAGATCTATGATGAACACAAGTGGAGATCTTGTTCTTTTCTTTGTACCCCTGCTCCCAAGGCTGTTACTCATTCAAGTCTCAAGAAATACCAAGATATAGATCATAGGATGCTGGAAGACCATTCAAGGCAAGCAATCCTACATTTGCCCTGTTGTTGCACTCTTCTCAAGGCTTCACTGGTGGCCAGTACTGGAGACAGAATACTAAATTGCAATGAGCCATGCTTATGTCCTCAACCCCAAGCTGTGTTCTAGCATTGAAAGTTAGGAGAAGGAGCCTACAAGATATCAGAGAGCAGAAATTGTTATCTAGGGAGCTGGGATTGATTAGCTTTTCTTGTAAAAAAATTCTCTTATCCTGCTAGTACCTTCTGAATTTTGGATCACCCAAGTCTTAGCTATTTCTTCCAGTGAATGCAGTTCTACCACCTGCATCATGCATGGGGCCATGCTACAGAGATAGCCTCACGATGGAGACCCTATAAATAACAGCCTGTGCTGTCTATTTATATAGACAGTCCTGTGCTACAAATCCATCCTGTAAAACTGGAATGAGTCCTTCTCTACTCCCAGTCTTAGCTTTTTTGTCTGCTATGACTGTAAACTTCCCATGGCAAAGATTCTGCTTTCCTGCCTCCCTGATCTTTCGTAACATACAAATCTGTTGTTCTGTTGAACTGAGGAGAGGAATCCGGTAGGAGACTTTTTATTTCTGTTCAATAATGCAAGATGCTGCAGCAAATACAATGCTATCAAGATCCTAAGTGGCCCTCTCAGTGCTGCCTTCATAAAACAGTAATTCCTAAAAACTCTACCTGGGATGCCTTACCTGTACAGACACCACAATCAGTAAGCAGGTCTGGGCCATCAGTGCAAAGGACTGGTAGTCAGCAATAGCCTTCCCATCACTTCTCATTGTGTTGTACATGGCTCCATAGGGGATGAAGAAGAGAATGAGGGAGCTGTAGATCCCTTGCAACATGCACTTGACAAACACCATTTTGTTGAAATAGAGGTTTTGCTGGCCGGGCACATATAGCTGAGGAAACAGCATGCTCCAACGATCATCCACATCCTGAAAGAAGACAGGAGATGGTCAGATTTGCTGCCACCTACCTGATCAACCACGTAAGACCACTTAGGGTTGGCATGTCCCTAAGGGCATGCATTTCCATGAGCAAAGGCTTAGTGAACAATTCACTCGGTTGTGCTGATGAGTGTGCCACCTCCCAAGGCCACCTAGACACATTTTCCACGTTGAATTTCACCTTTCTTGTGCTGACAAAGCTGATAAGTACTGCCAAAAAAAAATGCAGGTACGCTTCATTTTAAGCAGACTGTGTGGCCTGCTTTTCCGAGAGTTGCCTGGAAGCTAAGGAATAGAAAATACCTACACTGGGTCTACACATGGGCAAGGCTGTCTGACTTGGATTCCTTAAGTGTCCAGAGCTGAACACTGTGAAGCATTGCGGAGTAGCAAGACCCTACTTACTTAACTAGCAAAAGGCATACAGGAGCAGATTTATTGCTGCTATGTCTTGCTAAACAGTAATAGCATAGGAGGTAAAAGTGTGCACATGAAATTACTGCAGGAAGACTTCCCCTAGAAAGGTTGAACCTGTAACAACCTGGTTACAGAGTTCAAGCTCATTCATTGTTCTGTGTGGTCATTAAAATGTCAGGCTTCAGCAACACAGCTAGTAAGATGTGTCTACTTCAGGGGAGTGTTGCAATGGCACATTTTACTGCAGTCAGCAGCCTAACTCAAGAGTCTCATCACGCACTGAAACCCACACCATCTACTCCTTGGTTTATCCTTTTTTTTTGTGCTCTCATGTCTCACTGGCTGGAAACTATCTTAGGAGCTACAACTGCTAGCCAAAAAGTTGGCTGCTGTTGCTTCAGGGAACCAGCTTACAGCACCTGGAGAAAAAACCCATGTGAAAATATCCAAGTGGTGACAGAAACAGTACCTGATCGAAGAGGCTCATTCCTAGCACCGGGAGGGAAGTATATACCAAATTGTAAAGTGTAATGAACCACTCATCATAGACAGTCTAAAAAAAAAAGGAAAAAGAAAAAAGAGAATGAAGTTAGGAAAAGGTTGCCTTTTCCATCTCTTCAAAAGCGTACACATTTAGATGCTGGAACACCTTGGTTTGAGATGCTATTGAGACCAAAAGTATAAGGTCATCCTAAGCAGGATCTGCCCCCCGGCTCTGGCCCTGTGACTGGCCACCAGCAGGGAGGAGATTTGCTTTATACTCCTACAGCTGAAGAAGGCAGACCTGTGTGCCACCCAGTGAGGTGGGACAATGGCATAGTTTATTTCCTTTTAAAATGTTTCCAGACACTTTACATGAAAATGCTGGATATGACCATGAGAAAACAGAAGCTGGACTTACCTGTGCTGAGAAGCCAGAGAAGAAGCCGTACCAGAAATGCACTAATGTGAAGGCAAAATTCTTGTAGAAGAAATATTTGAGGAACTTGCACATGCGGATGTAGGACCACCGGCCATGGACCAGGAGCAGGCGCTGCAGGTAACGGAACTGTGCAAAGGAGAAGTCACTGGACAAGACCGCTTGCATGCCTTCCTGGCCACTGATACCAACCCCAATGTGAGCAGCTGCAACGAGAAGGTTTTCAATCACATCATTACAGTAGGAGTTTTTCATCATCCCATTTTTTTTTTAAGAGTCCCCTGCACTGGGACACTGTGTTAATTCCTTCCCAGCCTTCATAAAAAGACACACGTAAAGTTACTTTTTTAAAAAAATAAAAATATTGTGCGGCACTAATACTTTCAGCAGCGTTATGTTTTTGGCTGAGGTGATACATTGCCAGTAACTGTGTTTGTATTGTTTGGATGAAATTACACCCTCAGTGACAATTCATGTTTTCTTTCTGAATGTTTTCCAACAGCGTAAATGCTGTTGTTCATAACAGCTGCTGTTATGGAAAAAAAAAAAAACCCACTTTAATCTATATTTACATGTGAATTGTATTTACATGCATGTCCTTCCAGCTGCCTTAAAATACTGCTTACTGCTTCAGACAAGCAAAATCTTCAACCCAGTTATAGATTTCTCAGACACAGTGCTACAAGGCTGACTGTAGCCTTTTTACATTTCCTAGGCTTTATTAGTTCAAATAATTAGATAGAAGAGTCACGTCTTTCTTAATAGTGACTTGGGTTTATTAAACACGGACATAAGTTTAATGTGACAGCTAATTATACAGCTTTAACTAATGAGAACAATCTTGATGGCTGGAGGTTGGTTAGATTCAGAGGTTTCCACAGAACAGTGAACTGATAAAATCCCAAAGTCCCAACCCTCTCATGGAGGGAGAGGGGTAGTTTCTAATTATTATGCACACTTTAACTTGCTTTTCTTATCCTTTCTTTACTGACTGCCTGACTTATCTCCCTTGAAGCTCCCTATTTAGCCTTTTCTTTCTTAATTAAAAGGCTCCACTTAATCAATTCTTGCAAATTAACACAAGGAAGATTAGCAATAGGCCCTTCTAAATAATCTTAATTTAATTATACCTAGTTAGGGGATTTTTTTCATAAATTCACTGAGGTAATGCAGCATCAAATGATGCTCAAGGACAAAGGGGCCTAGAAGCCCATGATTTATAACTCAAGGGAGATAAGCCCTACCACATGGAAGTGAAAAAAACCAAACCATCTAACATTACACAGACTGTTTACAGGCAAGAAGATTTTCTTTCTGCATTGCAGACAGGCCCTCTCTGATTGTTCTTTGTATTGCCTTTGTGATGGTGGCCGTGCAGACACATGGGTGGACACATCATAGCCCTGGTGGGCTTTTGTCTATTCTAAGGTAGAAACAGAGAAATAGGCAGTAAGTGGGGAGGTGGGAGCAAAGAAAGAACCCTCTTGTGTGTCCTGGAAGTCAGGAGACACAAGTAGCCTATAGTGGCAGGGCTGTGCAGAAACCGGCCAAACCTTGGGACACAGCCACTTGGTGCCACAAAGAAGGTGGTACAGAAGGCAGTCAGCTACATGTTCCTGCTGCTCGGCCACCTCAGATAGCAAATACATCAAAGAATCTGCGTGCTAGAGCATGCTGGCTGTCATCCATCACTCACTTTTTATCATGCTGACATCATTGGCTCCGTCTCCGATTGCCAGGGTCACAGCCTTCTTGTACTTCTTCACCAGCTCCACCACCTGGGCCTTCTGCAGTGGAGTCACCCGACAGCAGATGACCACTTTGCACATACAGGCAGTTCTCACCAGCTCCAGCTCCAAATTCCCTTCCAGCGCATAAGCCTGGAAAGAAGGAGCAATGGGGGTGTTCAGGTCAGACCAGCAGCAGCTGGAGGCCTGACAAAGAGGATGCAGCAGGAAGAAAATGAGAACTGTGCTCATTCTTCTATTTGACTGAAGGAAGGTTTGAGATACCCCAGGTGAATCCATCCATTTGGTCACCAGGAGCATCCCTACCCCAAAACATCATGCCAGCCAGGGTACACCTACCAGCTTGCACCTTGTGTGCACCACAGCTGGATTTGCACAACAGCTGCCCTGTCTGATGTAACCTGACAGTGCATTAAAAGTGTCAAACAACAGGAGCACTAAATTAATGAAGCTGCTGCTGGGCCTGAGACAGCCTTGCGTATCTCCATGCGAGAGAGTCTCTGCTCATCCCTCCTTGTTTATTTTTTAAGCTCTGGGAGATCTGTGGTTTAAATAGAAGATACTTCAATTTGGGAGTACTTAATTAAAAAAAAAAATGGAAAAGGCTGAGCTCAGATGGGCATGACAAAGCAAAACACAGAGCCAGGGAGAAGGCAACTTTGCTCTGAGTGCTGAACTTTAAAATCAGTCTGCCGCGTTATTTCTATTCAGGAAGCACTGAGAAAAATTGGATGTCTGGTCACCCCTCCAGCTCTGCACACGGAGGAGGGATCACTGTTATCTTTTCATTTTTCTTTCAGATCATGCTTTTCAGCTCCATTCTTGTGTCTCTTCTCAGTGGACATGCACAGAAGGAATCTACAGGGCTCTCTCCTCCTCAGAGCCATTAGAGCAGGCCTTTCTGCTTAAGGCAGACAACCCTCAGGCCAGATAGGTACCTTTTCTTCTTGAGAGCTGTGAGTCACCAGCTCCCCCGCTTCCCTCTCATTAGTGTCAAGCAGGCTTGATCAACAAGAGAGACCTTCTCATGGTTTAGCTTGAGTACCAGCCCAACACAGCTATTAGAGATGGCTTTTCCCACAACATCCTCGCTGCACAGCACTGGCAAAATATTATCACATAGTCTATTAATGGTACTGCACACAGATCAGTATGATCTAGTATGATGCTGCCACTACAGGTGCTGATGTGCTTCTGCTCACTCGTTTCATTTAAGCAGGACCACAAGTGTGAGTAGCCCCAGAGCTGCCATCCCACCCGCCTGCATATGGGGGTACGGCAGGGAACAGATGCTCCCTGTGAGTGGGACAGTATCAGCACTGTCACCATTGTTGAGGCTCTAGGTTCATACAAAGAATTAACATATAGTTTTGTCCCCACTGTCCCTTGTGGTCCACACCCAGGAGAAAGCCATGGTCTTGGTGAGGCTGGCTGTGTCCACTCTGTTGCAGCCTATGTGGGCTGGCTGCTCCCACACAGCCCATATTTGAATTTATTTGTGTGGGACACATCTCCTTGCCAGGGTGTGAGTGAGCATGTAGTTTTCCAGGAATGAAAAGAAAGCTTTGTCACCACTGCCAGGGGTGCTTTTACAGCACAGAACCTAGGGTCTGTCCTGCAGGCTGAAGGGATGGAGTAGGAACACAGAGTGGCATCCCATCCTCTGGCTTGGATGTCAAAGGATTCACCCATGCAGACACACCAAACCTGATAGAGCTCGTCTGTTTTGCAGAAGGGACCTAAAGGGGATTATGACCCTGGAGTTAAAGAAAGATCAAGAATAAAAGAGGAATAGAGGTTGCCTGAAATATAGGCACTGCCTGAAGGTGTCCCCTCTAGTCCAGGGCCTGTATACCAGGCATACAAGCCAAAAATGGAGCAACGTGAGATTTTTTTTAATAGTAGTTTGCAGGGCTGGTCTAGAGTTAGGAGTTAAATTTTCTGGACTGCTATCAAGTAGCAACTACAGGGAACAGAAGCATCTTGTCTCTGAAAGGCAGTGCCTCCCAGCTCTCTCCACATCTTTCCTATTTGCTTCCCTGGCAAACTGGGAAAGCAAAATACAATAGACAAATAAACCTGATGTAGTCTAAGCCTTCCTCCCAGACAGACTGAAATTTAACTAAATTGTTTTTTTCTCTAACCTCTCTAAAAAATTTCTAAGGATGGAAAATCTATTCCAGCGCTTCACTGTTCTGCCCAGGAAGAACATCTAATCCCAAACTCTCATGTCTCAGTTTAATTCCATTATTTTGTTTACCCATTATTATTTGAAGAGTATTACCAACTCAGATCAGTATTCTCTAGGTTCAGAAAACCTCTCTCAGTTTTCCCCTGTGCTCTCCAGATCATGCATGACCACTCTTAAGAGTTTTCTTTGTACTCTCTGTAGTTGGTCTGGATTTTCTCAAAGAGAATGGCCCAAATAAGTTGAATTATTTCATCTAAGGCCTTACCATTGCTAAATGAAGCAGGAAGCTTTCTTCAGAAGTCTTAAAGATTTGTAAGACTCTCTTACATGCATTCCTCTGCTTTTGTATGTGTATAGTCAATTATGTGAAAGTGGAGTAACAACGCATTTGTACTTAATGAATCACATCTCCATTTTTCCAAAGTATTTCTCCAATTTGCTAAAATTGTTTTCATATCTAATCTTGAACTCCACCATGCCTGCAGTTTCTCCCAGCCTGGTGTTATCTGCTTTCTTCTCAAGCAGTTAATGAAAAAAGTGAATATCAAATAGATGTGGGATAGCTCCCTGCAGGTGCCACTTCACTATTGTTTAGATCAATAGTGAGCACTTAGGAGCCATACTTCCCAAACAGTCTTGCCTCTGTGATTTAACAGTTTCATCTATACCGTATTACTTCAGTTTGCTTGGAAGAACGTCATGGGAGAGAACATCAAATCATTTATTAGTTAAGTTATAAGGTATATATCCTATATATAGTATGTTAAGTATATCTAGTATCAGATACATTTTTTAGAAAGTTCTTGACATGAAACCCAGGTGTGATGTTATTTTATCTTCTTGCTGCATCCATAATCCACCTGATTATTTTTCTGGTATCTTTCTGGAAATGAAAATTGATCCAGCTACTCTGTCTCTCCTGTTCATCTAACATCAGGGTGAACTCCTCCCGTTCAGTCTTCTGAAACCTTGCTTATCACCTTTGATGTCTCACATAGCCACTGAACCTGATCTTCACTTAGGAAAAAAAAAATCCAATCCTCTAGAGCTACATTTTTAAACATTTTCGGACTTTCAGTATGTCCCTATCACATTAAGTTCTTAAGAGAACTCAGCCCCAACGTGACTCTGAAGCTTCCTTACCAGGCTGTGGCCAGTGATAACCAAACCATACACCCCATTTGCTTGCTCATCAGGTATGATTTTTGTTTTTTTTGAAGATTTTTCAAACTGAATGTTGATTTCATCACTGTCCAGAAAGGAGTCGGGCTTCATCTTTTTCCTTGCATTCCTAAAAAAAAAAGCAGAATAATAATGGAAAGCTTGTGAATATATGTTTTATTAAATCAACTTCATGAAAATAAAAAATTGATGATTCCCTTGATAGTTTAGCTCTATTTTCTCTGTACCCCTACAACAACATGCATAGTTTAGCTACTGCTGTTTGTGCAGACCACCAACATGGTTCTCAAACTCTAAGTAAGCTTGCACTAAACCTGTGCTGATTTAAAGTCAAACAAACAATCTGAATGCCATGAAGGACAGTATCCCAAAGGGCATCCCAATTTCCTGTGCCTATTGTCTGACAACGACCTACTTCAACAGAAACGGACTGAAAAACTTGCCTATTTTCCACCTATATATAAGGACTTGTGTCTACTTAGGAGGCTATAGAGTAGCACAGATTTCCAGATAATGCTAGAAAAGGACCATATCCAGACAAAGGACTGCAATGTGGAGGAACGGCAACTGCAGTAGACTAACAGCATAGCTCAAGCCTGGGGCCAAAGGCTGTGTGGCTCCAGATCACTTGTTGAACATCAGCTGATGTTGCCTGGCTGACTCTACTTTCTTTCACATTTACATAGATTTGAGTTCTTGGATCAAGAACCTTCAGAGTTTATCCTCAGATGAGATTTCTGTACTATGTTCCTCCTGGATATTCCAGAGACCCAGATGGTCATTGTCTAAGGTCCCTGAATGAACTGCACCAAGTAAAGCCCAGAGGAAAAAAGGTGGAATAATACAAAATACAAGTACTGTTCCATTCCAGTGTCATTGCATAGCAAGGAAGCTGTATATTCCAGCCATTTACCTCAGTTCATTAAGTACTTCATCAGATGTGCGGCCTTCAATAATGAAAACATCCTCCATGTCATCATTCAGCAAGTTGCAGGAGTATCCAATATTCATCGCTGTCTCTGTGAAAGATAGACCAGGAGTATGACCCATCTTAGCAGCCCCAAATTCAGACAGTGTCTCTGTGGTATTTTTGCGCACAAGAGAAAAGGACAAAAGCTCTCTTTCTCACTGAAAAGAGCTCTGAGTCTTTCAGTGTCAACAGCTTTAGAGAGCCAGGAGAGTCACCTTAGTGGACATAGCAGCAAATCTCCCTTAACGTGGCTTTACAAGGCGGCAGAAAAAAGTAATTCTACCAAAACGAAAAAGCTCAAAACACCCTTTGGCCAAAATACTTGGAGTAATAAAAAACTTTTCATGGTGATTCAAAAATTTTTTTTTCACGATGTTTAGCTTTCCCTCTCCCTACCCCCAAAAAAGCCCCAAAGAAGAATATCAAGACATTTAGTTCTGAAATCAATAAGTAAGTATTTTGGTATTTCATAAGCAAAACTATTACATTTCAGAACATGTCAAAATGAAAAATTTTGGCCAACATACTTGGAGTGACAAAAAACATCTCATGTTGATTCAAAAATTTTTTTTCAGGATATTTAGCTTTCTCTTCTGCTACCCCCAGAAAAGCCCCAAACCATAGTTCTGAAGAAGAATATCAAGACATTTTGTTCTGAAATTAAAAAGTATTTTGGTATTTCATAATGCAGAACATGTCAAAATGAAACATTTCATTTTTTTCAAAAATTCTCTGCTCATTTCTTAGATGAAATAACTTGCAAAGAGTTTTGGCCTCCCTGGAACACCATTGTTTCAGTGAAGCTGCTATTTCTTCAGAAGAATTTATTGGAGTCTGTTCTCTTTTCTTTCCAATTTAATGTTTTCTCCAAAAGCATATATATCTTCCTTTTGTATTGCAGATCATTAATGCCAGGAACAAATTGAAACCAACCCACCATCCACTTTAGCGTTAAAGCTCTTAAAAAGCAGAACAAGATTTCTTCTGCCTTCTTCACCATAAGGTGTCACCTTATCAGAGCACATGATAGTGACTATGCTCATTGTCACCTCTCCAAAGGCAAAGAATACTGCCTTCACACTGCTTCCAGACTCAGGACAGGAATTTAGAACAGGCATTAACTACAGTTATCTAGGCTAACTTCAGATAACCGACATTTTATCTGATGGCAATGAGGCAAAGCCCAGTAAGTTTGTCCTCTGTATAGTTTATCAAAGGAGAAAGAATGAGAACATGGGCCTTAGCAGAACCGTCCAATGGTGGGAGAGAAGAGAGACACCCAAAGCTGTAGCTCCTTTACCTTGCTTGTCTCCGGTAAGAACCCATATCTTAATGTTGGCTTTGGCAAGAGTCTCAATTGTCTGTGGGACTCCGTCTTGTAACTTGTCCTCAATCGCTGTGGCCCCTAGCAGCTTAACAGAAAACAGCAGGGAACTGGTTAAGTCTTCCCATTGCTAACAAAGGAGAAAGCATTAGATCTCCATGTAATTACTCATGCAAACACAAATGAAATCCAGAAGCAAGGTTGTACTGATTTTCACTCATCCTCAGCAAATTTAGTGTACAGAGTAGAGCCCTGATCCTGCAAATGTTATAGTCTCTAATCCCTCAGGCTCAGGTGGACCATGAAAATGCATGAAAGTATTGGCCAACATGTTTGCAGACCACCAGGTCTGTGTTCTTCCACCTGTGCCCTTCACAGAAGATAAAGCTCTCACTGAGGGACAAAGACAGCTTGTGGATCCCCAAACCTCCATACACACCCTCTAGTGCGGACTTTGCTCCCAGCCATATTGCAATGCAGCAGTCATATGGCTGCTAAGCATCTTCTCAAGCCCACAAAAGACCTGTCCACGCCCCTGCTCTACACTGTTGCACAAACCTTCATTATTTTAAACTTATTGCTTTTCCTGCATTTTCGAGATATGTGGTGTCTTTAACCTACTGTCAAAGGTACAGGAAGGTTTCACTGCTAGCTCTGGTTTAGACAGCATCTGCTACCACCTACCTCCTGCTGTTGGGAGACTAAATCGAGGGTTTGGCTTTAAGCCCAAGATCTCTTTTGGCTTCCTGGAATGTTCATCATTCATCAGCTATGACTGTTAACAGCTCTGAGGGAACTTCTCCATAGGGTCCTCAAAACTGCACAATCCATATTTTACAGCAGCAGTCCCTGGTCCAGCTAGTGAGACCTTAAATGCTTGTAGTATACAAAGTCCCCTCCTGGGAATACCTGCTCATCCTTGGCACCCCGAGCCCAAGGTAGAAGCCCAAAGATTGACACTGGGGTCAAATGTGCCCAGGAACAGAGAACAAGGGCATGTGTTCCCCACAGCCGCAGAAAGGCATAATAGTACTGTTGCTGGCCTTTGCCTGCCTGCCTGGTGTAACAGCAGCTGGAGGGACAGTCGTGATGCCTTCCTGACCATGGATCTTACATTTTAGGTAAAGCAATGATAAATAGTATTTTTACTAATCTTCACTAATAACCACCTTCCAGTCCTATTCCCCCTTGTTGTCCTTATATCCTTACTCTCCCTAAGGACCTTTATCAGGAGTCTGCCACACAGAGGGACTTCTGCTCTTGCCCATCAACCTGACTGACTACGATGCTTGACAGTACTCTGCATCTCCACAAGATCTTCCTATTTCCTTGCTGACTCTGGCTCTCACACCCGTTCTCTGTCACAAGCCAGGCTTTCCTACACCCACCCTCTCTTTGTCCCTCCAGCACCTTTGGGAAGTAAAGTCACTCTGTACAGAGTACAGAGGAGGGTCTGGTGTAGATTGTTTTCTTATGAGCCACACTTCTTCCTGCTGTGAGCCTATGACCTCTTCTCTACTCAGGCCACAAGCTTCATAAACCTTTCTTGCAAAGCACCTGGCTCCTTTATGTCCTAAATGTCCATGTCTTTCCTGCTTTGGACATAGCCACACAGCACTTGCATGATCCATTCTCTGGACTGGAGGATTAGGATTTTTCCAGACCCAGAAGGGCAGTAGGCTCAGCTCCATGAGCTCTTCAACTTCCAGAGGTGATCAGCTCCTCAACTCAGGCTTGCTTCTTCCCAGGCCCTGCAGGACCTTGAGCATGTGGCTAATGAGGGAGCAACTGTGCAGCTCCCAGGGTTTCTGAGATTTCAGAAACGCAGTGCTGTGAGTGAAAAAGCTGAGTTGCTTCCCCTCAGATCCCACACATCCTTTTCATTCATTATTCACAGCTATAAAACATAGGCAGACCCCCCAGGGCATTCAAAAAGCTGTAACAACACTCATGGAGAAAAGAATGATTTGAAGATCACAGTTCAGTCCTATTTCAAATTGACACAAACATGTTCATGGACATCATCTCCCCATCCTGCCCAAAGCTGCAAGAACAAAGAAGACGCTCTCTGATATGGAGGGACACTGGGGATTATTCACTCCCTGCTATTTCAAAGAGAGGAAAATAAATAGATCAGCCATTTGCACATACAAAGGATAGCGATGAAATATTTGTGTCCACGTCATCTCCTTCAGGCTCTGGTATGTCACTTCATCACGAGAAAGCTACCCTCACACCCACATGAGTTAAAATAAAACCATTCCCCTGCACTGGTGGGTGACAGCCCGGTTAAGGGCTCCTGACGGAGGTGCCAGTGAAAACCCAGGACTGCCATATTCCTAACCACTCCCGTCACACAACCCACTGAGATGTTTGCAAAGCAATGTTTACCGAAGTCATACCGAGCTGTTTATTGACAAACCACCAGCCTTACTGCCTCCCCCAGAGCTTGGCCCAGATTCCCTGAAAAACCAACCATTAGATCTTTTTCAATCTCTTCATATAACTCCGACAATTTATCTTCCCGTCCTTCCAAGGCAGTGCTCGCCTCATGGTGACGCCTGATCCAGTCCTGAAAGTAGTCTTCGTCCAGGTTTTTATAGGCCACCACAAGTGTCCTCAGGGCTTCACCAGCAAACTCCTGTGAGACAGGGGTGAGGCAGAATAAGTCAAAAAAGAACACTCTGCTCACGTGGGCTCACAAAGGACCCTTGGAAAGCAAACAGCTATTTGTAAAAGCTTCGTGCATAGCGGGTGCAGAGAAAAAGTGAAAAAATCGCACCTTAGACCACAAACCTCAGAGTACTTTTAAAAAACTAATTCCAGACCATTTTATCATTGCCATCCACAGCCCTCACAAAGAACATATTCAGAAGAGCTTTCCTGCTTTCTGGCTCTAAAGCTTCACATTGACCAGGTAGTTGTTTCCCAGGTTTGTATTTCTCAATGTAACATTCAGAACAGTGTGATGTGAATAAACACTGAACACAGCCTTGAATTTTGAATGTTGACCCGGGCTCAACATTTTTAGGGCACAAATGCTGGCTGAAATGCACAGTGTGATCACAGTTGGTCGTGACACCTCAGCAATACCTTCTAAGCATGCCTTCTTGCAGGCGTATGATGGACAGTACGGATCTCAGTGTTTGGTTGGATAACAGGGATTTTGTTGAGAAAAGTGAGGCTTGAAGTGAAGGTGCATCAGGAACAGGTTACATCCACTGCTCTTCTCTGCCCTCTCCTTCACCAGAAACTTTCTCTGCTTCCCCCAGGCAGTGAGCAAGACCGTTTTGTGCTCTTGCACAACCCCTCTGGCGAAACTTTCTGTTATCTATGCTGTTAACTCAGCACTGTACTAGCAGGATCTGGCATCACAAGAGGGAGCAAATATTGGCCAAAACATCCACTTGTGTGAGCAACAACTGTCCAGTGCATACCAAGAGTAACATAAAAAACCACAAGTTTGCGTGACGCATTTTCCTTGCTGCCCAGGAAGGGAAGGTGAGCAGGTCCCAGAAGAGGGATCACAGTCACTGCAGAACTGAATTGAATTCAAGGAGGTGAACAGTTCTGTAGCCCTTTACTGATCAACTGAGTTATTGTGATCCAAGGCATGCTTGAATGCATCAGGTGCCTGGGTTGTAAAGTAACAGCAGACCTGGATCGAAATTTAGTTGCTAAAACACAGATTGTGTAGTGCCATTTCAGGTGATTCATGTCTTGTACCTGGCTTCCAGCTCCTGCTCCAGAGGAATACAAAGCTTTTGAATGCCCTGCATTGTATTTACCATCAGTGTCCAGATGTCCCAAATATCCTAGAGCAGTTTAAATGGCACCTGGTTGCCAAGCTTAGGCAACTGATTTGAGACCTAAGGCTATATTAATTTGTCCTTTCATTCCCCACCAAAAAAAAAAACCCCAAAATTAAAAACTTGTGCTTGACTGCCGCTTCTAAAACCTGTTTTTTATCTCAATACAAAGTACATTTCCATACCTGCAGAAAAGGAAATCATCAAATGCAGAGATGTGCAGAAGGAAACACTTACATTCAGGTGTTCTGTGGTCTCCTCTTTGAGAGAGTCACAGGATGAATGAAGCAGTTCATAAAGAATGGTGTCAGCCCCCTTGCAGTACAAAGTCAAGTCACCTTCTGGACTCCGCACTACGAGGAAGAGGAAGAGGAAGAGAAATGCTACAAATCCCAGACTGATGCACCTGGGATTCACAGCATTTTCATCAAAACAAAGAAAGGTTTTTAGAGGTGTCCAGACTCTGCCAAGTGTTGGCAGCCTCCCAGGAATCAAGATGAGCTTTGCTTAGAACAGAAGATAATACACCTACTCTCCACATTAGTGGTAGCAGAACAGGGAACTGTACCCAGATTGCATTGGTCTGAGCAGATGCTCTGTTCAACTACTTGGTTCCTACAGGCAACACTTCAGAATGCATTCAGAAGTCAAGAATAAGTTGTTCTGAGGGAACTAGTCCTGTTGCTCCTGTTGCTCCTACCAGTAAAGGTACCACCACTCTTTCTATAGCCATGAAATTCCAATTCCTGAAATATCTAAGGTGGTAGTTAATAAAGGCTACACAAGCTTTCTTGAATAATTTATCCTTTTTCATTTCAAGAGAGTGGGCTTCTCTTTCTTGCTTTCTCTTTTCCCATATTCTCAGATTTTGCTGGTAATTTTGAAGCTGATTAGAAGGCAGGCCTTTCCTGCCTTGCCATGAGGGAAGTAAGATAAGCAACGGGCTTACTGCCTTCAGAGGGCTGCTCCATCATTGTGGTCCAGATTTTAAGATGTTCTCCTATCGGCCTAAGTTAAATATTTATCTGGCACTGCTGCTGTGTAATTGGAAAGTCAAGGCAGTCAATCTCAAGCACTAAGAAGTAAATGTTATTCAGAAAGCATTGCAAAGGAGGTTTTCAAGGAAAAGGCATCACAGCAGAATAAGGGCCAACTTGAGAGCCTAAAAAGTGAAGAAGGAAAGAAGGGAGCAAAGGGAACATACCAATAACAGACATTCGCTTGCGAACATTGTTGAAATCAAGAATAGCCAGGAGTTCGTAGACTTTTGTTTCTCCCATTTCCACGACAGTGATGGTCTCTGGTGTGCGAGCCCGGAACACAAATCCAAAGTTTCTGGCAGCAGTGACAAGGGCTCCCTCATCAGGAGATTGTGCTTGATACACCAAGTTACCTGACATGCAAGGGAAAAAGGGTAATGTGGCTTCTGCCTTGTGTTTGAGGCTAAACAAATACAAAATTAAAGTTGTTACATATCAGTTAACACTTTGCTTATCTGTCTGTCCCCAGAGATGTAGCACTAAAAAGCACCTTATGTCCACATGTCTCCATCCAGTCCCATCAAATCATCCTCCAAGCCCATGCATGAGGCCCCCTAGACTCTTTTTGGCTCTTTTAACATTCTCTTTGTAGCTCAACAGATCTTACTAAGAGGACAACTTCCTTAAGTTTAACCCCTTCCAGTTACATCTGCATGTATTTTTCTCGTAATCATTTTCACTTTATATGTGACAATTAATGGTTCCAGCCTTTAAATCACTGGGTTTTGGCCCTGTCTGGGATTTGAGGAAAGTGACCCTGTACCTGCAGGAACACTGGGTGAGTGGAGCTAATGAGTCTCCAGTGGATAGGTGTTGTATGCTCTTTGGTTTACAGTACATGGTGCAGAGTAGAGACAAAATGGGATGGGCCATCTGCCACCTCAGGGAAGCTGTGGCACCTGCAATTTCTGCAATGTGCTGTTTGCAGTAGTGTCAGCTTCACCACAGGAACATACAGGGAGTGGAGACCCTGGTCCTTTCTCCTCCCATGTGGCATCCCCAAATACAGTGATTTATGGGTGGCCACATGTTGGAAAATCACCAGAAAGCCAAAAGGACCAGTAACAGCTTCTATGGAGAGAAGACATACTGTGGCGCAGGGTGAACATAACCACTCAGTTTGGTGCCTTCAACACTCCTCACCTTCCTTCTTCTCTTCTGGCATCACTGTGTGACAAAGTGAGAGGAGCCGGAAGAACCTGTGCGTCGGGACATCATTCAGCTTCACAGCTTCCACCAGGCTATGATCATAGAAGGCAAACTTCGGATCGGCTAACTGGTTGTATGAGAAATCAACCTTCTCTGTGTTCTGCAAAAATATGGTTTGGGGTTATTTGTGGAGCTCTTACATGATCCTATCAAAGCGCCCCCTCTCCTCCTTACAAAGGGCTCTCTCCTGCAGGGCTGTTCATGACTGATGAGTCTAAGTAAGTGGGAGGTTGTGAGAGCTCCTGAATCACAGAAGAGGACAGGCACTTGAGGTGCTGTTCAAAGCCACACTCAGGCTGAGAACTTGATTAGCTAAAGGTGCTTCTCTGTACCACAGCAAATGCTCTTGCAATATCCCAGCCTAAGGATTTTGATGGCAGAGAAAGGCCTGCCTTAACCTGCTGGGTGGCACCATGCTCCTGATTTCAATGGTTGTCTGTGACAGGGGAATGTGGAAGCCCAATTTAAAACAATTCAAAAGGCTGTGTTCTCCACCTTACTCTGCCAAAGCAAGAAAAAATCCGGATATGGAAAAAGATGTCAGACAAATGATGTAAAAGTTCACAGGCACTGCCCATTTTGTCTAAAAACAAGGAGCCTCAAGCAGAGGGGAACATAGTGGAGAAAGGGCCAGAAGATCACAGCATGATATGTCATGGAGGAATGCACTGCTGAGCCTGACTGGGACAATTCTGACTCCCACCCTATCCCCAATGAGCTCAGAGTTTCCAGGATGGGAGTCATCCTCTTTGACCTTTGCAAGCTGACATTTAACACTTACAACAAGAGCACAGGCCCACCCAGACACACACTCACAGGCACTCATCTGCTCAGTGAAGTCCAGGCACTTCTACACCACGGATGCGGGGGAAGCAGCCTTTTGACCTGCAGGACCCTGCTCCAGCAAGTACCATGGGCAGGAGGAGCTGCCAGGCAGCCAGTTGGCCAGAGACCAGCGTGTCTCCCCAGGCAAGTCAGCCCTTTGCATTCTGCTCCCTGAGCAAGGTCACCCTGGAGGCACAGCACTCGGCACAAATAGCCAATTTCAGTGGGTAATTTAAGTTTTAAATGGCCCGGAAATTAATCATTGGAATGAGGATTTGAATCCATTGAATGGATTTTCAACATCATCTTGCTTGGATTACTGCAAGCAGTTTTCAGACTGCTTCAGATTTCAGGAAGTGAAATCCAAGATGTGGGTTTGCGCCAGCAAGCACAGTCTAGAGAGATATGGAGAAGCCACTCATTTTCATATTTTCCAATGTCCAGATATTAGGTGAATTTGTCAGTGACCTTGTTATTAATATGAACTGAACTCACTGATTCCCCACCAAAGCTTTAATTAATTGCCAAGGATAATAAAGTTCACCAGTGTCCAGGTTTCCAACAAATATCAATGGCCAAGTACTCAAGAGGAGCTGTGCATGCACTAGGTTGTTATGTGAAGCTGAGGGAACAGTGGGCACTCAGGCTACCTCACCCTGAGGTTTAAACCAGGCTTCCTGGAAGGGAATGCAACTCTGTCAATCCTCTGACATCCACGAGAAGACACATCCCTGTTGTCAGGGTCAAGAGCATCATCTTTTGTGGGGTCAAGAGCATGAACTACGCCTGGGTGGGTTGTGTCCACTGGTACCTATGCAGGCAGGTTCACAGAAAGCACAAAGCCTGATAGCACTTGAGCACTTACCTCGTTAATTTCTATCCTTTGCCCAGACATATCATATACATCACCTGCAAGCAAGAAAGACAGATATTATAGTCACAAACTCCAGATAAGTGCAGTCTCTGAGCATCTCTACCACAAAGAAAAATATTATTTTAAAGCTAATATCCAGTTAAAATGTTTCAATAAGCTTAAATGTCTTGACATGAGTACTGGAGACTGATAGTATCAATCAGTTTCTATGTTAATCCATGACAAAATCCAGACATTGACAGATGCTTGAAACACAATACAGTTACCATAAAAAAGACTGTTGTTTGGGTAAAGAAGACTTGACTCAACATGAAACCAGAAAGGACATTTAGCTAGGTAGGAAACAAAGGTGTTTTCATGGGATGGCTTCTCTTGTACCTTCCCTTTGGAATCTGAGACAAAATCCAGCTCCTGGATCATATTTGGTTTGCAACAGTCCCTGGACAACCACAGAGAAGAAGTTGTCAAAGTCTGTTCTTCCCACATCTAGGTAGCAAGGCTGCTCCATTCATTTTCCCTGAACTGATAATCTGGTCACAGAAATGGAAGACATATCATCTCCAGAAAACACTATTGAAACATCTTCTGCCTGAAGAAGATTTCACTTGGATTATCTTAACTGTGTTCAATCCAGACAGATTCAACACTTCACTGAACTAAGCTTGAAATACAGCGAACTACATCAATGGTAGACCCATACATGCACCAGCAACCTCAACCATGGTGACATTCAACTCTAGGTACTGGTATTCCTTCACAAAAGCCCTGAGGGTGTAGAAAAAACTCAGAAGCCATGATTCCTGAAAACTGCAGATCATTTGATCCCCTGGGAACTGTAACTGAGAGGCTTTTAGACACCTCCTTCCTAACGGGAAGCCTAAGACTCCAGAAAACCCTCCCTGGCAGCACAACTAATTTATCCTTTCTGGCATGGCTTTCCCAAAACTCGCCAGAGCAGCAAATCCAAAGAAGTATATTCCAGGGAAGAAGCTAAGCATTTAGAAAACTATAGGCATTATACCATCCGCCTTCTTTCTGCATATTTCCCATTAATTTCTTGAACCCACATCCTATGTCTGTGTTTACTGGTGACATCCACTTTGGAGAAGTCAACTGCAGGACACAAGAATGATCAGACTGAATATTTTTCAAACTGTTTAGCAGCACTGATGTTGGCTAGCACAGTCGCACTGTTTGAGATATGGTGGTATCCAATTATACACAAAACAAGATTTATAGGGAATAACTTATTTTATTCAGCCAGCTAATAGCACAGGGAAAAAAGACAAGCTTTCTGGCACAGAAGTCCATCAGCAGGTCTGACACAGGCAAAACAAGCATCCATCTACAAATAAGCAGTGACTAATTTCTCTGGGGGAATATAATGATGCTAATCAATTAGTCAGTTTGTGAATTGTTAGCACCTCTTGAGTAGTACGAAAAACACTGCCCGGGGCCATGCAACAACTGAGACTTTTAAGTCAATGACTGGCAGGATCTAACAGTTAACAGCTTTCCGTTTTTTCCAACTCCTTAGAAACTTTTCACTTTTCTGGTAGGTGCAGCCAGGTGTCTGCCAGGGCTGCAAACGACCAAGCCATTGACTAGGTGCTGACTGGAGGTTAAGCTACCTGAACAGGATGTGGAAAACTGCTGCTCACGACATGAGGAATTGCTGAATGTGAGAAATAGTGGTGTGAAAAACTGACAAAATTTGCAGATAACACCGTGAGGGATGGATGATTTCACAAGTGGTTAAGAGAGAGTTAGTTATGTGTGTTATGTGTAATGTTTTGCAGGGTTAGCAACACCCGGGTAACCATGTCAATAATACCTTAAAAGGCTGAAACTACCTAGGCAGTGATATCAGTAAAAAAAAAAATAATTGAGTACAGATGTAGTAAAACTGGGATGACCAACGAAGAAAAAGTAGTAAGGTGCAGGTTGGGACAATACTGGGGCAGAAAAGGGCATGTAAAAGGGTGGCAAAAAGGGAAAACAAGGGAAAGGAAAATGTTATTAAAGTATGCAAGTGATGTAATCAGGGCTGTCCAGGCATCCCTGATGAGCAGCCCTACGCTTGATCACTGTAGTTTCTTACAAGACACTCTCTTCTGGATGTCACCTGTATTTTCTGTGGCATATAACAGAATAAAACCCAGAGACTAAGACAAATAGATAACATACCATAGGATTTGCCATTGATGGAGCACTTGTTGAAGCACATGATATTCTGAGTGAGAGTTCCTGTTTTGTCTGAGAAGATGTACTTGATCTGCCCCAGTTCTTCATTGAGTGTAGTGGTACGAGCCTGAGCCGGCGTGTCATTCAGCGGGTAATACATTTTACGGTCCCAGTCAATGTAGAAACTGTTACCCAAGCGTATAATCTCTACACTGGAGAGAGAGAAGGTGGTACAATATTCATGACTTTAAGGGTCAAGGTCTTTTTCTTCAGCATGACCATTAGTGATTGCAATTAGAAGACAACCTGAGGGTAATGACAGGGTGTTTTCAACAGGTCGTCCTCAAATTGCCTGTAATAAGCGGTGCTGAAGCAAGTCCCACTGGGATGCATTAGGTTTATAGCAAATGCCTTTCCTTTATTTATAAATCAATGACTTATAAATGTATTTTAAAAGTTTCAGAGGTTTTCAGACTGAAAAGCAAGGCAGGAGCAGTGGGTTTCACTTGGTGCAGCTTGAGGAGTGGTGCTCAGAGGGGGAAGGTTTCCAGCAGAGTTCCAGTCTGGGCTGAGCCCAGTGCCAGGGGATGAACACAGCCAGGGCTGAAACAACCCACAGCTCCACAACAAACAAGTCATTGTGCAACTCAATACAACCAAGGAGTCGTATCAGCTGGCAGACATCATGAATTTCCACTTTGCTGCTGGTGTGGGATGCTGGGAGGGAATGGGATGAATTTCTCGTAGTCACCAACACAAAAGAGGGTCTCAGTAGCAAAGCTGCCTGAAGAGTTAGGTTCAGTGATAAAACTGCACAGGCCTACTCAGTCTACACTCCAGCCTCAAGGCTTTGAGGGCATCACAGATATGTTGCCTACCCTCTACCCCTGCTTACCTACTGCAATAGCCAGAATAGCCCTATGTTCTGTAGGAGATGGTAGCATTCCCTCTGCTCATATTGCACCAAGTACTATGGATCCTCAACCTGATTACAGCTACTTACCCAGCAATCCACTCCTCACATGAGCTCTACAGCCACCTCAAAGGATGTGCCATTCACTTTGTTTGATGGGCAGTGCAAGTGGGAAAGAGCAAGACGCTACCAGTAACAGGCTTCCAGTCACAGCCCTATAGCATCCTACACCTACACCTCCCCTTTAACTTCAGCATCATCCTTTCCTCTTCCAGGGCTCTCTGCTGCCCCTGCTCCAACCCTGACAAAGACCTCTGAAACCAGCAGAAAGAAGAAAAGCCTCACTGTGTGTGATTGTCCACACTGAGGCTGCTGGGAAAATGCTGCTCCCAGCTCAGGCAAAGTTAGATCTCTCCTCATATGAAATATGAAAGGAGCTTCTGGCACATACCTGACGTAGAGTGAAATTGGCACCACCGTGTTTAGAATGATCACGTAAGACCAGAACATGAGGAAACCGGAGTAGGAGGCAGAGTTGACACCTTCTGCCCAGGGGAGATAGACTTGGAAGTAGTAGCCTTTATCATACTCCCAGATGCCATTGCCAATGGCTAGGATAAGACACATCAGCGCTAAAAATGCAAAGATCTGAAAAAAAAAAAAGCCAAATCCAAAGATGTTGCATTTTAGAAACAAGGATTTTACTATGCACAGGTTATTAAGAAGACCCTAATGAAACTGGCTTGGACCACCTGAATCACACAGAAAGTTTTCTAGGGGTGAAGGGGGGAAACCAGCAAAGTCATGACACTTTTACCTCAAGGACAAATTTACACAGTGCAGAGTATGGCAATTTGGAATCACAAGACCTCAAGCAGCTGGGGATTCAAGACCAGACACTTAAACCAGGGTACACATGGACTGCAGAACATCAGATCTTGTTAGGGGTGAGTTGAGCTGCAGGTCCTCAAACATCTGGCTCCACACTTGGGAATAGAAACTGGTTGGAGGACTTTAACTGGCCATTTGGTGGATATATTATAGTTTTCCTCAATATTTCTGAAAAACTACAAAGATAATTTTGTAATAAAGGAAATCCAGCACTTTGCAGGTTGGATTTCAGCACTGGATATCATTCTGATGGTTAAAGCAGAGTTAATCACTGACTCAGAACTAATGGTTGCCTTGGTACCTGCTATCAATCTGATTACATTTCCTTTGAGCAAACATAAAGCAATACTAATCAGTGATGCGTACCCTTGGACTTTAGGGAAACCTATCTCCTGAAGCTACCAGGGGAACAGCAACTGGGAAGAGAATTCCAAAGTGGGACACCTTTGTGAAAACTGGCATTTACTCAGGAACACCATTTAATAGACACAAAAATATTACATAGAGCATAAAGCAATTTTTTTTTTTTTTTTATTAAACAAAGGCAAGAACATAGCAATAGAATTATTTGGAAAAGAATATAAAAAGAAGGGGAAGGGGGGAAATTAGCAGAAATTAATATCAACTGCAAGGAATTATAGAACTGTGAAAATCTCATATTCATATAAAATATCAAGAAAAGAAAACAGTAAACTATTAAACAGGTGTGGAAAAATCAGATATGTTCAACAGACAGTCCTCCATGAAAGAAGGCGGAAGAAAGCAGAAGGAAGTATCTATACCGTATGTTTTAACAGATGGAAAAGACAGATTAGCTTCTGTGACAAGGAACACTATGTGGCTCTATCTGTAATAATCAACATTTTGAATCCAATGGGCCCAGGTAATTTAAAGATGAAAGCTTAGATGAACTAGCTGAGAAATTCTCCCAAACAGTAAGGTTAATTTTTAACAATGCTTTGAAAACTAGGAACCTCCACCATACTGAAAATCTGCTAACATAATTCCAATATTTTAAAAGTAGAAATGGTCAACAAGGGAAAGATAATCTGAAGTTATTCTGAAATCCTTCCTGACAAATGATAATAAGCCCATTTCTGTTGATATATACATATATATATATATTTCTTCTGTTGATATATACTGTTGATATATACTTAAAACAACCACCATCCTAATAAAAATGTGAAGATATGGCATCAATAAGCTGCACAACAGAGCAATTAAAAATTGTCTTTTGCAAGTATAATCATTAGGGAGGAAATATCAGTAAGTTAGGCCATTATGTATAAGGCCATCCGTTAATAAGCATATTAAACCAGTAATCAACCTTTTTAAAAAGCAGAAATTGAGGTACAAACAGAAACATTGCTGGTAAAGCTGGTATTTGTACTGCTGAGGTAATACATGAGAGGAAGAAAGATACTTTTATGGAGGGATTTGAATCACTTGGTGAAAAGTTCACATCCAACCAACTTGAGTTTTAATACCAAGAAGCTGCTAAAAGGGGACTGCAGTAAGTAAAGGCACTGGGCTGAATTTCAGGGGACACATTTATTTCCCACATCAGTAGTAGCTTTTTTGGGAGGCCCAATAAATTACTCCACTTGTGAAATGGAGACAATATTGCTTGCTGGTAAGGAACGTGGTGCAGTTTTTTTAAACCTCCCATGACCAGCAGTAAAAACAGACTTCAATTTGGGCTGTTGTAGTCATCGGGAATTAAGGGTATATGAGGGCCACAACCCAGGGACAGGTATTGTCCTTTATTAAACCAATAGACATGGATGAAGAAAACAGACACGCCTATTTTTATAGATATTTCTGTTGGTCAAGTAAAAGATATTACTTCTCTCTGCAGACTTTGTCTGTTGTGAAAGAAATTAATTAGAAGAGCCAGATGGCTCCTCTATCTTATCACTGTGCTCCTCTATCTTATCACTGTACCCTGAATGATACCTCACTACCCACAGGTTAAAAATTGACAGTTTGTACACTATCACAATCCATGTAGGAAATTCAACATATGATTCAGCAACAGAAATACACAGGGCTTTGCCATATAAGTTTAGAGAAGCGATTGTCCCCCTGTACTCAGCCCTGGTGTCCAGCGAAGGGCAAGAAAACTCATGAGGGATCTGGAGCACAAGCCTTATGAGGAGCAGCTGAGGGAGCTGGGGTTGTTCAGCCTGGAGAAAAGGAGGCTGAGGGGTGACCTTATCACTCTCTACAACTACCTGAAAGGAGGGTGTAGCAATGTGAGGATCGGTCTCTTCTCCCAAGTAACAAGTGATAGGACAAAAGGAAACATCCTCTTGGTCCAGGGGAGGTTTAAATTGGATATTAGGAAAAAATTCTTCACCAGAAGGATTGTCAAGCATTGGAACAGGCTTTCCAGAGAAGCAGTTGGGTCACCATCCCTGGAGGTACTTAAAAGATGTGTAGATGTGGCGCAAAGGGACATGGTTTAGTGGTGGGTTTGGTAGTGTTAGGTTTATGTTTGGACTCAATGATCTTAAAGGTCTTCCATGATTCTGTGTCACAGCAGCGCATGTCTATGACTGCAGCTGTTTTATGTACATTTTGCTTTAAGTGCATTTTACATATCAACACTCGTCCTGTTAACTTTCGTTAACAGCTCCACTTGTGTGCAATACTCGTGCTTACACGAAGTTCACTGACATGCTGTTTGCTTTGAGACAAAAGCAAAGGACCAAACCATTAACAGTGGCCCCGGAGATTAATTTCAGTGTGAAGAAAGAACCATGTGCAGGTTGTTGTAATCATAACCACAGCTCTGCAAGAGAAGGACGTGAAAAAAAATCCCAATTGTAGGTTTGTGCGTGCTCATGGGGCTTCCCACCATGAACTTCCTCCTTCCCTGGGTCCTGCCTGTGTACTGCCTGTGAGAGATCCTCTGCAGGGCTGGGTAGGACTTTTGTAAAGAGGAGGTGACTTTTGAAAAACATTTCCTGTTCGTCTGTGAGTTCAAACTGTCTTGGTTTTATGTCTTGTGTATTGGCGCTTTGAGTTCTGCTCTAGGATTTGAAGCAATAAGTTGTTTAAGAGATGAAAGTGACAGCCCTATTTCTCTGAAAACATGCTTCCCCAAACCTGCTACAAAGCAGGTTTTGGAGGAAAAAGCCTTCCTGGAGCTAGCTGGTCAGTCTGTCCTCAGTGGAGGAACATTCACTTCTCTCTCAGATCGCTCAGAAACACTTCCAAACATAAGAAAACAGCTATGGTTGCCATCTGGAAAGGTTCGCTCCTGATTAACCCTTGTTGGGACAGACCAGGGCAACATTTAACCAGGATATTGGTGAGCCCTGGTTAAACGCTGCTTTGTGCCTGGAAGTTTTATGGGCAATTAAACACAGAATAGCTTTGCCAGTGTTAACATGGAACAAGTTTCATTACACTTAAAATAACCTTTTTATAGCAAGCTGTGGCTGTTTTGTGTTTCCAAACTCAAGAGCGCAATACACGGCCTCATTTTATGACTGTGCATGGTAACCTTCAACCACCCAGTGAGCTGGAAGGACCTGATGCCACATCCCCTCTGTATACAAAGAGCCCGCTGCTTAGGGTAGGACAGAGCTTCACTTAGACACCAAAATGTTAGGTGCCTTTAAAATGTGTGAAGGAGAAAAACACACCCTTGGCTCCATCAGCGCCCAAGAACCCAGGCAGAGGCTGATGCAATCAACTGCAACTTGCTCAGTTTTTTAAAACGGAGCCAGGAGGTAAATTCATCTTGTTCGCATTCATGAAGAGAGGCCAAACAGACTGAAAGCTCTGGGTGGGACCCTTGACTTGTGAAAGGAGGTTTGGCAAACCTTAACCGAACGCTAAGTTGCAAATTCCCTGTTCAGTTTTTCCTCTGCTCTGTTTTTGTGCCCTGTTGATGCCTCCCCACAGCCCTACCCCACAGCCAAATCCTCCTTTCCAACTACAACTTAGCAGAACACCTAAGAAAATGTGACTTTTTTTTCAAAGCCTTGCAAAATTTTGAATGTAAGAGGCTCAAACTTTGCTTGATTTTGCTGTTCTCTTAAGTGCAAGGGAAGAAAACACCGAGGGAAACAAGCTGATGACGATAACCAAGATTTTCACTTGGCGGAGACTGGTGTAATATTACTACAGCCAAGGGTGTGTTCTTACTGTACACGGAGCAAGGACTCAAGAGGACTTGAGGATGGCTCTGGAGTGCCTCTCTGTGCTGTGGCCCTGCTTTACAGCAAATACACACACACAGATATTTAGGACACTGTTTCACAGCTCTGGGAGTCGGGACAACAGCTGGTGCTTTGGTGCTATTTCAGTCTCACCCAGGCACAACCTGCTCTGCAGCAACTCATCCATGGGCCCACCTAAAGAGCTTTCAGGATCCTGAGAAGAAAGCAGGAGGACAGGGCCTGGGATGAACTGGCAAGATTGGGGAGTGGGGAGGTCTTGGAGATGTTTGTGCTGCCAGCCCCAGGTCTGAGAAGGCGCAAAGTCAGGCAGGGCAGCAAGAGCTCAGGGCAGCCTTGCTGCTGTGGGACACCTCGAGCTCTGTCTTCCCCAGGGCTTGCTCCAACACCTGGGGATAGATCCAGGCTGTAAGGTTGGGCTGGAGAGCAAAGGCAGGAGGGAATAAGAAGCAACAGTGGCCACCAGACCTTCCTAGTGTCACAAACTGAGGATGGTGCAGCACGCATGAAAAAGCATTAAAAACTTGCACCCAAAGGAAAATAAAAGCCTAAAACTAAAGAGCTTTTCTTCAAGCAACATCAAGTAAAGTGATGTTAGAGTGTACGTCTTTCTTCCCTGAGCATCTTTGAACTCGAGTGGTAAAATCTTGAGAGAGTCTCCATAAAAGAATCACTACCTCTGCCTGGAAGTGTTTGCCATTTGTTAAAACCACTGACAAGCTTAAACCTCAAAGCAGATCTGTTTTCTAACTTGAGGAGAGCGTCTGCTATGTAACATTAGTGTTCTCAAATTTCCCAGCTGCTAACAACACCAGTTTCTGAGTATTAGTGAGACCATGTCTAACATTTCACCCTAATGTGTTAAGTCAGAATCTGGCATCATGTAAATTAAAAAACTCAATTATCAAGTCCTGTGCAGATATCACCAAAGATGCCAAGAGATTAGAAAGAAGGGGGAGAACTGGTAATGTTTATTTAAATAGAAAACGACAAAATTACTAGGGAAAAAAGTCATATGCAAGCTTCAAAGTGATTCTCACAAAAAAATATGCAGAGCAAGGGAGAGCAGAGCAAATTAAAAGCTCAGAAGAAAGGCCCTTAACAGTGTCAATGTAATGGTCTTGCTTTGCAAATTGGTTGGCCGAGGCGCTGTAGAGCTCAGGCTGCTAGTAAATAATTATATAATTTTTCTTTTTATCATTAGTTACTTCTGATATTCCCTCATTTGTGTGGACAAAGAGGTGGAGCATCTGGAAGTGATGAATGCATCTGAAGAAATGAAGCTACATTAATCAAACTTACCACCATCACAAGGACGTTCATGAGCCGATCAATGCTCGTCCGTTTAAAAGTTGTTTTTCCACTGTTCTGCATTAATTTGGTGTCTGGCCCTGGAGATGAAACACACTCATGAATTTTAGTAATAAATCTTAGCCATTCTAAAGCTGATTCCCTCTGAGGCCTCACTGTGCTTTGCAGCATAAATACCCATCACAGCTTTCTTGAAGGCGGGTACATAGAGTTTACGGTGCCAGTGGGAAATTTAGGCAGAAAAAGGTTAAGTCACTTGCCTTGGGTTATATGGAGGGAGTCACATAAAGTCATTAATTCTAGATTTTGATCTGGCTCTCTTCTTTGAACAGTCAATCCTCCCTTTCAGGTTTAATTACTTTTCACAGAATACCTGGTACTGCTCTGTTATTAGCAACAAGTTAAACATCATCTCACGTGTCTACAGCAGTGTGGAAACAACACCAGGTCTATGGTCATAAAAAACATAGATCTCTTGGTCTACAATAACATTATAGATGATCCTGATATTCCAATATGGATTAAAATCACATATAAATGATGTGAAATTTTTAACTGAATACACTAAAAAGTGAAGAATTTTGAAAAAGCCTGGTGAGAGAAAGACTGCAATTGGGCTAGTGTGGGCCAGTAAAGGCAGATTTAATGCAGCTTTAATTCTTAAACAGATTTCATTCTTATATTCTTTCTTATTGATTGATCAAGACTACTGTCATGTACTTTGCTGCATGTGTTTCTGAAATAAGACTACTTCTGCTTACTAAAGTACTTAATTGAGATGGAATTGGATGTTGTAAGGTAGCATTTGCAATCCATTTCTCTCTTATGGACCACTATAAAAAAAATCTCATGCTAAAATCTCCTGTAATAAGCATAATTTCTACCCTAGAGTTAAGACAAGCAACGTCATGTATTGTTTTGCTTTTGTATCCAGTAGAAATTTATTTTGCAAAGAGGAAAATTCTTGGTTCCTTTGCGCGCAATGGGTGTGATGTGCTTCCACACTAGTGCTGCTGCGATATGCAATTCATGACATTTTTCCAACCTACCAGCATAAATAACGAGACCAAAGCACCACTCTGTGTTCCTAATTGTACAGCCCCTCAGCAACATCTTTTCGTTGTCCAGGGCATACTTCTCTCCTCGAAGAGTAAGGGTTCCTGTGAACTTGTCCAGCTTGTTATTTGGTGCTTCACATTTGACTTCACCTGTAAAAGGAAAGCAGAAACACAAAGATGGTAGATATCTTCTTGGCCCAGAAATACGTGCAAATACTGCGTTCTCAGATGTTGCCCAAATAGGGAATATATACCACTGTAGCTGCAGGCCACTCCTGACCCTATATTCCCATCCTGTATCCTCTATTTACTGATGTTTTGGGACGTTGCTCCTTCCCTATATTCATGCCATAATCCAATGGACCACAATAAATTTGCATTTAACCTGTACTTTGAACACGTCAGTTTTGTACAGGTAGAGTCCAAAGCAAAGTTTCCACAGCTTTTATGCAGGTGGGAAGAAATGTTGAGCCAGCAACATACCTGCAGCCCTTTAACAGCAAGTTCATGGTGGTAGGATGTTACTGGATAAGTTTACATAAAAGCGCTGACCTCACAAAATTCCTTTTCCATTTTCTTTAAAACTGCAGGAGACCAAGTGAGAAAAATCATAGCCTGAAGCCTGCGAGAGAGTAATTAAGTGAGGTGTCTTTGTTCACTGGTTTTTTAATTTAATCTGTTTTATACCTTAACTCCCAGAGGCACATAAAAAAACCAGGCACTGCTACCTTTGGCCATGCAGTTGACAGTGTAAATGATTGGAGAGCCTTTTTCTATTTCCCTGCTTTATATTTATTTCTTGTAATAACATGTGTTCACACAAAACCATAAACTCAGATACTTTGGTATAAAAATTATTATTAATAAATAAATAAATAATGAACCAACGTTTGCACCTGAGATCTAAAGATTCAAAGCAAAGCCCTGTGGATGTGCTGAAAAGAACTGGAAAATACAAATACGCCTCATTGAAAAGGATTCCGAGGGTTCAGTCTGTTCAGTTAATCAGCAGGAATATTAAAGTTATTTTGGTCGCAAACTGCAAGTATCTATTCAAGAAAGAGCATTTGCAGAGAATGCTGCTCTTCCAGTTGTTCTCAGACAAAACACACCAAGCTCAAGGGTCTGGAAGCAAAATCCGGCGCAGTCCCCCCCTCCCCCCCCCCAAAAAAAAAAAGAAGTACAACTTTTGAGTATTGTGGTAGTTTCCACCAATGCAAATTTTGAAATCAAGAATGGGTGTTCTTTTCATAAAAAAGCAGCTCTACTGTAAGGCAGGCTAATCATCAGACTTGAGCAAATTCTTTGGCACATGCAAATTCAGAGCTCATAGTAACAACTATGCTGATCTTCTATTTTATCATCTGCTTAATCCAAGAGCAATCAGACCTATACTCTGTCATTTCTAAAAGCCTACAGTAACCAGACCTCTCTCGCTACAGCCCTTTGCAGGCCCTTGGAAAGCACAAAGACACCAGAGTCTTTGAAGTGCAGCCTCAAACACAGCACCCTGAGACCTTAGCAAAGGAAAGCCGGGGCATGGTCCCCCACCAGGAAGATTGCATGCCTCCTAATGCCAGCTGTGGAACACCGTTCGAGTGACCACCTACCACGTCCACATCCACATCTGCTTTCCAGTAAGCATGTGGGTCTGGGTTACTGATACGCTGGTTTTGAGGTCAGAAGAGATTTATCCACGTTGGACTGATCACCAAAAAGATGAGATGCTCTGGAGATTCACTCAATATACCTGCATTGACCCCAGTAACCCTGCAGCTGAAGATATCTCAGCAAGGCACCATGCCTCCTCCTCCCACTAATAGCAAGAAGGCATCTGGAATGCTTTTCACCTGAAAGAGTTAAATACTGACAAGTCTACGTGTGATAAGTGGTAAGTAACTGAAAAATATTGTTTCCTTTCTCATCTCCCAGTTCCCCAAATCAAATAAAGAAGTTCAGCGTTTTGCAAGCCATCTTCCTTATCTGAACCACTGCGATGTCAACAAACATCATAACTCACATTAAGCATTCCACTGAGTGCCTGTATTAGCTGCTCAACCCTTTCCTCTCTTCCTGTCTTAAGGAGTAATTAGATAAAGAGTTACATAAATATTTAAATACTTCTACAGAGGTTTGCTAAGGGAAATACAAGGTTGAGTCTGATTCCAGGCACTCTTCCCAGTACTCTGCCAAATATAAATCATCCTGGGAAACATTTTATTCACTTTAAGTATTGCAAAGAGGCCACTTTTATTTACAATATACCTAAAATAGAAATTTAAAGGACAAATAAATATTTGATAAAAAAGCTTGAATTTTCCAAAATATTTTGAAACATTTTTTTTAATTATGCACTTTCAGGAATGCATGAAATGCTTGAAAAATTATTCGAGATTAAGACTTCCGGTAGAAAATTATATACAGTGCAGCCTCTTCAGGAAAATAATTAAGGCATGACACTCTGACTGTTAACATAAAGCAAACTGCACCTGTAAAAACATATTTCTAAAGACCGAAAACACCAGAACCCCAGCCAGCAGGTCAGAGAAATCCTCCTGTACTGATTTGACTCTCAGATGAGACCACACACATTATCGCATAAAACCTCAATGTACAAGGCAAAGGAAAAGCCCATTCCTTTGGATTGCTCTACCAGGGACCATACCACCTGTGCTAACTCTCTGCCACGTCCCCACCATTTGTCCTGGAATCATCTAGTTATTTCGAAGAGATTTTTTATTTTTTTTTTTTTCCCTCTTTATCTAAAAATATTTCCTGAAAGCCTGCAGTCCTTGAGATGTTCCAAGGACAGCAGCACTCACTCCACCCCTTTCCACACTTACTTTTCCCGTAATCCTGCCCTCGTACTTAAGCCAGTAGGGCACTGTGGAGCGCGACTAACGCCGCTAGGTCTGTTCCCCCATCCTCTCTCTGCAGACAGGTGATACGTGAGCATGGAGTACTCTCGTTTTGACAGGTCTGGCCTCTTTCTGTGGGTGTGCTTCTATATATTCCCCGGTATCCCAGTGACAGGATGCATAGGAACGGTTCAAAGCTGCACTAGGGGAGGTTTTGTCTGGTCATCAGGCAGCATTTCTTTACCGAGAGGGTGGTCACACACTGGAATGGGCTTCCTAGAGAGGTGGTGGATACCCCAAGCTTGTTAGCGTTTAAGAGGCATTTGGACAATGCCCTTAATAAGATGCTTTAACTTGGTCAGCTCTGGAGTGGTCAGGCAGTTGGACTAGATGACTGTTGTAGGACCCTTCGTACTGAAATATTCTGTTCTATTCTATTCTATTCTATTCTATTCTATTCTATTCTAAATTTGATATACAAAACAAGTGCTAAGAAAGGACATGTTGCCTATTAATGGCATCAGCACTGCTAGTCTTTAAATATCTTAAAATGCAGTCTTTATTGGGGCATCAAGAGAGGAGAGAAATGCTGGGAGGGCAAGGCTTCAGGCTGGGAAGTAATCACCTGTCCTGTGTCCACAGAGACAGTCCTCAGGTCTGCACAGCGTCTGGAAAGTGCTGCTGCTCAGAAGCTAAACGTAATCGAAGCATCAGCACGTCTGCATCAATGTAAGAGTGCATTGTGAAAATAATTTCAGACCAGAACTAAGCGTGCAGTTTGCAGAAAGCAGTTTCCACTGTTCAAGTTGTGCCCTGACACAAAGTCTTGTATCAAGGTTCGAGGTGGGCAGTCTTGGGGTGCACAGACTGATGATAAAGAAAATTGGGCAGCCAGGAGGAGAAGTCCCACCAGGCAGTTTCAGGTTATAGCCAGGCACAGCACTAAGAGACCTGCAAGCAAAGGGGGGCCTCTTTCTCTACATATCCTGTTGATACCTGTTGTATTGGCTGCGATGCCCCACTCTGTTTTCCTGCCACTGCATCCAGGGGAGTCACAGAATCACAGAATTCCCATTCTGCTCCCCAGAAGGGAGCAGTGGACAGCCTGGAAGGAAGACTCACAGGCACTTTCTGGACTCTGTTCTTTGTGTAAAACCTCTGGAAAGTGAATTTTCCATGTAGACTCACCATTGAACTCTGTCAGTTTCTGAAGATCTTCCCCAAGCTCTGCAGTGACTGTCAGTGCCTGCTTCACCTTCAGGTTTGTTTCACTGCAACAAATAACACCAGAGAAAAAACATGAACTGAAAGTCATAGCTGAACTGAAAGCTGTCCATGAAAGTCACCTCTGTTCTTGAGGATGGTCTTCTTCCTTAGACATCTGATGGACCATGCCATCATGTACTCTTTTCACCTGGCCAAAGGGTGCAGTAATCTCTTTCAGCTGCAAAGACAGGCAGTCCAGAGGAATTCAGGACATGGTAACATGCTACCAAAGAGGGTGAGGTGGCTCTGTCTTCTTATTTTCCCCACAAAGTGCAAGACCAGGCATCTCAGCTCCCTGAGGATCTCACTGTCTACCCTGCCACTCACACCACACTGAGTCCTGAGGTGTCTGAGCATATAGGAGAGCTCTGGATCGTCTCCCACAGTACCCTGGTCCTGAAGGTTACTCCAGTCCTAGGACTACCTAACTGGGTATTTTGAAAGGCAATGCCAAAGAAACACTGCATTTGTTCAGGGGCTCCTCAAAGTGTTCCCTGGTACTTGTGTGTTCAAGAATAAGCTAATTTTCAGCAGAAATCAGATGGGGAAAGTCCAGCGGGTTGTCTGTAGAGTGTTGGGAGAGACACAATTTCTTGATCTCTCTGGTCTTGCTTAGTCCTGCAAGCTGATGCTAATCTCAGGCAATGCAGAAAAGGTGATCCAAATTGAGTCATAAAGACGAGGTCAGCTCCAGTTTATTCCAATCAACACAAATTTGTTGCAGTCCTCTGACCTGTGGCCAGTTGTGCCCTGGAGTGAGCAATGTTAGGAAGCCTTTGCAGAGTGCATGCATTAATATTATGGTACAGCAGCCCAAAGTAGATTACTGGAGTTATTCATTGTGAATATCTCACCTGGATAATCTGTCTAAGAGAAAAGGCTGAGGGAGACACAAGAAAGCTTCTGCCAGTGGCCTGTGATATGTCAGGAACACATTTCTAACTAAATCTCAGCGTTAGAAGAACTGTTGCTAAAAATAGAAGGTAAAGTCCCCTCCTCATATGACATTTGCACTGAAAGAGGCAAAAGTATCCACCAGAAGATGTTCTTTTCAAGATACCTACCCAAAGTTTATTCTGCGAATTGGGGAACTCTAGCTACCAAAGCTATAGCAGCTAAGCTTGCAGCACCCAGGGCCACCAGAGGAGACTTGGCCGCGGTGAGTGCACCCAGGGGTCAGGCTCACTTACCCATCCAGTTCAGCTGTCTCGATGTACGTCAGGCTGTGCGGCTCGCTGCTTGACAGCAACAGTAGATCGGCCTGAGCACAGACAGACAGACAGACAGACAGACAGACTTGGCGTGAGTTCATGCAGCCAGAGGGGAGGGCACTGCAGTGCCACTTGTGGTTCCTGCACCCTGCAGGTCTCTGAGGCGGTTATCATCACTACTGACTGATTTGCATGTTACCAACAGGAGTAATTACACAGTCTAACCATGAGCAGGATGGGGAGAAGCTACACTCACCGTCACAAAGTTGTTGTTTTCTAGTTTTATTATATCCCCAACTTGGACGTTCATCCATTTTTCATCCTTTAACCTGCAAGAAAATTCCGGGTAAGCGGGCACATAAAGCAAACAGCGCTTAGGAGAGCAGGAGATTCTGCTCTGTCCCTGAATCCAGACTGTAGCTGACATCAGGACTCGGGCTGTTGGTAAGATGGATCAAGATGGAGCTAAGGTACCACCGTGATCCAAAAAAGAGCAGTAGCAGCGGTCGGGGTGCCACATGCAGGGTTGATACCAAGCCCCACAACAGCAACACAGTCGCTGTGCACTGTCCTCCTGTCCGGACTGACTACTCCCTTCCTTCTCCTAAAGGGCCACATTGTCTTTGGAAAAAAACTCCCTACTTCGTATAACAGACTTCCCAAACACCTGGGAAAATCGCCAGTTGTGTCAGTTTTCCGAAGTGCTGTGATGGGCCAGAGCAACAGAGGTGGTTCTGTGGAGGCCTGGCCGTCAGGAGGAAGGTCCATGCGGGTGCCCAGCTGAGCCTGTGTCCACAGTGGCCTTCATGGCACCAAGCAAGAAATGAACACAAACAGCCAGGGGAACCGCAGGCCCCGAGGTTACCGAGTCACGATAGCTGTGTATGCAAAATCTAGGGGGGTGAGAAATACCAGGAGCTACCTCAAAACAGGACTGGGGTGTTCAGGCTTGAGCTCAGCTCAGCCTTGCTTATTCAATGTTGGTGGGAGTTGTTATTAGAAAATAACGAAGTATTAGAAAATTTTTATTTCCATGCACGATTCCTAGACACAGTAACCAATACAAAGTAAAACTAAGAAACTGGTTTACTTAGCAGAAAGCACAAAAAGTACGTTCCTTTTCTTCAGTTTCCAGTTTTGTTTTTAACTGATCATCTGTTGGCGTTTACATGACATACTGCTATTTATAGTACAGAAAAGAAAGCCACAAGACACTTCACAGCTGTCTGCAGCTGTGTCCTACACACAGTTGGACTCCCTGGAGCTGCAACTAAACAGCACATCTGTCTGCAACAAAAGCCAAAGCCTCCACTAGTTTTTCTGCAGGAAGGAACATTGCTAGCAGGACAATGTCCAAAGCACCCAGCTGAAATGCTCTGCGTATGACTAAGTCAGAGGTGCTACATGCATTCAAAGTACTATGTTGTGTATGGGGAAGCAATTCCTTTTTCTTGATTTAAAATAGCCTGTTGATAATGCCTGGTTTTGCTTAATGCAGAAATAAATGCTGTGAACATAAATGGACAAGCAAATATAGCATTGCTTGTCATTTCTAGGGTAAGGAGTAAAATAACACTCAAAGTATCACTTCTTTGACCATATATATATATACATATATATATTTATATATGTGTATATCTCCAGGAACACAAAGAGTTTACTTTTTGTTAGTACAGGGTCCAGCCATAATGGCTGATCTGATTGTGGTACTGTATCTTGGGTTCATGAATCAGACACACAGAAATGCACGGTTAACTAATGGTGTGAAAAAGAATTCCATTTTAAATCATTTAGCAATCTTTTGGAATCACATAGTAAAAAAAAAAAATTACAAGCAAAAGAAAAAGGACTTACATGCCATTGATCAGGACCTGGACTGGGCGGTTGTTGACATGTTTGTCGCTTTTGTGTCGATTCTGAAAATTTGATCATTACATTAAAAGGCATTTCCAGGAAATCAAGCACACAAGAGCTGTAGGCAGTTCATTAATGTTTTAGGTTTTCACCCAACTGGCTGAATGGGTCAGGCAGATTAGAGCCACAACAAGGTTGTATTTGAGCTCACGTTTACACTAGTAACATAGAGCATAACTAGACTGCAAAGAGCAGCAGGCAACATGGGGCTTACTTTTGGAGGAAAGAAGAAGGGTAGAGCCTTATATGTCACTTAGCACAGTCCTGACTTCACTGGCATTGGTCCTGCCCATCACAGATTTGTAAGCAACAGGGAAATCCATTCCTCTGCTCTGATATGGAAACTGGCCACAGATCATCAAAGAATCAAATCATAGAATGGTTTTGGTTGAAAGGGACCTTGAAGATCATCTAGTTCCAACCCCCTACCATGGGCAAGCACACCTCCCACTGGACCAGGTGGGCATTGCTCCCCAGGAGAGCACCTCGTCACCTCTCACTTGCCCACTTGCAGAGCTGCACCCAGCAGCTAGACAGAGCATCAACATTATATTTATAATGAGAGAAAATGAGACGCTAAAATCAGCTCTAAAGTCACCCCACAAGTCAATGAAATATAGACCATTAGCTCTTATGGGAGCAGACTTCAGCCAAAGTTGGGCAAGTTTGAAAAATAACACACAGGTTGTATGCTTACTTCCTTTTTTCCACCTGTATTGCAGCTAGATGCCAGAAGATGAGTTCACCAAAGTGGAAGCCTATGAACAGTCTTCTGTACATGCATCCAAGTTAATTGGTCAGTGACTGTATTTTCAGACAAGCTGAGCAGTTCCAGAGAAAGTCAATGGAGTTGCTGGGCCGCTCAGCAATTTGGAGATTCTAGCTCCTTTTTAGGTAATGAACTATGGATTTGGTGATCTAATCTCAAACTCCATCTTGGCCACGGACCAGTTCTCCAACTACCTGCCACTGGCTGTGTTTATTTTAAGCAGTTTGCTTCAGTCATTCCACTGAAGAATCATGAACAAACTCCAAGGTACAGGTCAGAAATACAGATCTTACAAAATCATCAATGGCATCCTTGACTCCCGACACAGCCAGCACCAGCACTAGGGGCACCACTGTCGTAAACCAGGCCAGCGAGGAAATCTGAGGAATCAGCTGTAGGAAGAAAAGATCAGAGTTAAGAAATTTCCTGCCAGTTCGGAGAGGGATGGAAACAAAACACTCTTTTCTGCAGAAGCTATAGATAACATTTTTCTATGATACCTGAATACAGAATAAAGACAGAAATGCAACTCTATCACTTATGCACAGGGACCGCACAAAGGTGGGAGAGCAGGATCCACCAGTCCCTTTCTCTAGAAGGGAAGGAAGAATGATGGAAGCAATGTGCTATCAGCTTCAATGTGTCCATCAGATTGGATCTGGACAGTGTTAAGTCCATCAGCATTATGAAGTTCATAGAATCATAGCATGGGTTGGGTTGGAAGGCACCTTAAAGATCATCAAGTTCCAAACCTCTTGCCATGGGCACAGGCATCTTGCACTAGACCAGGTGCTCAAAGCCCCATCCAGCCTGGCCTTGAACAATTCCAAGGATGGGGTACCCACAGCTTTCATAGGCAACCTGTTCCAGCGTCTCACTACCCTCACAGTAAAGAATTTCTTCCTAAGATCTAATCTAAATCTCCCCTCTTTCGGTTAAAAACTATTACCCCTCGTCCTGTCACTACACTTCCTGACAAAGAGTCCCTCCCCCTCTCTCCTGTAGCCCCCTTTAGGTACTGGAAGGGGCTATAAGATCTTCCCAGAGCCTTCTTTTTTCCAGGCTGAATCCCAGCTGTCTCCATAGTAGAGGTGCTGCAGCCCCCGTTGACATTTATGCCATTAAAGCAGCTGCTAAAGGGTGGAAACTGCTCTTTGCTTTTGCAGCTTCTGCTGCACTGTGACAACCCAGATCCTACTGGCACCACGAAATCCAGCCAGGAGGAATGACGTTTAGGGGCAAGCACAGCCCCGCTCAGCTGCGGAGGCTGCAGAGACATGTAACTGCTCCCTTCCCACCTAACTGGGAATAGGGACATCCTACTGAGCTGTGCCAAAGGATGGGGGAGGCAGAGTCCCCACTGCCTACACATCACATCCACTCCTGATGCAGGAAGAGATGCTCCCAGTGCTTCAGGGATGGAGTGAGTGGGCAGAAGAGGGGAAAAATTAAATGCAAAAGCCTAGAAGCTGTCCTCTTTAGCCTACCTGCAGGCACCAGAAAAACGCTCTATGCTTTTACACAGTTGCTCCTAGATGGTTCAGCAAAAAACACGGTGGAATAATTCAAGCCAAACAGTTTGGAATAGTATGAATTTGGTAGACAAACAGCTAGAGTGCAGTACAAGAACACAGGAACAGTGCTGTGCTGAAAAGCTTAGCTGTAAAGGCACTTTCACTAGCTTCTTGAAAAATATACGTGGGCTGAAATTTCCCATATTTGTTCCCTGTAAATAAGCAAAGAAGATTGTATGTAGTTTGCTACAGGCTTAAAGAATTTTGCCTATGTTTTTTGGATCTGAAATTAAAAAAGAGCATTTGAAAATGTGATTTTGCAAACTTGCATGCACTGAAATGGTCAAATTTAAAATAGCATGCTTGAAACACAGTCAAAATTATACCTTTTTTTTTTTTTTTTGATAACTGTATTCCACTATGACTCAGCAACAACAGAGTACACTGAATTTGTCCATATCCTAGTAAAGAGCAAAGGGGCAGAAATCCTGATATCAATTCCTCCTGTGGGTTCAGCTTTTCAGAGTAGTATGGCCAACAGCAATGGGCCAAGTGTTACGAGCCATTACAAGCCACTGGGTTCAATAGTCTTGCCAGTGTCTGACAAGCTCCTTATCAGCCACCTTCCTCACCCTGCTGAGCAAGGAACAGCAATATTCAGCTTTAGGCAAACTAGCTCCAACCTTGAGCCTTCCCGATGTTAACTCCTTCGTTCCCAGAGAAACAGTACAGGTTACCAATTTGTTCTTCATCTTGCTGTCTCCTTTGAGACTGCCAATGGAATTTGCCATTAAATCCATGGATAAAACACAGCTTCCTTTTGTACTACAAGAGGAATAAGTAATGCAAATCCAAGGACAGCCAGGAGCACTCAGATGTAGACACAAAGGGGTAGTAGGATGGGGAATGAAAAATGTACACAATTTGTTGAAAACTTTAATTACATTTTTTTCTTCATTTAGTTCAAACCCTCAAATCCAAAGGTAAGAGAGGAAATTGTTTTTTTTCCTGCCCTACTTTCTGTCTACTTCAAGGTTTTACTAAGATGCTAACTCATAACAGGGATATAGCTTGCACTTTATTACAAATATCACTATGTAAACCAGCTCTGATAACAGATAACACGATCTGCTAGAAATGGCACAGTGCATTCATACCTGCAAAATCAGCAAGAAAAGAAAGTAAGCGTTGGCTATTCGCTGAAACTGCTCAAACAGGTTGAGAGGCAGGAAAGTGAAGAAGTTGTATTTCGATGTTTTAATTGAATTGTTCTGTAGGAAAAAAAAGGGGGGGGGGAATAAATAGGATTGATAAAACAGGAAACAAAATTACAGCACAACCCATTTCAACTGTGTTTTTACTTGCTTATATTTAGCAATAGTATTGTTTCCAACAGCAGCTCAAAAAAGCCATTTCCTTTTCCCCCACATAATCATGCCCAGCCTGGATAAACAGACAAAATTCCTCTTGGAATTGGTGAAAACATGATGCCCAGCTTACGCCAGTGCAACTGCAAGTAGATACAGGTACATGTAGTCACTCACAAAGAAAGACACATCTTCCCTTTATTAGTCTCTCTACTTACACAATGCACAAATAGAATTTCAAACTAACCAAGATGCAACTAAGACATTTTGCTGGTAGCGCCAACAAAGCAGTGTTAGAAAATACATCCTTGGTCAATGATCAATAATTTGTCTGAGACTTGGAAACACCGTTCCAGCTGGACAACCACACAGGAGTGATAGGTCCTCCCAGGAGCAGAACATGACATTATTATTTTCACCTGACTCGGCAGCCTCTCCCGGAGCAGGGGCTTGTTTCTATTCCACAAATATCACTTGAACATGGTCTTGTGCAAACAGCCACTAATATGAGAACCGGCCATTTCAGTAAGTGAGTTGCAGCTTTGTTCCCTATTTCCAGTTTCCTTTTCTAATTGCAGATGGCCCTTCCAGCCACAAGCAACGTCTACTCCCTGGTTTGTCTTCTTCAAACCAGAGAAAGACCCAAGCTTGAGGTTACAGGACTGGGTATTCTCTTCCATGAAAAGCAGAGCTCTCTGGTCCAATTCTTGCCACCTGATAGACAGGCTCAATCCATCACGCTGACGCTGCTAGGGCTGCCCCTTCGTTATTTAGGTGTGCAAGACTTTCTTCTTATATTAAGTTTATCAAGCACTCATCCAGGTTTAGTCCTGGAAGCATGTATATCATCTATTGCCAGCACATCTAAAATTTCCCTCACAGATGTTCTCCACAAGATGCCTATTAACGTCCTCCCAGGGAATTTAAGGTGCGACAGCATGAGGAGGCAGCTATTATATGGTGCACCTTCATTCACTAATAGATTTACTGGTTCAATGGAAGAGAAAATAGCGATGGTAGTATTGTAATAGCCGTTAGATATTGCTAAGCTAGCGGGAGCACAGGAACCACTAATTATGAATCACAGGCCACTTCCAATCCATGCATTAAGCCAGGATCCCAACTTCTAAACTGACACACATCTTCACATTTCCACTGTTAAATCAGTTATTTAAGATCACCACCATAAGGTGTGTGTGGTGGGAACTATTCCATTGCAGGCAGTTACTGGATTTCTGGCTTTGTTCGGACAGAAAGTACAGCAATATTCTTCAGCACTAACTTCATGATATAAGCCAACGAATAAGTCTTTAAAAGAGCAGAGATGGAAATGCCAAATCCTCCCATTGATTGCACTCCAGCAAGAAAAGATGTTTATCCATGATCGTCACATAATCGGTATTGCTTGTCTCCTGGCACCATGTAGCCATCCCTGGGTGTGGTTAATTCTGCCTGTGATCTAAACGTCATGACACATCTATAAATATAGCTTATTTCAAAATTCCTCACCATGGGCTCCACAGACAGTGCTAAAACAGAAGCAATGGAATAGCAGCATTCTCAGCAAACCCAACACTCAGAGAATTAAATTACTTGCTTGATAAGCCTGTGTCCACCAGACACAGAGTCTGACAGACTTTTTATTAAAACCTGGATCTAAAGATACTCCCTGCTCATTAATCTAAAGAAAAATATCATGGCCACTTACTTAAAAAAAAAATAAATAGGTAAGACAGTGGCTGCAAGGAAAAGTAAGGGGATTGACCTCTGTGCGTCAACATATTTCAGAGGGTTACATACAACATGGGAAAAACTACTCAGTAAACACTCACATAAAGTTTATAGAATATGGCCTGCAAAAGTCTCAGAGGCGGATAAGAAAAGAATGGGAGTGGTTTATTTCGATTCCTGCCTTCTATTTCTGTCCATTAATTACGTCAGGAAAACCACTGGATGAACCAGAGCTATTCATTTTGTTTCCTATTGCCATTAGGCATGGTAAAAACCCCAAGCATAAGAGCTTCCACATGTTCAATTGCAGGAATCTGGACATCCAATATCTTCTCCAGAGTATTTCAGGATCATAATAGTGCTTGACACACACCATGTTTTGGGACATTGGGATGCTACAGACCTCAAGGTAAGGACAGGGTGTATCACAGTGGATCTTTGCATTATTCAAAAATCTATAATTAAAACTAAGCACCAGAAAAAAAAATAATTTCTTGTAATCACTGTGAAGATTTCTCATTCAACAAGTAATTTGTTCATGACCCTGAGGGGCCAAGGAAATTTCAATATTAAATAATAAAAAGAAACTAGGGAAAACTTCAGCCTTTCCAATTCAGAGCTCTGCATTCCCACACCAAGGATACAGCTGAAGCTCTGTGTAAGATATCAGTTATGTTTCATGTAATACTCCAGGGCTGCGTACTTTGACAGACTTGGGGTTCTTGACTGACTACAGAGGAATCTCAGTTGGCCTCTGCTCTTGATCTGATCCTGTTCCGTGCTGCTTAACACCATCACGCCCTGTTGGTCCTTTAGAGCTGTACCAGAACTTGACTCTGGGATGGGTACTATGGGAACCTGCACCCCCGCAGTGTGTTAAACAGTCCACACACAGCCACCATTCTATAAAGCAATGCCTCTAACGCATCATCCTCCTTAGCTCCCCCATGCTCTGCCTTCAGTCAGGGACAATCCCATATGGGAAAAGGGATGGAGAGGAAATATCTTTGAAGCGGCAATTAAGAGGCCTTACAAGAGCTTCTGCTTCTCCTATAGATTTATAAAAATCAAGCATCTAAGAAAAGCTGCTCTAATATACAGCACAAATATGGGAATCGGGAGCTTTACACTTATTCCCAGGTCTGCCCCAGACTTCTGGTTGACCATGGGCAGACCCTGCACGTGCCTGTGTTCTAAATGAACAGGCTGGAGCATGGATACCCACCATCAGCCTCAAGCTCTCCAGATGCAAAGCTTGACACGAGAGCAATGTTGTTTGTGGGTGAGGGATTATTCTCATCTGCTCTTTTCAGGGGCTAGATTCACACCTCCTGGAGGTGTGACTCCACCAAAATGCTGTCCCTAAGAATAGTGCTCATCGCGCCACAGTTACACAAGTCCAGATCTGGCGGATGAGCTGTTGCTTTGGGGGTGTTTTCAGAAGCCTGCCTGTGACGTCTGACCACAGGCAAATGCTCAGCAGATGGCTCCTACCTTTGTTCGCTGAGCAAACAAATTACCTCCTCGCCATAAAAGACACTGCTGTTTTTGTGGCCAGATTACAGGGGCTAAAGAGTGGCACGTGGAAAAGGCAGGGTATGGCAGGGTATTGACCATTTGAGTTTATTCCGCTGGCCCAGTGACATGCTAGTTTCCAGCAGCTGGACAACCTGGCTCAAAGCAAGTCCTAGCAAAACCTTGGTCGTCCTGCCGGGAAGTGTTGTGCCATGACACCTGGCAATTTCACTGGTACCTGGACAGCCCAAGGTACAGACCAATGAAGCAGCTGAGAAGCAGGAATGGATTTGCCAAGTGCTTTGATAAATCCTTGCAAGGAGGTGGCAGGAGAGCAATTCAGTGGCACTTCCTTTAACAGCAAGAGCAAGCAATCTGAAAGGACCCAGCTGCCATGTGCAGCGATGTGACCACGTGGCTGTGAATGTGCTCAAGGGCATGTTTAATAAACTTGTGTAACAAGGCAAGCGCTGCCACAAAGGCTTTGTTTTCATAGGTAATAAAGGAAAGCCAGGCTAGATCAGTTTTAAGCCTACCAAGTTCACTGGCTTATGCCTGACGGTGGGCAGCAGCCCCAACTAAACAGAAGATTGAGAAAGGCCATCAAGATGCTGATGGGGTTCATCTGGTCTTTGTAAAGATCTCATCCTGACTCCCAGAAATAAAAGACTGGCAGAACACCAGAAATAAAAAGATCTACATCCAACCCACAGTCCTCTTTTTTTTCTTTCTTTTTTTTTTTTTCCTTCTTTCTTCTTTCTTTCTCTTAACAGTTTGGGGAATTTCTTTCATATGTAACTCCTTGACCTCCTCCTGGCAGCAATAATAAAGTGAGTTCCAGGATCCCATCACATGTTGAGTTTTCCAGGAAAATCTCTAAGAAAATGTGGTCACAGACTGTGTTTTCCTGTTCTTTGTGCCTGGACTCATCCCATTACACAGCTGTTAATCCATGTAACATTACTGTGGTGAGTATCCTCATCATGGTGGTACAGAGGACATGGAGGCAGATGGAAGTGGTGAGGTTTGATGACCTCATGCCATTGCTCACAGAGAGGTCAATGAATAGGATCTAAAGGTCTTGTCTCTTCTTTGACCAGCTTGCTCTCTCCTCCAGCTCAGCTCAGTACAAGAAGCTGCTGCCAGATCAGGAGGAGAAGGAAGAGGAGGGCAGAACATTGCTAAGTGGTGCAGAGGAGGCAAACTCCAAGCTACTGTACCCCGCTCTTTAAGGTCCGACACAACCAGACTCCCAACCAGTATGGCAGAAGTTTTGTCTCCATGAGGTTTAAGATAACATGAAGGGAGGACTCAGTCCAAAGACAGTCTATAGACTTCATTGCAGCTCGTGTCTGACACAGCTCAGCTTTTCTGTGCCTGTCAGGGTCCAAATAGGCCGTAATGGCCTTGATCTTACTTGGAGCTTCCAACCACAACGCCTGTCCAGGGCTCAGGAGCTCCACCTAAGTCCAGCCCTGGGCCTTCAGTCCTTGCCTGAGTTACACTTTAGGAGTATCAGTCTCCAGTTCAATGTTCACCCTAGTCTCCCAGATGGGCCTATCCACCCCTTCCTCCTGGATGGACCTTGGACCTATGGAGCAAGTTTTGTCTTCAGTCCAGTCTCCTGCTACTCCTGACTGGGCTCCCAAGATGGACCCTAGACCTGGTTCATCATCTCACCTTGTCTGAGATGGACCTCATTACTAACCCAGCTCTGGATGCTACCTGACTGTGCTTCAAATGGTATTTGGATGAATCCAGCTAATGCTTCCTAACAAGCAGAGCAGATTGCTGCTGAAGCTGTTCCTTCAGGGGTTACTCAGATCACTTTTCACATGATCAGGCAATGCTCCTTTCAGCCTTGAGCATGATGAGCACTGGGAAACATCTGCAGGTTGAGATGGGAGGAGAGGTTGCCACCATCCTGACCACTGACTGACAAGGTCCTTGAAGATAACTCACCAGGCATACTTTTCAGATCAAAGCATGCAAGTGGAGGAGGTGGAGCAGAGTCTGAGCCTAGTACCAGAGCTCCTTGCTCTCTGATTAAATTTCAAAGAGATAAGAACCCAGCTGTGATCCAGCCCAGGGCAATGTGTATTTGCCGCATACATCCCTCCTGTTTCACTAGAGGATTCGTCAGGTGATTATGGAGAACAAAAGCACAGTCCAAGCAGCCCCCTCGCTTGTGGTCCTGCAGAAAGGATGCTGGTTTGACCCCAGATCCTGATCCAAGATGAAATTTGTCATTGACTCATGGGCCCTGCATTTCCTCTCCTATTGTCTGAAAGCCAATTTCAAAGTTGTTTTCACAGCCCTTCATGACGTCCCAGGGCAGCTGTGCTAAATTCCAAAGTGAAAGCAAAGAAATAAAAGGGAATTGGGATCTGAGCACACATTAAAAGTCTTCAGAAGATATTTTCTTCTCCAGAGTGTTGATAGACAAAGAGCCCGTTGTGGTGGACCCACACCGGGCAGTCCCCTCTGCAGCTGTGGTGGGGACAGTGCAGACAGACTGGGAACAGTGCAGACAGATGGAATCACCTCAGATAAGAACCTTGATTAAAGACCTTCAATCTTGCTGGTCCACATTTGGTACCTGGATTTTCACTTTATTTCAGTCTTTACACAGGCTAATCTCTTACTGAAGAATCTTCCTGTCTGCAGTGTGAATAAACTCAGGATTAGGACTTGGACTTTTCATTTTTATAGGCCTATATCGAGTCCATTTTTGTGCTGCATTAAGTGCCTTTGCATGCCACTCATTCACGCTTGGCTTCTGAGTCATTCCTAACTAATTTTGTGAGCTGGTGGGTAGCACATACCTTCACACTCAGCCCTTCCAGTTAACTGCACAGCACTTTGTTTCAAAGTTTGTTTTATTTTTCTAAGCTACTGTGTTCTTGTTGCGCAGGATAAGGCCAAGGATGTCTGGGGCCACACCAGTCTAAGCGCCCTCATTTCAGCTTCACTCTTCACACTAAGTCCAGGTAAACCCTGGGTTACCCAAGCAATGCCACAGCCACTGCTCGGGGCTGCTGCCCTTAACAGCAGGCACCTCTGGTTATTTAAACACAGCAAAAAATCATCAGAGGACACATAAGGGGCTTCTTCAGATAAAAGACACTTCCCATGTCCCCCTCTCAGTCTTTACTGCCTCTGTCCATGCAGATGAAGGAGACCACTCCAATCTTCCATGTCATATTTCATGTGCCCATGGGGTGCATTTGGTTCTTCTTACAACACTGTCCCTCTGCCTCACCACGAACCCTCCGTGTTAAGGGGACTTCTAGCACGTGCAGCTCTTCTCCCCTTCTCCTCATCCTACCCCATCAGGCCAGCCTCCCTGGCACTGTCCAACCCTCCTGCCCAGAGGTGCTCAGCTAAAGAGGCTGCACGGCTGGAGCAGTGTGGCAGGGACACACTCCAGCTTGGCCTCTTGCGTATTTTCTCTGGGAGGCAATTTGCCCTCCAAAGTCTCCTGCAACTCCAAGGGTGATGGATCTGGACATGCCCTTGCATGTGCTGGCAGGCTCTGCTTTCCAAGGTGCAGCATCAGGTTCTTGCAAAGCTGGTTTGAGTGTATTCGTGAGCCTTGCTTCATACCAGGAGGGCCAGCTTTCAGCAGCTGCCAGAGCTGATGTCAGACTCCACACACAATAGAGTTTTCAAGTTTTTCTCAACAGCTCTCTCCTCCCTCCACAGATATCCTGTAGACTTTGCACCGGGAAGGGATGATAACCACCAACTATTCAAGGACAACACACCCACCTCCGACTGTAGGTTCTCATTTCCCTGTTCTCACTGAGACTAAACAAGGACAAAGCATCTCTGTACCTTTGATCTATGCCTACATAATGGAAACTCTCTTTTTAGTGAAAGGGTCAAACCTTCACACCAGCTGTGACATACAGCCTGGCTGCAGCAGTAAGGCAATACACAATGCCTCTGATGACATTTCCCTTTCTTTTCCTTACCAGCTTTTCTCACTGCCTCACCCTAAAGAAACATTTACTGCCTCACCTAGCTTTGTTACAAGAACCTGTTCTATAGGTTTTATGGCTAACGTGGTCTTAAGTTAACAAGGAAAGTAAATCTCACTTCTGTGCTTTTGCTGTCTAAAATACTTTCTAAGTCTTGTTATATTGCTGGGTTTCCTTCCAGTTTCTGCCCAGAATTCCTTTTATCTGTCTGGAATAGTTATTGGTGCAACCTTCTTTGTGTCTTGAGAGGAGACAGGATTCCTGTGGAGGAGGACAAGGACTACTGGTCCTCATTGTGGGACTGAGAGCTGGAAGACGGCTCTTCTCCTGGCTCTGTAAAGAAGACTCAAATCACCGTGTGGCTGCCCCTGTATGCTGATTCTCATGCCCCAAGGAGCTGAACACCACAATGAAGTCCAACGCTTCTGCTTGTACGTGGGACAAATTAAATAAATGAGGGTGGGAAGTGATCTTGAGGGAGGACTGTGGCTGAGGGAGATGGAACTAACTCTGTCTAGAAAATTTCAACACACTGAGATAAGATACAACTGCTGTCCCTGAACATCCCAGGCCAGGCTCTGGCATTTGGACAGTCTTGGTTCCCCTGGACCCCGTCCTGATGCTTAGCAGGCAGACAAATCTGAACATGAGGAAGGGGCCCAGATTTGGCCCTTGCAGTGGACCACAGGACTGGAAGAAACAACTTTCAGGGCACCATACACGTGTTGATGGGAGGGTACTAGGAGACTATCTCCCTTCTTGGGCATCTCCAGATGCACAGAGCGATCTATAGCATGGGATCTGAAGTAACCTATAGGCAAGGTTAGTCCACTTCTTACACCATGGTAACGTGGGTTTAATAAATTGGACTTTTTCCAGGACTTACTGAAAATAAGCAGTCCATGATTGATGTGCAGCCCTGTAGAGTTAAGACAGTGCTCGCAGCACCACTTAGAGTCATTTAGTACCTCACCACTCACTCACCAACTCAAGGCTTGGCTCTTTCTGAAGAGTTTTTAGATTTCCTAAGCCTCAGTCTACACTGGACTGCAGAAATCATGAGCCACAGCTGACTAAAATGAGGGGTAGGATTACTGACATTTACTGCCAAGTTTTAGCAGATTATATTGAGCTGGTTTTTTGGCTGCCTCCACTTTCATACCTGATCAATAGACTCTTACTGAAACCCTCCAGAGGTCTCACAGTCCTCTCCTTAATTTTGGTTGCTTGCAGAGCCTTGGGCATATAAGCAATCAGCTAGGAAGCAGTGACATGCAAAGTCAACCTTATGAATGGCTTTTCACAGAAAGAGGCTCAGAATCCGAATTGTTGCTTGTTCTCCCTTCCCTGACATCATTGTACATCTCCCTCCTGCTTTCCTGCCCCACTGCTACACATAGTCTGCACTGCAATCATTCAATGGAAGATCACAAATTCATACGCAGTGGCAATACCCACCCCAGTACTCTACTGGCAGGTTCCCTGCAAATGAAATGCATTTTCCCCGTCTCAAACCACCAGGCTTGACAAGGCATTCACATTGCATAATTCTTCACCTGCATTAACTGCAATGCTTTCATGTTCAGGACCTGTGCAACAGCTCTGTACCTAGGAAGTCTCTAATCTCTGTTGTTTAGCTCTGGGTGCAAGGTGACTACTGAAAACCATCCACTTCATGTTGTCCATGGATCAGCTACATTAACATCTTTAGCAAAGGTGTTGGCAAGCAAGTCAGACTTTTTATCTGACGAGAAATTAAAATGTTCTGAATTATGAGTTTTTCCAGTTCTTACTCAGAAAATACTTGTGATATTGCTAAACCAAAATAAGATTCAAAGGACCTCCTGAGTAAAACTGAAGGATGAAAATTTCACCACTGGAATTCAGACATGCAGAGGACAAAAACTGACAAAATTAATTTCAATATCAGTTGGCAGCTGCAAATGCTGTGAAAGAATGGAGCTTCAGGATTGCCTGAAGGAGGAGATAACCCTGCAGCCAGGCAGTACAGATCCAGCAAATGAGCTGGCCCTCCTCTGCACACAGCATCAGAAAATGGCCCACAGGCTTTGGAAAAGGGGCTGCCTGGCAATGTAGCCTGTCAGACCTGGGTCACAGCCAGCTCATGTCATGGTGCTCCTCGGAGTCACAGATTTCATGGCACGACATGAACCTAAGTAGGCTGTTAAGGAGCTGGAAATAATGCTGGCAGGAAGCCACAAAGGCCAGATTGAAAACTTTCCTGCCAGAGAGGATTTCACTGCAAGACCTGAGGAACTGACACATTTCCTTTCATGTTTTACTTTAAATGGAGACACGTTTCCAACAGAAAAGTCCCCCCCAGGTTCTGTTACTGAAAGACCTTGGAGCCTGGTCCTGCAAATGCTTTTGACTCACAAATAATTTTCTGGAAGTGTGTACAGTCACTGCATTGCACTCTCCCAGCACTAGATCTTCCACTGCCCATTTGCAGGGTTGACTCCAAAGGCAGAGCTCCTTTTGGCTGACTCAACGATGAACCGCCTCTGATGGTTCATCTGGCACGTGCTTGCCGTGTTTGCAGACTCAATAGCTAGCGTGTAGTCATGTCACCCCCTGGAAACAACACTCAGGATGTGAAGCAGATGCAGCTACATCTGCGACTGCATCTGCATGAAACAGCATACGCTGGTTACTTACAGCATATTCAAACTGCAGATTAAAATCCCGGTTGTTTGCTTGAAGTTGTCTCTCTTCCTCTGTAAAGAAGGGGAAACACATCAGACACGCTTGAAGGTCAACATAGTCAATACTTTCATGAGTGAAGCATCAGAAAAATCAAGCAGAGCTGCCAAAAGGCATGGTCACCAGGAATCTGTGCTCTGTTTAACCAACCCTACACAGGGAACCGAAGAGGCTAGTAACATCTATAGAGCAGTGCTGTGGACTAGTACCATAGGACTCTCAGCCCATACTCCAAGTCTCCTCAGCAGACGTCCCACTGTGGTACCAGCACTGGTTTTACAGGTTGTTCACCTTTTCCTAGATAAGAATTATCACTCAACTAGTGGTTCTCTCTGCTCCTGCCCTGCTCCATCTCTTCTCCCTGAGGGTCTTTGGAGCTGTTGCCATCAGTGTACTGTTAGTGACCTTCCTCCAGGACAAGACCATCTCCTAGCATGACGCCACAGATGGGACATCACCACCAACAGCTATCATAAAATCAAAAACTATTGGAAGGGATTTCAAAAGTCATCATATCGGTCCTCTATGTCAAGATAGGGTCACACTCCCAATAAATGTCCTAGAAAGCTCTAGTGACAGCTGTTCTTCAGATTGCTTATTCCAGGACTGCAGTATCCTTCACCTGAAGGAGGTTTTTTCCCCACTATATGACATTAAACTCATAACTTCAATTTAAACAAATTTTATCTTCTCCTGGAATGGTCAACAGTGCTCTTTTGCTCCCCCAGTTCTTTGTTCTACTTGCCAAAGACTCAGGGCACAGAGAAGATCATTATGTATTAAACGCTGTTACGCCTTATAGTAATCTTCTCTTCCAAGGGTAAGCAACTCCAGTTTCTTTAGTCACTTCGTATGGGTCAGTGTGTCAAAACTAGCATCACTCTTGCTGCTCTCCAGTGGGCTTCCTCTTAGTTTACTTGTTCTGGACGTAGAGAGCCAAAATGGGTCATGGCTTGCAACTAAGACCTTAGAAAAGCTGACTGAAGCACCAGGGAACACTCCATCCATCTTGTAGACAATGCATATTTGACATGGGAATTCACCTACAAGGAACCTAAAATAATATCCTTATGTACTACCAGCACACAGACGATGGCGTTCCAGAATATGATCCATTTTTGGCAGATCGTTTCTGGCATAGCTGATGCCTCATCCGGCAACGCAAATCTCTCATTTGTCCTTGCTGAAATGCATCCAATTTTTTTCAGTGCATTTCTTCAACTTATCAATTCTAATCCTATCTTTGAGCGTGCTTGTAGCTCCTGCCAGCGTGGCATCATTCTTAGATTTAATAAATGTTTTCTTTAGTCTGCCAACCAAGATGTAGAAGAAAATATTGGATACCAGACTTGGGATACATGCCTCATGAATCTCTCAAATTTCATAATCAGTCATTGATAACTATTGTCAGGTGTCAGTTGGTTTTTTTCTGAAAAGTCTGGCATCCACTGTACGATGATTTTATCTTGAGCACGTACCTCCAGTTTACTTGTAAAAATGCCACCAGTGTCAGTCAAGAAACATGACAGCTATGCAAGGCTTTTTCACTAGCCCTCTGGCTACCACTAACACAGAATTAATTTTGGTTTGATGCAGTTTTTCAGGACTGCTGGCTGTTAAGCCTCTCTTCCCCACACAGACACTTCTGGTTACTTTGATGTGGTTTGTTGGATTGTTTCAACCTTTACCCAAGTAGTGAAGCCAATATATCTATAATCTCCCAGATTTTCTTTTCCCCTATGTCAAGACAGATTCTATGCTTGCTCTTTTCCCAGTCTTCTGAACTTTGGCTCTCCGTGCACTGGAAACTCTCAAAGGCAGCATTGCTCCAGGCCATGTTCTACCTTACCTAGCCAACTCATTCCCTCTCTGTTCCAGCCCCAAACCTCCTTCCTTCTCTTCTGTGTCTGGCAACTATTATGTTAGATGTCTAAAGGAAAAAACAAACAAACAAACAAACAAACAAACAAACCCTGATTTCTTAGCATTATTTGCTAAGGTCTCTTTATCACTGAGTAGCAGACATAAACCATCTTTATCTCCCTCTTACTAGAAGGGCTACAGAACCCCAGAGTTTCTAACTTACAGAACATCTTTTATTGCCCTTTACGTCCTCGATAGCTTTTTCTCACTTTGAGCCTTTGCCACACAGTTTGTGCTGGATAAAACAACCAGTTTGCACCTTCAAACAACCAGTTTGCACCTTGCACTTCTGCCTGAAGTGAATGAGGAAATGATTTCGCCATTTGTGCCTTTTCCTGAAAGATGATAACTGATACCTGTGCCCTTATTACAAATTATTTAAGGAAACAACAGCTCTGCTTAATTCTTCCTCCACCACAGATTTCCTTCCCACGAGATCTCACTTACTAGTTCTTCATGTTTACGGAAGGTTTCCTTCTTGAAGTCCATTTTAAAGACACTGCTACTGTCACTTTTTCCTAAGTGTCATACCATCATTTCCTAATCATTCCTGTTTATACTCCCTCCTGCTTTCACAGGACCAGCCAGCTCCTCCCTGTTGGAGGATATCAGTTCTGGAACAGCCTCCTCTCTACCTCCAAAAAATTACCCACTTCTGCACCAAAACGCTGTGCCAGATGAACAGGTTGTGTTCCCTTATGGTCCCCTCCAACTCTGCCCCTGAACAGTCAGAATGCCTCATTCACCACCATGTCCTGATACTCAGAAAACTTTTTCTTTCTTTTTTTTTTTTCTTTCCCCAAAGACAGCCCTTCTTGGTTTGCTGTGCCTGTGTTCTTTGCCCTTGTAGCATTACTCAGAGATCTGCGATTTGTTAATCTCTTTCTTCACACTGGATCTCAAAGCACATGAACATAGAAGGAAAACATCTCTTCCTTTGCCACCTCTGTTACCCTTCCAGAATAAGGATATTATTCTATTCTATTAATATTCCAGCTTCATGAGTTATCCCAGCACGTGTCTATCATATTCAGAGCCCTGGAACAGGCTGCCCAGGGAGGTTGTGGAGTCCCCTTCTCTGGAGATTTTCAAGACCCGTCTGGATGCA
>JAOTQQ010000019.1:10996895-11026927 GCA_026546715.1 Gallinago undulata | reverse complement strand
CTTTGGCAGGGGAGTTGGACTAGATGATCTCTATGGTCCCTTCCAACTCCAAAAATTCAGTGAAAATTCAGTGAAATACCTATTAAATAATGTGTTAAGACATCTAGTTCTTCCTGTTTATCCACTCTTGCATTAGTGTCTAAGCTATTCAGTGCTTTTAACTGTTATCCTTCCTCTCTTCCCTCTAATAACTCTGTAAATAACACAGCATGCCTAACTTTTAAGCCCATTTTCATATCACCCTTTTTTTTGGGCTCTGTGGACTGTTTTCATCAAGAACTCTAATTACTGATGCAACTCTGTTAGCAGGTAAATGTGCTTTTCCCTTTCATATCTAGCTGTGTCAGACATTTCCAAATGAGCTCCCAGCTGCCCTGACTGGGTGATTCAGAACAACCACAGAGGCTGCATTCAAGACCCTCAAAGTGCTTAATCCTTCACTGGTTTCCTCAGACACATTTTTCTCATCTTTCACAATGGAGAGAACAATGTACAGAGAGATCAGAGTAACTAGTCTGGTGTCCCATAGGAAAACAGAAGCAGAGCTCAAGAGGTCCACGATTGCAAAGCATCAACTATTGTGTTATGTGCCCCTTCAGGAATTTTCCTGAGAGCAACCAGTGTTATCAAAGCAGACGAAAGATAAAGCTGTTTGTTAAAAGCAGAACTTCCCAACACTCGCACATTTCCTCCCATACAGTAAGTGCTGCTCCGGTCCCCTCCCCTGGGGCTCCAAGTCTGGTCCTAGAATAAATGCCACAGAAAAAGATAAATGGCTTTAATGTAAATAGGAATAGATGACAAAGCCTGAAACCCTACCGGGCTACAGAAGCCCGAGCTGGTCCTGGGAAGAGGAACCAGCAGGCTGGCTGCACGCACCACGGGCTTAGGTGGAGCAGCACCTGCAGCAACCCTGAAAATTAATGTCTGAGTTCTCACAGGGGACGACTCTGTCTGTCCTGCTCACAGGAGAGGACACCACTGCCCGTGCTGCTCACCGCCAGCGGGGCTGCCCGGCTGCCTCGCCAGAAGGAGTGATGGAAATGTGGGGTGGACGTAGACATCCAGAACCGCAGATCTGGGCTGGAGCCCTTTGGGTATCCCCTCCATTGCCAGCACATGAGACACAGGGTACACGGCAGAGCCTCAGGGGGACACGGCAGCTTCCAAGAGGCTCTATATGCCTCAATGACTTTCTGGTTTTTGTGGGCAGGGCAGCCCTTGAGGGAACAGAAACAGAGAACTGAGTGCTGCTGCTGGTAGCAGCTGGAGGTGCTGTGAGCTCCTCTGTTCTTCCCAGGGGTGGCTGGGGGATTAAGAAACAGACCCCCTTTCTCAGCCTGACCCCAGGGTCTGTGCAACCAGGGATGAGGCACTTGACATGTGCGTTTGAATTCTAGGATCTCAAATGCTCCTAAATGCTCCGAAAATGAAACTGTGTGTGCACCTGCTCCAGCAAGGAAAGGAGCCTGGCTTCTCATCACAGTGAGAGATGGAGTTTCCAAGAGGAATGGCTTTTATGTGAGACACAGAAATAGCTGAAAACAGCTTAGGGATGGCACAGGAACATGAAGCAGTGGGGTATAAAACAGCAAATGAAACTCACTCAAGGCATTGCTCTCCTGTCCCTGACCATATGGTACCATATGTTTCTAGGACAACTCATTTCTGAAGGCCAGCTAAGAACCTGGTTCAAAACTGAATGGATGGTCTCTGGCCTGCTGTAGCAATCTGTCCCTCTCAGAGCTAGTATCCCCAAAGGCCAAAATACGAGGCTAATTTCTAGAAGCAAGATTTTCATTTTCCTTCCCGGGTAACAGCCAATACCCTTGGCTAAAGCAAGAACAACCACAACTAATTGCAAAGGGTGCCTCATCCAACAACACCAGCAAGCAGAACTCTCTATCCCCTGGCTACACCAAAGGAGAACCACCACTGACCACATGCACAGCGCAACAGTGCCTCAGTGGTTTTCTTTTTACCAACAGAAGTCCAACTGCTGTCTCTCCTGAACCACCGGTTCTCAACTATGACAGGCCAGACAACTCTTACGTGTTTCTGGAACTGTTTGGACAGAAATAAAGCCTCTTGGATGACCACAATAAACAAAAAGTTAGGTCAAGTCAAGCATTATCCCAGCTATGCCTGGAAACCACAACTCAGGGTATTTTGGCTGTAGATCCAAGCACGCATGTCTTATGCCCTGTTGATTCTAAAAGCATTGAGGAAAAAGGGAGGGGAAACCTGAAGCAAGGGCTATCGGATGAGAAGGTTTTTATTTCATGAAACTTTTTTATATTGCTCAGGAACTCAAACTTTCTGCTTCTGCAAACTGCAGTCAAACAATACTGGAAAGAAGGAATGGGATTTGTGCTCCAAGTTATCATTTCACTGCCACTGAAAACTATTTTAAATTATTCATCAGTGGAAACTCAGCATACATAAATATGGATGAGTGCCCAGTCCTTGGTCTAACCACTGAGACCAAGTCACTGGGAAAGTGGCTGTTTTCTCAGGCAGACAGATTTAGGAGCTAAACCACAGAATAACATCTGCATGTAATAAAATTAAACCCATGCCAAAAATCAGCTATAAATGTAGCTGGCCAGCCTACCAGCCTTCTCCATTTAGGACCGCTGCACGGAAAAGTCCTGCAAAATGTTAGATCCAAGATCTGGTCAGACAGCCTGGAAATTTGTTTCTGGTTTATGCTAAGGAGCATGTGCCAAGAGCAATGCTTTCAACAGGCTGTTGGAAAAGTTTTGTAGGTATTAGGTCTTGTGGCTCCAAGAAACAGGAGGTTAAGATCTGCCTGGTTTTGCCAAGTCATACACAAACCAGGGCCTGATACCTCATGCATGAAACAAACACAGCCCAATTTGGGGAGTGTTGGCGTAACTAAGCCTGACAACAAGAGCAGAGACAACATAAACTCTGTAAAAATAGTGATCTCTACTCCACCCTTTAAACAAGCACGAATGCTGCCCTGGACCAGCTACAAAGAGTGGCCTCCAGGAGCTGAGCTCCTCTCCCCAGCTTCCCTTGCAGCATGGCTCTTAGCAAAGCTATTAACCTTACCAGTACCAAGTTGTGAAAGCTGTAACAGGGTTATTTTGCTCCCAGGGGCACGTTATCTGACCTCCACGAGACTGTAGTTCAGGTCTGCAGCCTGCAAAAGGCTGCAAGCAGTCTCAGGAGATCTCCAGCAGTCGCAGCACATTTTTTGTTTCAGCTCTCACGATGTGCCTCCCTCTGCTGTGTCCCACCTCCCTCCTGCCTTTACTGACTCTGCTTTCGGGCACCTCATCCTCATTGTGAGACCTGGCTTGGGTATCACTTCTGAGCGACAGCACAAGTGCCACCCAGCATCCAGCACCTTGGTGATCACCCATCTCTTCACAGCCAGAGGAATCCCAGCCCTTATTTCTGGTCTTCGCTGGACTCTTACTCAAATGAAGTCTGCCATGGAGCACTGGTACCTCTATCCTCCCCCTAAAAAAGAGATTTACAGTGTCCACTGAGAGGCAACTTCACTGGAGTTGGCAAGTCATTGTATACTGTATTACGCAACTAAAATCACTGCTTCTAGGAAGTTTATTATATAAGCTATTAGCAAAAAAATCTCCATTCACCTTCACGCAACAGTTGCTTCTTTCTGCAATCATGAGAGATGAAGGAAACACGCAACAAGTTCCTCGATTTGCAGGCAGAGCCACCAGTGTTGGGTCAAAGAGGACAGGACTATCTATATTTTACAGCAGCAACCTCATAGGATTTCACATTCATAATACAGCAGTGCTGTGCAGAGTTCAGAGCTGCCCCGAGCCAACTCTACCCAAAACCAAAGCCCGGGATCCCTACCCAACAAGGACGGGAGGGCGGAGGGAAGAGCCATACGGCAGGTCTGAGGCTCCCACGGCTTAAATATCCACGTTTCACTCCTGGGACACAGACAAAAGCCAAACCCTTGTCAGCCTAGCGCTGTAACCTGCCCAGCGCGCCAGCTGCTCTGCGGCACGAAACCCAAGCCCATCCCTGCCCTGAACCCCAGCCAGAAACCAGCGAGCGTGGCTGGGGCAGGAGGAGCGGTGAGAACCTGGTGGGATGGGAACCTGGTGGGAAGGAGAAGGTCACAACCAAGCCCTGCTTGGAGCAGGGACAAGCCCAGCTCTCCTGGCAAACCAATGTGTTTGTTTTTTTTTTTTATTATCGACTCAAAGGAGAGGCTCTCCAGGGCTCTATGTTACCAAGCTGCACGTTTTGGACGTGTCGATGCCTCTTTCTCTACAGAGCCTCTCTGGCTGCTGTGGCTGGAGAGGATTTATGCTGGCAATCACATGCATTTTCATCTCTGAAACGGACTATCCTGTACTGAGTGAGAGAGATTTAATTTAAAGGGGAAAAAAAAAAGAAACTGTGGCAAGACCATTTGGATACACCACCATAAATGGGTCTAGCCCTATTCCCTCTTGCCTGTTCCTCCATTATTAAATAAAAATCTTCTTCATCATATCTTTTTGCCTCAAAAGACCAAGAGTTCTCCTTTCTACTGAAGAAATAAAATGCAAGAAAAGTTGAGAGAGATTGGGTTTTTATCTTAATTAAGTTTTAATTAGAATAAATTATGTAGGGTTATAATGTTATGCTGTTTGCTGAGCTTTACTTAGCATGAGTCGCTAGATTTGCTGAAGCCTTTAAGCTGCAATAGATTTAATTTTCTTAGTAATTTTCCTAGTGTTGTGTTTAGTCTTTTAATATGAGGAAAATGCTGATAACACACTGATGATTTCGTGGTGTTTTTCCCAAGTCTGGGATTTTTCAGTACTTTCCTTGTGCAAATGGACAAGAAGCACAAACCAGGAGGTCACGAGGTGACAACCCTCAGCAGAGACTGCTCATGAGCAACATAAGAGCAATCAGCAGCCTGGACACGGCAAAAGGCTCCTATAAGGTGTTGGAAGACCCCAGACTGAAAATCATGGGGGCACCCACTGTGAAGGGTCGCTGGTGCGAGCAGTGGCAGACTGGGGTGGTGTGAGTGTGACTCCTTGGATGGCGTGGGAATGGTGCTTTAACAAGAAATAGACTTTTCTGCTCATGGATTGTGTCTGCTGTGCCTGGTGCTGAGCTCAGCCTCCTGTCAGTGCTAAACAAACACAACAGGGCAACTGGAATTTGCCAACACAGGTAAAACATTTCATACCTCCCCAGACCAGGTATTACTACAAAATGAATTTTGTCTCATTCTAACAGAGTGCCTATATAGGCGATGCACTGACAGTTCTCTGTTTTTTACACATCAAATATAAGGTCTGAAATAAAAAATCTTGAGGGTGAGCTCGAATTATTTCTGCCTCAGGTACAGTAAATTTTTAATATGAGGATAAAATTCAATACTGGATCCTGCCCTTTTCTAATAGCAGTATTTGATACTATCACCACGAGGAGAAAGAAAATAAGAGGTCTCCAAAAGGATGCCTCGGCTTTGCCCAGTATGTACTACACCTTGGCCTAACATCTCTCGTGGGCCTGGAAGAAATGCTAGATAATCTTAAAACAGAAAATATTCCCATTTAGGTTATTCTGGGAAGGAACAGAGGCAGCCTTGTCTCTCCCTTTCCCCATCTCCTGTAATAATACCAGTTCTGGCATCCTCCTCCTGGCGATGTCTCACTCACCTGCCTTGGCTCTGGGCAAGGGGTGGGGACTCACCATGTCTCAGAAATGCCTTGCAACAGATGATTTCTCAAGAAGCATCTACCTCTTTCCATGTTTGTTTTCAGTTTGCTTTAGCATGAAAGTAGGCATTTTCCAAATATGTTAGAAGTGGAAATTCTGTCTCCTCTTCATTTTGGAGAACTTTTGTTTTGAAAATTTTATTTTTTTTTCAGGTTTGGTTGAGAATTTTATATCACTTTCTATGCTGTTTTTTGTAACAGTAGTTAACAGTATTTCGACCAATATCAGAAAGCCAAATAAAGCAGCTGAAATAGTAATTTGTTTTTGTTTTCAAGCCTAGTCTGACAGTGACTGGATGGCACATACAATTTCCTTTACTAGAAAACAGTGTCTCCTAGATGTGCTGGTAATGCCACAGCTTGACACGATTGCACATGTTGTTAATAACAGCGATACGCAGTGATAGGAAGTAATGTAAAAATCATAAAAATAAATACAGCTCTGAAACAAACTTTGAAAAGTTTCTCAATTCACAGTTATTTCCCTCATGGGAAATTATATAAAAATAAATATATTTTTCATACTCAATGTCTGTTGTGGTGAGACATTTCCTATCAGATCTGAATGGGAGTCCCTGAAGGCAGACACGCTCTGGGTCTGTAAGGCCAGTCTTGGGCTGCCTTCTCCATAGGGAGCTGCTACCCTTGCCAAGCTCTGCCCAAAGCCTGGCTGCTCAAAAACCAGCTGCCGTGGAAAGCAGGCTGTCCCTAGCATCAAGAAGAAAATCCCAGTGGAGCTTTCCAAATCCCTGGCTCAATTTCTATCCTTCCTCTCGCAGTGCCCTTAGGCTGGGCTTATGGAGACGAAGCTGCAGCAACAACTGTTCTTCCCATTGACTGGAAGCCCACACCCTGGGGTAAGGTTATTTGTGTAGACAAGTCCTCCCTGTTCCCTATTTCTGTTCATTTCATAGGTGGTGCTTGACCATCCCCATCCTCAAGGTATGAGGAGCCAGTGCTGAGTTAAGCTGCCATGGGATCACACCAGTGGCCAGAGATGTTCCCCATTTGCCATCGCCAAGGCATGATCCTTATTTCTTCCCACACACTCCATGAACCAAAAGCCTCCTCATTCCTCTTTGTTTAATTGGTGTCCATTGTAGGTTAAAGGTCAGTGTAAAAGATCTCAGGCATCTTTTCCACAGAAACATTACTGCTACTTAGGTAAGAGATGAGCTTCCCAACTTCGGCTTGAAGAGCTTCACTAAGGTTCAGTTGTTTAGGAACTGGTTTCCTGCAACGGGTTTTGTATGTCTGACATGGCACCACATATTACTGCTCAGCGGAGCTGAGTTTTGGTTACATTCCTGGTTCCTTGTACATAAACTGGAACATAAAACTGCAAAAACCTGACTCATGTCCAAGAACTGTGTAACTTGTCTAGTTAAATTATACCTATCACAGAATCATAGAATCATATGGGGTTGGAAGGGACCTCTGGAGATCATCTAGTCCAACCCCCCCACCAGAGTGGGTCTACCTAGAGCACGTTGCACAGGAACTTGTCCAAGCAGGTTCTTAATGTCTCCAGAGAAGGAGACTCCTGAAAAAACTCTCCTCATTTTGCCTGCATCTCAGCTCATGTGAAAAAGCCATGTCTTGCTAGGGAGAAACTGCAGAATATCACTGTTTCTCATGGGAGCAATCCTGATCCTCCTTTCACCAGCTGGTGCCTGAGGTAATCCTTTCCCTTCCATGAAAGTCATATCACAGGCAAGGCTCTTCAGTGAGGTTAGATGTCATCCAGCTTTGTTTCTGGAATGGAAATTCGGTCTTTCCACGAGCAGTACTGTCCCCTGGAGATAACTACACGGGATGTTCCCTGCAGAAGGGCTGCGCCTGCTGTCAGGCAGCGCGGTCCCAAGGACTTCTACAAATACGAAAGGCTTATAAAACTGTTGGATCAAAATAGCACTTCAACCCTGGCATTTACCCCAGCGAAATGTTTGCAAGGAGCAATCATAGCCCTTCCAGCTTTTGGGCTGCAACGCAAAAGAATTAAAAATAAAAGGGGAGGGAAAAAATGCTCTTTTAGCTTCCTGTTATGAAAGCTCCTCATTCCCTGATCACCCCAGCTTCCCTTATCCTTCTCTGAACTTCCTCCAGTTTGAATTCATTGGTTTTGAACTGGTGATCAAAAGCACATAAAATGTGATAATAAATTATCTTTCCCCATCAAGTATGGCTTTTACATCTAGGAAGATCTGAGTTTCTTAGACACTTGGTTGAAGGGGGAGATGAACACTTCTCTGCTAAAACCCAGACACAAGGCCAGGCAAACCACAAATTTTTCCTATTATAGTAACATAATCTTTTTGACAACCAGAACAGCTACTTCTTTGCAAGTGGGGATGCCCCGGGGAGGATGGCAGCTCACAGACAAGCCTGTGCTCCCTCCTCGCCAAAGCCAAGACTGAGAAAGAGACCTCGGGCTGGCAGAGACCCTTCCCTGGCAGCAGTCACCACCCCCTCTCCTGGGACTATCAGAGCAGCAAACGGATGGCCCTGTCTTAACACCAGAGCTCACGATCTGCCCTGCACCAGGAAGGGGAAACAGAAGCACAATTGCAAAAATAAACCCTTGGGAAAAAAACTATGCGGTCTTCTGAGCTCAGGGAGGTTGAGGGGGAAAAAAAACACAATTTCATGTCATAATATAAGTAGGGCACTAATCTCTGGGTTCCTCAAATACAGGGAGGAACACCCTGGAAAGGAAAGGCTAGAGACTTTTTCTCTTCACAGTGCCTCCAGACATGGATTCTTGACCAGACATCACACAGTAGGCCTGGAGGTGAAGTGATAAAACAGGAGACTCAGGTCAGTGGCTCCTGCTCCGAAGCCCTGGTACTGATGAAGGTGCACCCTAAGAGGCTGTGGGAAGCTGGCCCACTTTAAGGGTACACTAGTAGCCCTCCAGCTGGACCTCTTCCACAGGGGTTCCTGCTGCAAAGTCCAGTGAGGATCGTGCTGCAGAGAATGGCTGCTCCCTACCCCTGCACCCATTTATTTGGGTGCCACGTGGAGCTCACAGGGAGGGAATTATGTAGGCTCCAGTTTCTCCAGCATTAATGTTCCCCTTATCATCTTCTGGGGTGCTCTCAGGGTCTTTTCTTCCTACCTCACATTGAAGGGAGTATCTGGACATTGCCACTAACACGTTTCATCATCAAAAGCCTGCATCAGACCTTCACGCTGTCTTGCTTCTGGTGTATTTTATAAACTGCTTGGGAGAGAGCACCGTATGTTGCTCCTCCGCCCACCGCACCAAGAGATCCCTTTAGAAAGGACGCCAAAACCCAACTTCCCCAAGCCAATCATGTGCCATGACAGAGCACAACCTTTGCAGCCTGTCCTCTTTCAGACGTCCCCCCCCGTTCACTGGCACACAGGCAGTCGCAGCACCCCCCAAAAGTAGCACAAAATGCAGGAAAAGTACAGACCACATGCCTTCCCCCCCCACACCCCCGCCTGCCCTGCAGCTGTAGGACGTGCCCCAAGCGTGCTCTCAAGGGCTTGCACATGTGCTGTATTTATGTTCCTCAGGTTGTCACCCGTGACAATGGCCATCACCAGACCGCACTCACCTTTCAATTTCTTCTTGCCAAATTTTAATCCGAATAGAGACATCCCCAAGCTTTATTTTAGTCCAAATCCATGGAACTTCTGCAAGAGAAAAGAGAAAGCAGTTCACGACGGGGGTTTCTGGTTACGCAGCACGATGTGATGCAGCACATACATGGAATTCTGGGTCCATAGAACGGGAGTACCAAACTCCTGAGCACTGTCACTGACAGCTACAGTTTATGACGTAGCATATTTTAAAATGCAAAACCACCTCAGGTTTGCAAGTTGCACCGCATCCCTGTGAGCTACCTTACCTGGGGCGTTTTGATCTGTTCATCTCTTGCCATGGCACAAGGAAGAGGCCAGGGGACGAGAGACAGAAAAGGGCATTCCTACTACCTTGGCCCTACATGAAAAGGAAAAATGCGCTTACAGGGCTTGTACTTAAGGCACGGACGAACTGTGTGACTACCCCGAGCAAGAGCAGCCTCCCCGAAGAGGGGGAAGCCGCGGGAAACACTGGTTTCCTGTACTTCTGCCTGTGCTCAACATGTGCTGGCTCACGCTGTCGTCCATCTGCTGGTCACCCTCCGTGTTTGGAGTGGACTAGCCTGTACGGCTACGAGTAAAATTCCCACACACACACACACTGGCCACAAACTTCCCAGCCCAGGAGCCTAAAGCCAGGCACCAGGAATGAATTTAAGGCACCGAATGTGTCCTGATAACGCAGAGGAATTGAGCTTCAAACGAAGTCACATCAAAACCTGTCTCTTACGAAACTTTCAGTGTTCCAAGCATCAGACGGTTTATTTAAAGTACTTAATGGTGATGTCGGTGCTGACAGCCTGTGAAGATCCGTGAGCACGGGAAAAGCCAGTGCTGCCTGGCATGCCTGGCTGCCGGGGAGCCCAAATCAACAGGAGTGCTGTGCCAGTTGCTTAACTGGCCAGTGGAGCCACGCTGAGATGTTTGAGGGAACCGTAATCTATCTAGAACAAGTTTTCTAGGTGACAGAAGGGAGCTTTTTGCCCTTTGGTCTGTGCAATCTGTGCAGAGCAAGGGTGTCTAAGGAGACAAGTGTAGCAAATACGTGGTATTTTGGAAAACACACAAATGAGGATACAGCCTATGCCGGTGCCCAAGCGCAAGCCTGATGCAGCATCACTGGACCATACTCACTGCAAGCCTGGGCCTCGAGCCTTTTCAGAAAATGAAGGAAAAGCCTACAATCATTGCGTAGGTCAAGCACCTCTGCGCAGATCTCTATTCCAGATGCTAAAGCAAAGCTATATTTAGCAGCTGCAATTCTATGAGCCTGAGATAAGGCAAAGAGCAGCAGGTAAGCTCCAGCTGGCCAGTCAAGTGCTGCACACCCTGAGCACAGCACTCCCTGCCTTCACTGCTGTGTCCAAGGACCCCTCTGTGACCACTCTGATTGACAGAGACCCTTTCCCTGATCACTCAGACAGATCCAATTGGTTCGACTCACCAAAACAAACGCTTTGGCAACACCTCTCTCCAAAATTTCCTCTGTCCGTGGAGCTAAACCACTTCAAGCTGCAATATTCAATGTCACAACCTAAAGGTTTCTCAACCCTGCTGACCAACCTTACTTTCCATCCCTACCTAACCTCAGCCTATCATTTTCAACATATTTCTTCCATGTTTTAGAATTGTTATTATGTCTTACAACACCCTACCCTCCTAACTAGGACTGATTGCTCCCTGTAAGATGGTGGGAGGACCAAGACACGCTGCCCACGCAGCTGGAGCTGAAGACCTCAGATTTCCTAGAGCACCAGAAGCCACAGATATGAGAATCGCTGTCCTCTGGCAGCACAAGGATGCAACAGGCTGGCTGGTTGTAATCATCATATGGCTATGCTGCTGAACTCTGGATTTTGCTACATTTCCCAAACATTTTAGAAAAACTACCCACAGCTACCAAACCTCTCCCAGCTGTGTACTCAGTTGACAAGGCGTGTAATTTCAGCAGAAGGGGAAAAAAGGATGTTTATATTTGTGGGGGAGCAGAGAAGAGAGGGTGGATATAAGCCGCCTTTCAGCAGTAATGACACGAAACAAACAATAGAGTTAAGATCCGCGTCTCACAAACAAAAACCTGAAACTTCCTTCAGCTCTGACACGCGTCTTTTGTTAATTACTCTGATTCTTTAATCACTGGTTTCTGGTGTGACTGCGGCATGACAACAAGACTGCAACAATGCACTGTTTTGGCATGGAGGGCATCTTTAATTCCTTCGGCTTCTCAGTGCGTTTCATTAGGATTGCATTCATTGAACATCTTCACTCAGCAGCAAATTTAAGCTACAATCACCACCAGCACAAGTAGCCTGAGAGGCTCACCATTCCCATAAAGCCTTGTCCCTTAGGGCAGACGGGTGGTAACTTCACCATGCCCGTCTGCACCAATTACCTTTCTGGTACCTCCTTTCCATCACACAGACTTGGCAAAGCTGCTGACTTGGTTAAATCCCAGGAGCTCTAAATCCTTCCCAAGCTGACCTGACCTTTATGTAAAACTCAGTTCCTTGGTTGCCCAAACCACAGTGTCGTTTGAGAGTGTGTCAGTGTTCAATGGGCACACACACGATGGCATTAAGGGTTTGACACACCCCTGTTGCACTGGGGTGTACCCTTTATTTTCATAATATTGCAAATATATCCCTTTGCTGCTTTGTTACTGACTCACACATGTAATCCCCACACTCCTTTGCCTAGCAAGCCACTCTCACGCTGGCCACAGCTTCTGTGGGTGCCTGTCTGCTCACCCCCCGACCTGTGCCAGTACCTTTATACTTCCAGGATCTGGAAGCACACTGCTTTCAGTCTGATCGTTCTCTGCCTGCAGGTGTGAAAACAAGCCTAAGCAAATCATGGTGGAGTTGTCCCTTTTGGTGGTGCTCCTAATCCTGCTCCCATTTGTATTAGTTATCACAACTTCCAGAGACAGATGCAGTCTCTTGGCTGAACCTTAGCTCTGCCTGCCTTCCACTCCCATGTCTTTTTCTCGGGGTATTTTGGGTTCTCAACCCTACCTGCAGGGTACAACATCTTTGCACCTGTATCTATCAACAATCTCCTCGAGATATTTTTTTTTTCCCCCAGATTCCACTGGCAATCAAAATGCATGCCCCTGTTTTCCTGTTCAGTTTTCTTGACTCTGGTTTTTTGGTTTTGCTTTACTCGATCTCTCTACTTTTTATATCTGAGATTCAGTTTCTCTTCCAAAATTACAATGCTGGGTCTTCAGCCTCATATCACTCACAGACACTGCTACAGTTTTAATTTCCCTTTGCACTTTCTGGAAAAAATGAAGTCTCTTATGTTTCATTATTATGTGGCATGAAGTACTTTTCAGATTTTGGTTAGACACTTTCACAGCCTCCTATTCCCGAATTAATTGAAAACCCATAAAACACATGAAAACTTTCTACAGTCAGAAAAAAAAAGGGCAATTTCCTGCTTGCCTTCATTTTCCTTTCCCTGGCACAAGCAATTTTCAGAGGCAAAGTGAAACACTGCTTCAGTCTCCTCAAGTTGCCTTCCACAGTCTGTGTCTTCTGGACTTTTCCTTTTTTTCTTGTTCCATTTTTCCACCTGATTATTTTGTGTTTGGTTTTTTTTTTTATTTCTGTTTACTTGAGGTACCCTGTACTGTTCAGTAATCAAGGGGGGGCTCACGTATTTGAGTAACCACATAGGTCCAACTCCTCAGCTTAACAGGACATGCGTTACTTCCCAATGTTTGAAAGCCTATAGCAAAAAAAATATTTAAATTTATCAAATTCCCAGTTCTTCATTTTTGGGGAGTTGGGGATATAAGCTATGAATAAATTATCCCATTTCACTATAGCAGGCCTTTCATAGCACCTCCTTTTGTACCTACAGTGCTCTACAAACCGTCTTGCTAAGGCTTACACTTCTGCAAAGACAATCCACCTGCTTTATGGCTACCGACAGTTTAATCATTAGCTCTGAGCGCTTTATTATCCACAGGGAGAAGCTCCTTTGATGGGTCTTGAATAGGGAAGGCATTCTTTCCTGCATACCAAGCTCAACCTTATTTTAGAGAGACAAGAGCCGGGTTTGGCTTGAGACCTGTGAACTGCAAAGCTCCTCCTTCACGAGGGGCAGGTTGCGATGAGCTTCAGCTCCTGGAATTCGCAAGGGCTGCAGCCGAATCCAAAACCACGGCTGGCCACGGGCTGCGCTGCAAACTGGGGTTGGAGGGAGGCAATTCCCACCACTGCAGTGACGAGCAGCAAAATGAGAAGAGCCATGGCACAACTCAGATGAATGGGGAGCAGATGTTGGAGATGGAAAACGTGGCTAGTTTCTTGGCCCTGTTTCTCTGGACGTAGCTAGACGATGCATCAGATTCAATAATAAATATGAATTAGAAAATACTCGATGCTTCAGCTCCCATCACCTTGTTCCCAGACTCTGTGAAATGATCCGTGTTAAACACAATCATTTTTGGAAGGGTTATTTTAATCTAGACCATGGGGTTCGGTACAGACTGAAATTCCTGCCCAAGCAGTGGTTGTAGCAGACCTGAGGGGGCAGCAAGTTGTGCCAGAATACTAGAAGCAAGCACCCAATGTCCAGGAGAACTAGGCAGGGGAACAAGATTTCTCCAGACGGTTTTGCCACCACACATAGTGTGGTAAGTGTACACCCTAAAAAGCTTAAATAGTCCTGTCCAGGGAAAAATTCAGAAAACATACCATGCCTTCACTCACCAACTTTCCGTGTCAGGTCAGCTGTTGCACATGAGCGAGACTATATTATATTTTTATAGTTATATTTTTTCACGTCTATGTTCAGCTGATGTAACAACCACAAATACCCACAGGTCTTAGATTTTTTTTTTTTTTCCCCTAGGTTAAAGCATTAAATATCCAACCAATACTTCAGTATATGAAAAAGTAGATATCAAGCACTGGGCATCATGACAGCCAATGTTCAAGACTACCTGTGTGCCCAGTGCTCTTGGTAGAGCAATGCTGTTAAAAACCACAAAATGAACCAAATCTAAGCCCCTAAATTCTGAACAAATATCACTTCAAACTGGATTTGGAGACACAACTGGGAAAACACTAAGGTTTTAACATTAAGTCCTCAAACTCACTGTTTTCTCCATGCTTTAGCTGCACGCCTAATGGGGTGAACACGTATTGTGATTTCAGTTGGGACAGAGTTAATTTTTTTAGTAGCTGCTGGTATAGTGCTGTGTTTTAGATTTTGGATGAGAAGTAGTTTTGATAGCACACTGGTGGTTTTAGTTATTGCTCAGCTCTCGAGGCCTTTTCTGCTCCTCACACTACCCCACCAGTGAGCAGTCAGGGTCTGGGCGGCACAAGAAGTTGGGAGGGGGCACAGCCAGGACAGCTGACCCCAACTGACCAAAGGGATATTCTATGCCATGGGATGTCACGCTTGGTATAAAAACCTTGTGGAAGAAGAAGGGAAGGGAGGGGGGATATTTGGAGTGATGGTGTCTGTCTTCCCAAGGAACAGTTACAGGTGATGGAGCCCTGCTTTCCTGGGGATGGCTGAGCACCTGCCTGCCCATGGGAAGCAGTGAATTAATTAATTGCTTTGCCTTTGTGCAGCTTTTCCATGGTGCAGCTTTTGCTTTACCTATTAAACTGTTTTTAACTCAACCCACAAATTTATTCTTACTTTTACTCTTCTGATTCTTTTCCCCATCCCAACTTGGGGGGGGTGAGCGAGTGGCTGTGTAGTTCTACCTGCCGGCTGGGGTTAAACCATGAGAACATGCTCAGGAGCTAAAGCAGGAGAGTCATGATCACTCCCAGGTACCACAGAGAAGGACATAGATCCCAGTTTTGGTGCAATGTTTGCTAATGCTCAGGCAAGAGCAATGTAAAGGCCAGGCACACCTGGCATGGGCTGACCACACAACGGTGCTACACGAAGGCATGCTTGCGAAGGACCCCCCTTAAACTGCTGGTTTGAGCTTAAATTGCTCGATTTTTGATTCCGAAGAGTACGGTTCATTTGCTTTCCCCTATTAGAAGCAAACACAGAAATTTCAGCCATTAGAAATAATTAATACTAATCATCTTTCAACAATGAAATACACTAGCATTTGCGTTTCTCCGCCCCTGCTTACATCCTTTTGAACACCTCAAGAGCAAAACAGGGAGTAGCGTGGGGTGTACTACTCCCACATCTGCAAGTGGGAAACAGAAAGCAAGCTGCAGGGCAATCAACCAAAACCATGTGGTTTTAATCCCAGAAAAGCACTCTTTTGGGGCCGAAATTGGATTTACCTGGATTCAACCTGGAATAAGTTTAAGCTATAAATGGTCACTCTTGGCATCAAGTTTTGCAAAAGGAGTCATGACTCTGGTTTAAATCTGCTAGCTCAGTGCAAAGAGTTTGAAAGTACCCCTAAAACTTCCCCAGCTTTTTAAATAACTGGATGAGGTGAGCCAGCCCTCCCAGCTACTTTTTGGTGCTGTTCCGAGCTGCACATACAGAAACCCATGAAACTGCATGCTCCTACCCCCCCACACACACACACACACACACTCAAACGTGCCAGTGCAATTAGCCATAATTGCTGGGAAACAGCTCCGGTCTGTTATCTGCCACGTTTTAAAGTAATGATCCAGTGGCCCCCCATCTGTCTTCATTAAGGCACCTTTTAAAGCTGACACCAGGAGGGGCCGTCAAAAGATTTGCATTCGGCTCCTTTGGGCGCAGCCCGTGTCAACGCTCCGGTTACGGGTGAAAGCGGCGAGTTCCCGCGGGGGGGGGGACACGGGCTCCGTCCCCGCTCCCCCGCCCCAACAACCCCGAACAATAGCAGCTTCCCCGGGCGGCCACCGCCACCACCGTCGCCGCCACTTGAAACCATGCACAGCTCGGCTCACACTCCACCCAGAAGTCTATCAGCTCGCTGGCTGAGAAAACAAAAACCTAAACAAACAAAACAAAACAAAAAAACCTCAACCCCCCGAACACTTTGATTAAGCTTCGCAAAGCTCTCAGGTCGGGGGGGGGGGGAGAAAAAAAAAAGAAGAAAAAAAAACCCAAACAAAAACAAAACCACAACAATACCAAAACAAACCAAACAACAAACGCAGGTTTTCTGCCCCTCGAAGCTGAGAGACAAAACAAACAGGCGGAAGGAAAGCAGTAAATCTTACCCTTGAAGGCTTGTAAAAGTCACAGCAACTAAGTTGCTGCCCTCCATAGCACTCCGGTACGCTCCTGTCTTCTCATTTACACGCAGCTTTATCCCCTCCCAAGAACCAACAGCTTCACTCGGAGTCGCGGCGCCAGGACATTCATCTAAGAGAGCAAAGCGTCCTTGCCCCGTGAAATGGGCATCCCGTGCTTGTCCCTGAGACCCTTAAAATCCACTGCGGACCCGCTCTGCCCTGCAATGTCCTGCTAACTAAACTTACTCCAAGTTCCCGACTTCTTACTTCAGTCACTGGGCCTGGCTCCTTGCCAAATTTTTCCTTCTTTTTTTTTTTTTTTTTTAATTCTGTTTCCTGTAGATAGGGAGAGTGTAGTAGCTCCCTTAAAAAAATAATAATAATAATAAAAAAGCTTCAGCACAACAAGCTGCAAAAGAGTAAAGCAGAAAAGCAGAGCACCTAGGCTTGGGGGACCCCAATTAATTCCAGAGGCAACTGCTGCTTGCCTTACCTACCTCCTGCCGACACGGAAGCTTTCAAAAGGAAACCAAGCAAGTAAAAGAGTCCAACATATCAAATTGCTTTAAAAAAGGATGAACCTGGTAAGGGATCTATTTCCCAGCAGCAGCCCCTCTCTCTGTGTCTGTAATGCTGGAGCTGGCCAGGACTCCTTAAACCCAGAGACACTGTCCTACAAGCTGATCCCAAGGCTCCACCTCACCCACTTTCCAATAGTTCCAAGTAGCAAAAAACTTTGCAGAGAAAAAACTCATCGAGCACAATTGCACAACTCAACCACAGAGCTTCCTCCAGCCAGCCGGAGGATTGCTTCTGCACCAAAACGTCAGGGCTTGCTCATCCCTGAGAGCATGACCTCCCCTTGGCCTCAGGGACAGGGATTAGATATCAGGAAGAAATTTTTCACGATGAGGGTGGTGAGACACTGGAGCAGGTTGCTCAGAGAAGCTGTGGATGCCCCATTCTTGGAGGTATTCAAGACCAGGTTGGATGAGGCTTTGAGCAACCTGGTCTTATGGGAGGTGTCCCTGCCCATGGCATGGGAGGTGGAACTAGATGTTCTTTAAGGTCCTTTCCAACCCAAACCATGCTATGACTCTATGATACCCACCTGGCCTCGCCGCTCTCAGGGGGCTTTTCCTCACCAAAACCCCTCAGCACTCTCATGAGCCTCCCCACCTTCCCATTTCTTCTCCCACTTTCAACATATAATAATCCTTTTTTTTTTTTTTTTTTTTCCCCCAAATTGTACCACCCTTCATAGTCCAGTGCCTCCTGTATGTCAGTCCCCTGGCGTTTTACCTGCCGGGTACACTACAAGACTCAAACTGGGACAACTACAGCTTTAATCTACCTCCTGCTTCCCTATACTGTAATTATTATAAAATCACCATATTCTTTCCCTAAGTTGCACTGACAGTAATGCCTGTCAGGAACATGTCAATTTATTGCACGCAGCAAGAGAAAGTTTAACATAAAAGATTTCTGTATGTATTTCTTTCTGTTTGCTTTTTTTTAATTCATTTTCTGTGTTTTCCTGCTGGATTTGCATGAACACTGATAGAATTAATTTCAAACCTACCCACAAACACTTGAATGCATAGATCAGCTGATTATTTATAGTCACATGGGAGCCAAGACATTGCCAAAGAGTATTTTCTAGAAGATGACATTTTCTGAAGTCATGTTGTTGAGAGTTGTTTAGCTTAAATGAGTAAGTTTTAAGAATAAGTTAAGTTAAATAAATTATTTAAGAATAAGTTACTTAGGGTTATAATATGGTGTGATTTATGCTGTTTGCTTAGCTTTTCTTAGCATGAGTTGCTAGTTTGCTGAAGCCTTCAGGCCGCGATACAGTTAATTTTCTTAGGAATTTTCCTAGCAGCTGGTACAGTGCTGTATTTAGTCTTTTAGCACAAGGAAAATGTCGATAACGCACTGATGTTTCTATAGCGTTTTTCCCAAGCCCCCAGACCAAAAAACACAGGGGTGGCCAGCTGCAAATGGGCCTGGGTGCCAGCAGTGGTGGACTCAGGTGGTGTGTGTGCGACTCCTTGGATGGCGTGGGAATGCTCGGGCAGCAGCTTCTCCTTTGCCACCTGTCAAGAGAAAAGCTATGGAAGACCCTGGATGCTGCAATGGCAGTACTCCGGTGGTCATGAAGGCTGACGTGCAGAGTGACAATGAAGAGGATCCTAGAGCACCGTAAGAAATTTCTGAAGGAAGAACAAGACCTATGCCCCTTTGCATTGACTCCAGGATTATTCTTCCAAGCTACCCCTGTTTGAGATAACATTCTTTGAATTGGCTTCGTAATTCCAACACGAAGTATCCATACAAACAGCCAACAAGGGACACGGCATATCACATTATTCTAAACTGAAAGCATCTAACCTGAGCAGGAATTTCCCCTGCGCTAGCCATTTCTCATGTTCCCACCACACACACCCTAGTCCAACAACAGCCACAAGTATCACATTTTTTCCCATAAACAAAAGTAAAAAGATCTGGATTAATTTCAATTTTTCTACATGTTTGGAGAACTCCTTGGTCTCACTTCATTGGAGTTTTCCTTTTTCTTAGAACTTTCTTCTGCTTTTTTCCCCCAATTTTAATGTTAGCTAATGATGATTCATTCCACACTATTCCCACTTTCTTCGCTGCTGTTTTTATATGATATGTCTTGTTACCACTTTGACATTGGCCACAGTCATTTCTTCCTTCCTAGAGATGGGTTCATCTCCTTCCTTTGACATGACAGTGGACCCAGCTATAAAATCAGCTGGCCTTGGGGCTTGTTTAAGCTTTAAAATAGCTAAAAATTGGGTAAGCTATTTTGCTAACGATTTTTCTTGGCACTGGAATCCACCTCATGTACATTGGCAATGGGCTTTTCCCTCAGCTATGCTTCCCTCATGGGCTTTGGGGGAAGCTCAGCACGTAGGGAAGCTCAGCACACATGGAAGCACTTGGAAGAGCAGGAGTGGCTCAGTGTTATGAACTCAGCTGTCTTGTCCTTGCCTTACACTTTGGCCCCTGGGTAGCATCTTCCCAATAATCACACCATTCACCTCCTCCTTTGCAAATTTCAGAGCACATCCTGGCTGCAGCCTCCAATGTTTGTCGGCTAAATTTCAGTGCCTGCATAAGGGGAGGGTTGGGTATCTGCATGCTGGGTGCCTGAGCTCCCAATGCAGCCAGCATGGTTTGGGCAGAGACCCAGCTGACCATCTGCAGCAAGGCAGCAGTGAGTTTGCTATGACCCTTAGCTGTGGGAAGAAGTTCCGTCTGTTGCTTTTCCAGTAAACGAGCTATTTTCTTGGCCAGGCAGCTTCCCCCAAGCCATGATGCTTCACTTTTGAATCCTTCGCTTTCCCAACTGCCCACTAGTCCCAGAGCACTATCTTAGAGCGGGAAGGATTTAAATTCATGCCATTAGGGCAGTCCTTTTCCTGAGACCATATCTGGGAGAATGACTTCCAGCCATTCAGCCTGTGCTGCAGCTCAACTATGATCAAGGTGCAAAACTGAAGACTTAATGACACTGATATTTAAGGGATGCCCTCAGCCTACTCTCCAGATCAGATCCACTCTCCCTCCAGACAGCAGAGGAGAGAGAATAGAGGACCGTTTCTGGAGCACACAGGACAGAAGATGCCTGGTGATCTAGTAAGTCTTTAAATGGCTTAATATACCCCCAAGTAATTGGAGAGGATAACTAGAGGAGAGAAACAGCAGAGAAACACACCCTGGAGCATCCCACAGTGTAGATGTGAACTAAATGTCAGTCCTTGTGAGAACCCCTCCCTATGTCAATGCTATTTTTAAAATCACTGTCAACCTAGATGCTTGCCCAACTACCCTACATACTTTTAAAGGAGGACTGATGATCTTTACTTTCCCTTACTGTCTTGTAACAGCAGTCTGCAACCCATGAACTGCAAGGTTTGAACTTCTACCATGGCTGGTACCTCTTACTGCAGAGAAGTGGCTATGGCTAATTGAGCCAAGCTGGGCTCCCCCCGCACCCAAAACCCAAAACAGTGCAATGTCCAAGGATCATTTTCATGCAAATAATCAAAACTCCAGCTCCCAAACCAGCACAAATGCATTAGTCATACTAACCATGGTAGTCACAACTCCAGAAAAGTCTTTCTATGTAGCGGTGATGGATTTCCTCACAAACCCCCAAGAGTCAGCCTTGGATAACCGAATCTCCTCCCACAGCCTATGCTTTCCTCATCCCAATTTTTCTCCCCTCTGCTGACTAGTCCTGGCCAGTGAGGAGCTCCTTGTGTATGGAAAGGACAAGGAACATACTTCATTTTGGGGACCACTGACACATCTGTTGTTAAGAGCTACAAAGTCAGATGAGCATCTTGCCCCAGCTGCCCTTCCTATGAGAGACTTTCTGCACCCTCTTGCTGTTGAAAGTCAGTGTAGGATGAATAAGGAATAGAGGACTGGAAGGGACAAATTGGGACATTGATGCCCACCCCTTGGATGTTTAAAAAATATAGTGTAAAAGAAACATCCAGTTTGCAAATTGCCATAATCTGGGAAACACCAGCACAACCATAAAGTGAATAATGAAAGACCAAAGGTCCTAAAATACACTCTATTACAGGTGAAGCAGGCTAAAGTGTACTGGCAGTGTCCTTGATCCCTGCAGAGGATGTGGCAGCTGAAACCGTCCAACTGGCAGCAGAAAGCACATCACAACACTACAGAGGAAGGGAAAAAGAAACCCTACATGTTCCTGTTATCATGGCCAGACTGTGGGAGGGAAATGAAATGGATGCAGGAAGGCAGTGTCATGAAGTCACCAGTTGCTCTAGGGCTGTCCTTGCCGGCTGGGATCTACTCAGCCAAATTCATTTAACTGCTTCTCCAAGGAACTGATAAGGTGGTAGAAATCCAAAGTAACTCAGTTTGAAGGGATGCTCTGTATTCCTACCCCTGTGCTTCCATCTCCCTGGGTGTGATCTGAACTGACCTGTGCAGCTTTGGTACTGCGGGTCCATACAGAAATATTCCCATACCTCCCTGGTTACTCCAGCAGCTGGAAGCAGACACGAAGCTGTAAGGTACATGCCAAATGGAAATGGTCAGAAAATAGTTTCAGTGGGTGTGTGCAGAATAACGTGACTCATACTGATCAGGATTCGGTGGAGTGCCACTTACCTGCAGCAGGGAAGGAAGGGTGCGTGGCTAGAAATTCCCTTTCTCCATCAGAGCCCCTGGCACAGTACTCCAGGCCCTTAACAAACAATGATCAGCTGGGGAAAACCATAAGACATCCACACAGGCGCAGCCTCTTGCCTTTAAAAGAAAAACAGCAGCTTGCTCTGGTGACTATTGATCTCATCTTCCTGGCACCAACACCTGGAAATTTGGAACCTCCTGACGTTTTAAAGCAGAAATTAAAATAGTCTCTCTCTATTGTTCCCTTTGCAGCCCATAGGAGATGGAGCAGAGCCAAAAACCTTTTGGTCAAAGAGCTTTCATCTGGCTTCAACTGCTCAGGTTACACTGACAGGGAGATAAAGCTGAGCTCAGTTCTGCAGGGAACAAGCCCCAAGAGCATCTCTCGTCTCTGAGGTCATTCCCACAAGATTTGGGATCTTGTGTTTACGGACTCCCTTCTGGCCAAAAATTTCATTTGATAGGGAAGGGGCTGTTGCAATGGGGGGAAGTCTCCCGGGTGCCTGAAATGTTTGCTGTGATCCCAAGAGAAATTAGGTGGTTTGACGGACACAGAATTCAGTGGGAGCTGATGGAGATCTGCCTGTCTCAAGATTATGCTATTGGACTATAAATCTGTGTCTCTTCATCTGCCTATGACACTGCATGTGCCAGGGTGCACGGGGAAAGCACTGGGATTAATCAGCCGCCTCTGCAAACCCCAGATGTGTCCACACTGCTTTTAGTACGTATTTCCTAATCATCGTCAGTGAACAAAGTGGAATCTCAGGGGGATGCTTAGGAGGGCTCGTTAAAAGCTAATCATGCCACGTGAATAGAAAAATCAATAGCTGAGGGCAAAGCGGCAGCCGAGCTCGTTAGAGCCTCAGAGTAAAGTGCCCTTTGTAACACGGGTATTACACAAGACCTCCTGCTGTTATTTGCAAGGCAGTAGCTGCCACAAACACATATGGTGTATCTGGTGACACTTCAAACACTGTCACATGCAGGCTCCTCAGACGCACATCAATGAACCCAGCTCATACCACTGAGGAATTAGGATACCCCTCAGTGGGACCCCGTGATTGAACACACAGCGGAAATCCAACCCATGAAGAGCCAACAAAAAGCCTCGGCATTTCACGGAGTCTTCCCACGAGCTGTGCACATGGGAAAAACGGGCTGCACCCCTGGGAGAAACAGCACTTTTGGCGGGGTGTAACATCACCCGACGGGCCGTATAATGGCTAGATGGTGCTTAATCTCCTGTAACCTCTCAGGGATGCTCTGGTCCTGGTGTTGCTTGGCCTGTGTGCTGTCACCGTAAACCCCACTGCCATGGGAGTGCAAGCACCGCTGCCTGACAGAGCTCAGCAGCCAAAGGAGGGACAGGGCTGCACTGGATCTGCCTTCAGTTTTTTAGGTGGTCATCACAGGGGACACTGAAGAGCAGTGTCCACCACGCTGGAGAGGCTATTTCATACCATGGCAATGCAGCCCTGTCCCCCATTGCCATTTCCATGGTTTTCTACACTAAGCATGTGTGGAGAGGATGGGAGAACCCTGAATCTGCAGGATGCAGTTTGCCTGTGCATTCCCTACAGCATCACCCAAGAGATCCGGGATTTATTTCTTTAAGCCCATCATGGTTTGCTGTATATATTGCTCTGACAGTCGATTATCCTTCACATGAAAAACTCAGTGGCATTCTGACGGGATTCCTTTAAATACCATGTCATATCCATTATGCTCATAAACACTTTAGCCATAATTCCAGATGAAATACACCATGTGCATTTATGTCTGTAGTCTGTCCTTTCCAGGTTACAGTTACATCTATCCTGCCAGAAAAAACAAAACATGGAGGCAACCTGCTGCCTTCCATTAAATTCTCACTAGTATCAATGATCTTCTGTGTATTTTATAGGAGTATTTTCTGCATTAGAATCAAGAATTAGGTCCGTTTTATATTATTATAGCTTTTTCTGTGTAGATGGTGATGAAATGGCCCACTACAGAGAGGTCAGAGGGAGCTCAAGGTGACCGACTGATATTCGCTTTAGGGATGTGCAGCAGCATCCACATTCCGTGTCCCAAAAGGGGACACGAGCATGTAGGAGTATGTTATTCTAGCGCTGATCACTGGGACTGGGTGACTTGACCTGTCATACCGCAAGTTCTGTGAGCTCTGAGAAGAATAAGGAAACTTCTGCCTGGTGGCAAAGGACCATGGTCAGGATGCAGTCAGAAAAAAGAGAATTAAAAAAAAAAAGCCATCTTATAAAACAAGGCCCAGAGAGGTAATGCATCAAGAAGAAAGAATTTGGCTCCCCCTCTGAAACATCAAATTTTTGCTAATTAACTGAAAATCTAAAATGTCTGCCCTAATACAACCTGGCATAAATATGCAAAAAACCATGGATTTTCCTGGAGATTTCCCCAAGTAAACTTCATGACAGTTTGCATTTCAATTGCAGCATCACCTTGGCAGTAAATAAACCATATATAACCACTGCTCTGCCAGCACAACCATGGCACAGGCATGCCCAGCCCTGGCACTGCCAGCCCTTGCTTTCATTCAGTGCAGGCTTACGTTACGTTAGATTGTTCCTTTATCTGCTCCCCAGGTGTGTAACAGAAATGCACGTTCCTCTGCACTTACATGGCTGAGAACAAAGACCTGTTTTATTCTCATCTCCACACACATGGACGGTCGGTGTTTAAGCGGTGAATTCCCATTAACTCAAATGGAAATTACGCACATAAATCCCTCTGCAGCTGCAGGAATAACCTGATGAGTGCACGGGGCCTCCAGGGTGTGATGGCAGAGTTAAGGAGGGCATGTTCTTCTCCCAGAAATTTAGGAGAAGCTGGAGGGGGAGAAGGCAGCAGCAGCTAAGTCAGTAAGGAATGTACACCGCAGTGCACACAGCCACAGGGATGCTGCGGGTATAGCTCTTTTCTGGGGTTAATGACTGCCATTTCTCCTGTTGGGGTGTGAAGCAGTATCACAGACATCCCTTTAAAATCAAGGAGACGCCTGGAAAGGGAGGCAGGTGTTTAAATTAAACCCCCTATTCCCAGCGTTGCAATTTGTCTTACCATCTTTGGTTTTCCTGTGCTGCTTGCAGGGTAAAATTAGTTGCGGGCCCCCATAAAAAGAGACAGCGTTTGCTGTTTCTGATACAGGGATCAAGGTTTTGCCGTGTGTCTGCAGAAGGCAATGACACAGAGCCCGAAGCTAGGAATGTGCTAATGAAGGCATACAACAGAAAACTTAATCAAAGACTCCGAGAGACTAAAGGGAATTAAGTAAGGTTTCAGGAGTACTTGTGCGGCACCAAACACCTAAGTCAGGAGAAATAAAGAAAGGAGTTTTCTTAAAAAGGAAGTAAAAAAAACCCCACAAATCCCATAGTGCTCTGGCTTGGTGTGGCACAGAAAGAAAAGCTTTTTTTACCTCCCCCTTCCAGAGAGATAGATAATCTTCAGATAATGACAGGACATCCCAACTTAATAGGAAGAGAGGTGGAAGCTACACGAGGCTTAGTGCAGCCAATGAGAGACTGTAATCTTAAGCATAATCTTCAGGGTGTGTTTTGTTATTCTAGCATCTTTTTTTGTGCTGTGCTCTATCTTTTCCAAATCTACATTTTTAACTTTCCTATAGCCTTGAACCTTGACAAGCGACAAAGCACTCCCCATCCATGACGTACCCCAAGCTTAGGCTGGTTCAACAGCTAATATTTTCAGGGCTTGGGCGAAGAAGAAGTGTCTTCTAAGGATGTTTAGTATCTGGCCAAGTTCCCTGGAATGAAGCAAAGTACTAGAAAACACATGTAATCCCCGAAGACCTTAGCAATGGTGGCGTAATCAGAAAAGAATAAATGCCAGTAAGTGAAAGTCATAATTTCTCTTAGAAAAAGCATGAATGGATTAACTTTGAGAGTGAACATGGTACAGAGACGTAAACAGCTCAGACACAAGTCTGGCTGTTCATTTGGATTTCATCTGCAGGACAGGTTGTGTCTGTCTGGCCAGGAAGGCCATGGACATGAATATTTTTCCTACAGTCACATTGTTGTTTTGGCTGAAGGAGAAAAAGTGTGAAACACAAAGGGGTCAGGCAAAGTCAGCGTCCCATGTGAGTTTGTGGAGCATATTTGGGAAGAGAATATTTACACTACTCCAGGAAAAATGCTGAGAATAAATTTTGTTTGCAAACCAAATCAAGGAAAGCACCCGTTAAGCCAGACAGCCCCTCCTCAGCACAGCTTTGCAGCAAGGGTTGACAAGAAGGGAAACTGGTGACAATCCGGGCAATTAAGGTCTCTGGCAAGCAGACAGAGTCCGAAGTGGTGTCTGGTGACCAGCTGTAGCTGGGGATCCTCTCTGGCATGCGGTGGAGTTGCAGATAGCGTGTCTATACCTTGAGACTCCCAAAAATGTCCATGACATGAGGCAGCCGTGCCAGCGAGGCATGAAATTTAAATAGGCCAAAGCCTGTATTGCTTCATTAATCAATACCTGGTGTGGTGGAAAGTTTCAGAATGAATGATTTCTTGGAAGCAGGTTTCAGCTTGCAGCTCATTTTACAAGTGTCCTACAATTTTGGTTGGGTTCGTCTATTTTAGGTTTGTGTTTCTAGTCTTGTGTTTGTTAAGAAAACAAGAAGGAGCCTCTCCAGAGGCTGTCACAGCACTTGAAAGAGAAGACTCAAAGGAAGAAGGAAGGCACTTATAGAGCTGCGAAGGCCAAGCAGCAGAATCAAAAAGATTCACAAGTGAGAAAAAGAAAATTTAGGAGCACACTAGGAAGAAGTGAAACAGCCCTACAGTCAGACCTAAACTGAAAGACTAACTCACTGCTCCAGGGTTATAATGGTAATGAAATGTGCTTATTTAGGCATCTCCAGGTTTGAGGTAAAATAGAACCAATTTTCTGCTAGTAATTGTACTTCTCAGTTGAGTCTCTTCTAGCTAACTGCACTGTCTGAAATTAACAGCATATTTTTTCATACGATGTACACGTCCAGAGTGATAGCGCCTGCTGTTTATAGTTAATACCAAGGAATAATATGCAGAGAGGCTCTTGCTTATACTTATTGCTATAACAGCCAAGTTCAGCTCATGTTATTATTTGCCCCATTGGGAGGCTGGAAGTGGAAAATCGTGGAGGGGTCACACCTGCCAGGAGAAGGGGACAGGACAGGTGACCCCAAACTGACCAACTGACCAACAGGGTATTCCATCCCATCTGCATCATACTCAATATGAAAGCTGAGGGATCAAGGGGACAGCCCTCCTTCTCCAGTGGCCAGTGTCCAAGGAAGGCCCCATCTGTTCATCTGCCTTTGATCCCAATCCATGTGTTCCTGAATCCAGACCCAGAATCCAGTTCCTGTCTGTTGCTGAGTCCAGTCTGGGACTTTCCCAGTAGCTGTTGTTGATGTGATCCTGGTTTTGTATATAGTGTTTATATTTTTTTACTTTCTTAATGATATTATTATCTTTCTCTTATTATTTTTTTTCTTCCTATTTCATTAAAATAGTTCAGCTTCTTTTCAACTCATGAGTCCTTTCTTCCTCTCATTTTCTATCCTCTCTTATGAAGGGAAATGCTCTTCCTTCTCTGAAGGGGATAGAGGTAAAAGAGAACATCTCTCATTTATTTTAGTGGTCAGAGCAAACCAGCCCAAGCCACGACATGCTTGTGTTTGCTATCAGTGGAGCCTGGGATTCCTGTTAAATGCCTGGGAAGCCTAACACAGCCAGATGAAGCATGGACTGGTCTTGCAGCAGATACAGCTGAACAGGATGTTAATTGGAGTAGTCAAAGTTTACAATCCCACAAATAAACAGAAATCACCATCAATTTCAGTTTATGCCCGCATGACAGTTCCTCCAAACAACAGGAGCTCAGGAGGAGATACTCATCAGTTTGGATGGCTTTGTTAAGGGGGAGCAGCCTTCAGGAGATGTGCGAAGCTGTAACCCCTCCAGCCATCCCACCCTGGTGCAGAGCCAGAGCCCTTGGAAAGAAACGCTCTGAGGCAGAGACCATTCCACAGAGTCTACAGGGACACCGTAACGCGGGTGGAGGGCTCTGGAAGAGAACATCAGGGAGAGCAGCCCTAACTGGGATGCAAGACAGCACTGTGTTCCAGCCAAGCATAAATTAAGCAAAGCCATTGTTCTTGCTCCCCTCACACCTGTACCAATATCTTTTGTCCTGTTGTGAAGCCCAACCTGCAGATTTCAGACAGAAAGGCAAACTAAATCTTGTTTATCCATGAAGTGAAATGGCAGGTGGAGGAAGCATTGGCCACAGTCCCAACGACAGCAATGGTATAAACCACACACAACAGCTTTTATCCAAGGGCAGGGGCGAGAAAGTGAAGGTCTTCATGTTAAGCTACCAGGTAATCCAAGTGGCCACTGAAATTGCAACCCACAGTGGCTGCAGGTACCAGCAAACGCCGGATCACGCGAACTATGGAGCGGGAAGGAAGCAATGGATGAAAGAATAAAGCTGGGTGAGGTATGGAGGTGGGCAGGGAGTTGCACAGACCCTGGCCTGGGTCAGGGAAAGGGAAAAGGACTCTTGCTTATCTACAGATGTTATCAGCCCTGTCTGCAGGGCAAATTTGTGATGCAGGCAAGACATTCCCGCATCTCATGCCTTTACTGCTAAATTAAAGTGCCGTTGCCGGTAAGAAGGACAGGGAGAGCTTGGAGTGCCTTTTAATTTTAAGCACACAGAGAAGGAGAAGCCTGGCTTCCCCTTCAGAAGTTTTAAACAGAGAGAGAAGAGGGGCCTGGCTCCATAGCAGGTAAAATGGAGTTGTGCTTTTCCACTGGCTTTGGAGAGCCTCACTGCAGTGGTCCCTTTGGGGTGTCACTCTACCTTTGGGGTGTCACTGACACACTGCAGCTGACACTACGCAAAGAAAACTTAGACACAAGACCCATTATTGAGAACCAACATTAACAGATGCAGAATGATCCAGTGTGCAAAAGGAAAAAAAGTTATACAGGAAAAAAAATAGCTGAAATCTGGTCCCCTATGCAAGTTTTCACACTTTTCTTGCAGAAGAAGAAATGAAGAAATTGTCCTACCTGGCTGTTCTGTGTCTTCTGTTCTACCTGAAGCTGATTGCCGAGACAGTCCGACGAGGTTGTTGCTAGCACCATACAAAAAGCTGCAGCTTTCTTTAACACCTTAAAATGTCAGTTTCTCAGCAGAGCATGCTGAGGGCTTCTCCCCAGCTCGGCCCTGAGGCTCACTGAGGAGCACCTGGCTTTCCAGGATCTGGAGGTAAACCTGGGCAGGGACACGCTGAATGTGCTCCAGAAGTCTCGGTGTGCTTGGTGTACTCGGTCAGGACTGCGGGAGAAAAGGCAAAGTTCCCGAAGCTGTGGGTGGAACATGGCACCGTGTAGCACTGAGTAAATAAAAGGCGATTGATTGTTGGACTCGGGCACGACATCAGGTATTACAAAGGTTTATATGCCATAGGCAGGACTCTGTACTTCATCTGAGAGAAATGCAGCCTTAAAAACCCGCTGGTGCGCAGGGCTGCAGCTGAAGCAGCAGCCAGAGATGGAAACGAGACTTAGTGCTCAGCTTTCGGCAGTCAACAGGTTTGTCATTGTGGACAGCACTCAGATGGAGAATTTCCATCACAAAATATATTTTTTCTCAAAGGTCAGACGTTTCATTACTGACTATAAGGGCATATACGTATGTAACTTCTGGGGGATAATTGATTACTTCGATGTTTATGGTGCCAAGTACAACAGGATCCTGATTCAGGCTTCTGGGTCATACAATCATAGAATGTTTTGGGTTGGAAGGGACCTTAAAGATCATTGTGTTCCAACCTCCTGCTGTGGGCAGGGACACCTCCCACCAGATATGGTCTGGTGCCATGGGGTTATGTGAAAAAAATATGTAGTTTTGGCTTTTGACACAAACTTATTTGTTTCAATGCCCTCTTCAGCCTAAAATAGATAAATAAATAAATAAATAAATAAAAGCTGAAATACAAAGATAGACAAGAGACAGCAAGTATAAAAAAAATCACTGTTGTACTTACAATAGTGGTAGCGTGTGATATGAAAACTTAAGACAAAAAAAAAATGTTATCTAAGTAATGGCATTTATCAAGCCACACCAGCACTGCAGATATTCCTACAATTCAAAAATGCAGACTTCCAGTGCTGATTCACAAGCTTTGATTTGCTTCTCTACAACTACCTGAGAGGAGGGTGTAGAGAGATGGGGGTCGGTCTCTTCTCTCAAGTCACAGGCGACAGAACGA
>JAOTQQ010000019.1:10963759-10986922 GCA_026546715.1 Gallinago undulata | reverse complement strand
AACATAAATAAGGTCTCCCTTCGGCCTTCGCTTGTCCAGGCTAAAGAGTCCCAGCTCCTTGAGCTTTTCCTTGTAAGGGAGGTGTTCCAATCCCTTAATCATCTTTATTGCCCTACGCTGGACTCTCTGCTAACAGCCTAAAAAAGGGTGGTTTTGGAGAAGTCAGCTGTAATACAACAACTTTACATCCAGCACTGACCATAGTCTCCAGCTTCTGCTGACGGCTGGTTTGCCACTTCTGATGGGGAGAAAAGGTGCAAGGGGGAAAATGCCCCAAAAAGTTCACATAGGCAAGACGTGGGGGTTGAGGGTACCTGTGATAGGGTGGGTGATTTTTTTGAAAAGTGTTTCAAAACTTAAGAAGAAATTTCCCTGAAACACAGAGGGTATTTGTGTCTTCAAAGTATGCTCCCTCTTAAGGGAATAAGCTGCTGCCAAGCTTTGAGAGAAAACCTTGGTTTCTATTGTGTGGGTTTATTGCATCCGTGATGGTCATCCTCAGAAACTTCCTCCTTTGATGAAACAGATGACCTGACCTAGGCTTGACTCCAGGCACACAAAAATAATTCCAAATAAGGAATCTGCAGCCTGACAAACTGCTGAGCTGGAGACAAGGATAAACTGACCATGTTTAGCAGCAACTTAAATTAAGGGAGGCTTTTTGACTTCATCACCTCTTGCAGCTGCTGAAGTGGTACACTTCTCTGCACCTCTGGCTGTGATTAGGAGGAGGGTAAGTCACAATAAATTGAATTTTCTGCTTCTGAAGATGCTGACGGTCAAGGCTTGTGTTCCTCAGTTTGCTAAACTCCAGTGGGGAACAGGAGGGAGTTTTGGGACAGAGTGTCCTCGGGAGGGGAGGGGGGGAGGAAAGAAAAACATGCCCAGCAGGCACTGTGAGTGCTTCTTTGTTGGCAAAACGCACACAACTCAAAGGTACCTCCCCATAGGTTGGTTCACAGGGCTGATAGTCTCACATTATCTGAATTACAGCCAGTAGATGGAAATCCTTTTGGCTGACTGTTGTCACTACAGGAAACGAGCATCTCAGCAATTGGTGAATAGCTTCTATTAATAATGGCACTGCCAGATGTGACAACTGACGGGTTTTGTCAACACATTGTCACAAAGATGATAAAAGGAGGTGTTATTCTGGGTTTGGTTCCAATAAATAGTACAAATACTAATAAGAGCAACTCAAAAATCACCGTTGTCCAGTGAATAGCTTTTTGCAGTTTAAATGCAAGTGTAAGTAGAGAGTTTTTAATTTCTGAAACAACAACAGAAAACTCCGTGTGCATGGAAAATCAAGTAAAGATAAATAAGAACTGGTTAAAGTTCATCTGAGTTAATCTTGCCAAGGGAACAGAGAAAATATGAAGGTTCTTTGAGGCATACAGATTGAGATCAGAGAGCGCTATGTACTTTGTCTCATGGCAGAACTTGAAGCTAGTGCTTTGGTCTCACAGTGAAATCACTGCTGGGCCAGGGGAAGTCTTTGACACAGCTTGTGACGAGTGCTGCCGGCCTGCCATCGTCCTGAGTGCTCGAGGATGAGATGAGCATCTTCGAATAAAAGCTTTAGTCTCCATGTATTCTGAATCTTATCTGATATTCCTTGAGATTTTCAATATGTTTACATTATTTATCACACAGTATTACATTGTACTGAAATAACATGTTATGCTTCCAGGCTTCTGTGCGTCATCTGCAGGCTGCCAGAAACTCTCTCTCTTCTTCCCCAGTGTGTAACTGCTCTAATTTTCAGTGGATTCTGCAATGCACAAAAGGTACTAAGAAATCAGGTCAATCATCTCATGATCATGCTTTTATGTTAAGCAGGGTTGTGGGTATGGAGGTCCCCAGGTCCGACTGACAGATGTCACCGGGGGTTGAGATTAGAGAGGCAGAGTGCACCTGCTTGCTCTTCTGCCTGTAGAATCATAGAATAATTTGTGTTTGGAAAAGACCTTTAAAGGTCGCCTATTCCAGCCCCCCAGCAATGAGCAGGGACATCTTCAGCTAGATCAGGTTGCTCAGAGCCCCATCCAACCTGACCTTGAGTGATTCGAGGGATGGGGGATCTACCACCTCTCTGGGCAATCTGTGCCAGTGTTTCACCACCCTCACAATAAAAAATTTATTCTCTGTATCTAGTCTGACTCTACCCTCTCCTAGTTTGAAACCACTACCCCTTGTCCTATTGCAAAGGGTGCTCCTAAAATGTCTGTCCCCATCTTTCTTATAAGCCCTGTTTAAGTAGGGAAAGGCTGCAATAAGTTCTCCCTGGAGCCTTCTCTTCTCCAGGCTGAACAACCTCAACTAACTCAGTTTTTCTTGAGAGGAGAGGTGCTCCATCCTGCTGATTATTTTTGTGGCCCTCCTCTGGACCCACTCCAGCAGGTCCATGTCTTTCCTGTGCTTAGGACTGAAGAGCTGGACACAATAATTCAGGCGGAGTCTCACCAGAGCAGATTAGAGGGGCAGAATCACCTCCTTCGACCTGCTGGCCATCTCTAGATGCAGCCCAGGATGCAGCTGGCCTTCTGGGCTGAGTGCACATTGCCAACTCATGTCCAGCTTTTCGTGCACCAGTACCACCCCCAAGTCCTTCTCCTCAGGGCTGCTCTCAATCCCTTCATCCCCCAGCTGGTATTGATCCTGGGGGTTGTCCTGACTCAGGTGCAGGACCTTGTACTTGGCCTTGTTGAACCTCATGAGGTTCACATGGGCCCAGTTCTTGAGCTTGTCCAGGCCCCTCTGGATAGCATTCCTTCCCTCTGGTGTGTTAACGGCACCCCTCAGCTTTTGTCATCCACAAACTTACTGAGGGTGCACTTGATCCCACTATCTGTGCCATTGGTGAAGATATTGAACAGTACTGGTCTGAATATGGACCCGTGAGGGACACCACTTGTCACCAGTCTCCACCTGGACATCAAACCATTGACCACTACATTCTGGATATCACCATTCCACCAACTCCTCATCCACCAAACAGTTCACCCATCGAATCTGTATCTCTCCAGTTTAGACAGAAGGATACTGTGGGGGATCGTGTCAACGGCCTTACAGAAGTCCAGACAGATGACATCCATAGCTCTTCAGTTGTCCACAGATGTAGTCATTCCATCATAGAAGGCCACTGCGTTGGTCAGGCAGGACTAGCCCTTGGTGAAGCCAAGGCTATTTACTTCTTGTGCATTCCTTCCTTTAGTTTGGCCAGCATATCCTGACTCAGCCATGACTCTTGCCTTTCTTTCCTGATTTCTTACACCTAGGGATCAAGAGCTCTTTTTTCCTAATTTCCTAAGATGGTTGCAGTGCTGTGGCTCTAGCTAGCTCTCTCCCTGTAGTTTATCACAGTATCTTGATATTTTGAGATTGCTGATGTGATGCTGGAGGATTTCTTTTATGTTCTGGTCTGAGGAGGAGCAGAGCAGGTGTTCCTAGGGACTCTTCTGAGTCTAAAACCTGTTTTGTGGTCATGGGTGGCTGAGGGACAGACTTCAAAGAGATCCTGGGGTCCCTTCTGTCATATACTCCTTTTCAGGAAGAAGGTGGTCAAGGACAGACAGATGAAAAATATCACACAAAAGAAGAACTTGGCCTTGAGGAACTGCCTACAGAGAAAAAAATAGCCTGAAACAGAAAACAAGGAAATAGAAAATACTGCACTACAGACAGTAAAAGTTCAGAAGGCTCAAACCCCTCTGATCCCCAGGGAAGGACCTTTCCCAGGCTACACTTCTGGTAAAACCAAAATGTGGAACTGCACATGGGTGGCAACAAGGGTCTGTTCATCTGTGAAGGTGGAGGTTATGTGACTGGAGAATAATGTGCAAAATGTATCGCATATTCCAGTGACTTCCAGCTTCTTAGGAAGCATGCAAGATTTTAGAAAAAGTCTTGAAGGCAAGAATTATAAAAGGAAGGATGGAAAGTGAGAAAAAAGGCAATGTGGTTTTGGCAAAGCTAGAATTTGCAGGACCAACTTGACCCTGGCTCAGCTAAATTACTTCCCAGCTCCAAAATCTCAAAGTCATTGATTTCTGTGATCTTGCTCCATTGCTTCTGGGAAGACTTCGGAGCAGTGGCCACTTGCAGAGCTAAATGCATGATGGCAAGAGGGATTCAGTGTCATTGAGGCACCAACTGAATCTTACTACAGGTTGCAGGTGGGAAAACCTAATTTTAGGCAACTCCAATCTTGGTGGACTCAAGAAAAGTATTGCATACAATGTCAGATGGGAACTCTTGGTGAAGCTGGAGGAGACTGAGGCTGGTGAAAGGACTATGAGGTGACATAACAGAAATGAGCTGAGAAATATGAGAGGCCCATGAAGTTGGGGACTAATAATAAGTTCTTCTTGAAACTAGGGAAAAGTGATACTAGAAAGGCTGCACATTAGAGCAAACGCAAAAATAAAACCTACTGCACAGATGACTGGAAATGGACAGCACTTCTTATGAGCAGAAACTCAGCTCTTGTCCAGTTTAGCAGAACAAAGTTTATTGTTATCCAAGCATCAGGTGCTGCTAAAGAGACTTCATCATGATAAACAACACTGTGGTGCAAGAACAAGTATTTCTAGATTGGCCATAAATCACAGGCAGTGACTGAGGAGATAGTTTTAACTATCAGATTACTCAGGTCCTGAAGAAAAAAAACCTCCAGTGTCCACACTCCTGGTTTAAAAGAGGAGTTTGGAGGATTATCCCAATCCCCGGGAGGAATCAGGCCCACAGTGTAGGCACTAGGGAATACCACCAGCATCATTGGCCATATTGTACATGTTCCCAGGCCTACATCCAGAGTTTTCTCTAGAAGGGAGGAAATGAGAGCCTGAGGGCAGAAAAGGAGGAAGATGACACATCTGGAGGAAATCTCACAAGTGGCCTGACCGCCTCTGCTGCCTCCTCCCTCCCTGCTGCTGCCCAGAAATAGGGCAACTGAATCCCAGGCCTGAAGTCCCAGCTGCCTTCTCAGTCTGTCCCCAAATCCTCCCATTCTCCTGCTTGCCTTCTGGTCTTCATCCATCAGTTTGCTAATCTCTTCCAGGAAGATTGATAGACCGCCCTCCCCACCTCTGCCCTTGGGTCCCTGCTCTCTCCCATCACACGCCCAGAAACACAACTTCCTTTCCCGTAAAGGCCTTCTTATCCCCATCACGTGCTCACGCTCTCTCACAGTCCTGCTGTCTCATTCACCCATGCCATTTTTCTGACGGTGTCATAGCCCCGAGCTGGCGACAGCTTTAGAAGGGAAGTTCCCAGAGGAAAAAAAAATGTCTCTTAAGTCCAAACTTCAGTCTTGCTTTCTCTTTTCTTAGAAAATTATCTTTTCAAGCAATAGCTAGAAATAAAAGGATTGTCAGGAACTCTCTACCATCCACCAAATCACAGCAGGATCCTTCTATCTAAGGGAGCTTCTGTCTCTCTCAGGTTTGCTCCAAGTAATGCTGACTTCCCAAGTTATATCAGCCTCTTGAACTTCCTACAAAAGTTCTCCCTGACATATAGGAGGTTTGGCAGTGCATCTGCTCTCCCTCTCTCAGCAGCCTGCCAGCTTCTTCCACTGGAAGCTTGGAAGCTTTTTTTGAACTACTGACTATTGGTCTTGAGATTAGGAGCAAACTGCTACCTTCAGAAGGCTTCTCCCTGGAGGCTAGACCCTATTTTGAATGCTGGATGCAGTTATGGTCCTCATATTCGTGGTCCTCACAGCTCAGATTGATCCATATGAATGGAAGAGGTTCAAAGAAGGGCAAGATTATCAAAGGTTTGGGGGGGCACTGCATGCTCAAAGAACAATGCCTAGGGTGGGACGTGACAGACATCTACAGTTGCCCAGGAAAGGCTGGATTGCACAAGCACTTCAGCATCTTTCTGAACAAAAGAATGGAGTGCATCCAATTACATTAGTTGGAATCAGGTTCAAAACACAAGAAGATAGGTGTTCATACAACAACTTGTAAATCCACAGAACTCCTTCTCAGGGGCTCAAGGCCAGGTAGAAGGACAGGTCTAGGCTCTCTTTAGAGAAATCATGGAGTCAGGAACACTACCTTTGTTAAAAATTACCAGCATCAGAGGGAAGCATCATTGGTTCACCTTGTTCTTAATCTTCTCTGGGCAGCTGCCTGTAACCACCCTGGTTGTCAAGAGGATGGGGCCTTTTTTAGTGGTGCCCAGGGATAGGACAAGAGGAAATGGGCACAAATTTGAATACAAGAAGTTCCACCTAAACGTGAGGAGGAACTTATTTACTTTGAGGGTGGTAGAGCCCTGGAACAGGCTGCCCAGGAGAGTGGTGGAGTCTCCTCTGGAGACATTCAAAACCTGCCTAGACAAGTTCCTGTGCAGCCTGCTGTAGGTGGACCTGCTTTGGCAGGGGGGTTGGACTCGATGATCTCCAGAGGTCCCTTCCCACCCCCTATCATTCTGTGATTCTGTGATTCACACCAGATGGACTCTTGGTGTGAAACCACGCTGCTCTTCCCACAGATCCTGCAGAAGATCCCTGGGTGAGAACAGTCAGACCATTGGCTGAATTCACCCCTCCGCTGATGTATCCCAGATACACCAGTGTGTGTGTGTGTATATATATATATATATACACATATATATATATACACACACACATAAAATAAAAATTTATAAAATATATATTTTATTTATTCATTTAATATATTTATTATTATATATGTATATATATATTTGATGCCCATGGTGCTCATCCTATATCCAGCTGTCATTTTGAGGAGCGTTCAGACAGAGCGAAGAGAGCCACCTGCACGACACAGTATTGTTGCCAGAAGTGCAAGAAAAAGGTCTGAATGTTCGGAGCTGGAGGCTGCAAGGTTTTTCAGGCAGGACAGAAAATGAGCTCAAACCCCAGAAATGAGGCCAGACGGGCAGAGAGTTTTAGAGAAACTTGTTGGAAATTTCACGGAAATTGATTCTGTGGTTACAAAGTTCACAAACGGTTTGCAGGAGAAGCACTAGACCGGTGGATAAACCTTGGGCACCTGGCTCTGATAGTAACAGCCAAGAGCTCTTGCCCTGCCCAAGCCTCTTCCCCATGGTTACAGACTCTGCTTTTCCTTTGAATAGCTCTTCATTGGTCTCTCACCTCTGCAGCACTCACTGGAGCAGCACAATGGAGCATACTGATGAGTCAGAAACCTGTCTACTGTCTAAGCTAGTGCTGAAGTGGGGCTTTAAAGTCATGCTTTAAGCAACACATCACATGGGATATGCCATCAAGCTCAGTACCTTTCCCATGCTGAAGCCAGAAACAGAAATACAGTTATGTCTGGGTTTCAGCTGAAACACAGTTAATTTTCTTTCTAGTGATTGCTGTGTTTCAGATTTGGTATGAAAGGAATGTCAGTAATGCATATTGTTTTAGTTGTTGCCAGGTGATGTTTATACCAGTCAAGAACCTTCTCCAGCTTCCCATAAAAGCTGAGAAGGAACATAGAACAATGGAATGGCCAATGCAATATGGCCACTGGATGAGTGAAAATGGATTTAAACTGAAAAGGGGGAGATTTAGATTAGATACTAGAAAAAAATTCTTTACAGTGAGGGTGGTGAGGCACTGGAGCAGGTTGCCCAGAGAAGCTGTGAATGTCCCATCCCTGGAGGTGTTCAAGGTCAGGCTGGATAGGGCTTGGTGCAGCCTGGTCTAGTGGGAGGTGTCCCTGCCCATGGCAGAGGGTTTGGAACTCAATGATCCTTAAATTCTCTTCCAGACCAAACCATTCTATGGTTCTATGCTATACCATACCATAGACATCATTCACAATGTGCAAATGAGGGTTGGCCCAGTGTGAGGGGTAGATCCATAGTCTTCACTCAGTTCAGGCTGGGCAACCAATTCACCAGGTGGTGAGACTTGTGTCTTGTACATTCTTCTATTATTATTATTATTATTGTAATTTTAATTTTCTTTTATTCTATTAAACTGTCTTTATCTCAACACATGATTTTTCCCCCCCTTTTCTGCCTCTTCTTCCCACTCTTCTTGGGGGAAAGCAGGGTTGAGCGAGAGGTTGCACGGTCCCAGTTGGTGGCTGGGGTTCAACCATGATGAGCTACAAGCTGGACTCTAAGTTACCAGAATTACTTGTGCTGCTGAGCAAGTATCACCTAAGGAAAAAAAAGTCATTTCAGGTCACAAAAATTCAAGGACCCACATTATCATGAAATGTGAGTCTCTGAGCTATTTGAGCTTGTCTGCTGGAAATTGGCAGCATCCACAAACAATGAGGGAGGGGGGGAGTAATTGACACCAAGCAGGTTTATTCTCTCAGGTCCAGTCAATACCATCCACAGGGTATTGATGCCATACCAGACTGAAAGCTATGAATCAAGTTTGGTATATAATTATTTTTCTTCATGTGTTACCTGTACAGTATAGAATCATAGAATCATTTTGGTTGGAAGAGACCTTTAAGATCATGAAGTCCAAACATTAACCTGGCACTGCCAAAATCACCACTAACCCATGTCCCTCAGCAATACATCTACACATCTGTTAAATACCTCCAGGGATGGTGACTCAACCACATCCCTGGGCAGCCTGTTCCAATGCTTGACAACCCTTTCGGTGACAAAATTTGTTCCAATATCCAATCTAAACCTCCCCTGGCACAACGGGAGGCTGCTTGACTGTCACTTGTTACTTAAGAGACTAACACACATCCCCTCGCTACAGCCTCCTCTCAGGTAGTTGTAGAGAGTGATAAGGTCTCCCCTCAGCCTCCTCTTCTCCGGGCTGTACAAGCCCAGCTCCCTCAGCCACTCAGAAGGCTTGTTCTCCAGATCCCTCATCAGCTTCATTGCCCTTTGCTGGACACATCTTTCTTGTAGTGAGGGACCCAGAATGAACACAGCAGTCGAGGTGGGGCCTCAGCAGTGCTGAGTACAGGAGGACAATCACTGCTGCAGTGCTGCTGTCCATGCTATTCCTGATACAGGCCAGGATGCTGTTGGCTTTCTTGGCCATCTGGGCTCGCTGCTGGCAACCAACACCACCAGGTCCTTTTCTGCCAGGCAGCTCTCCAGCCATTCTTCCCCAAGCCTGTAGTGCTGCCTGGGGTTGTTGTGACACAAATGCAGGACCCAGCACTTGGTCTTGTTGAACCTCAATCCCATTGGCCTCGGCCCATCCATCCAGCCTGTCCAGAGCCATCCTATCTTCAAGCAGATCAATGCTCCCGCACAACTTGGTGTCGTCTGCAGACTTACTGAGGGTGCACTCGATCCCCTTGTCCAGATCATTGATAGAGATATCAAAGAGAACTGGCCCCAGTAGTGAACCCTGGGGAACATCACTCGTGACCAGCTGCCAACCGGATTCCTACTGCCTGCCTGAGCCTTTCTGTTCAGCACCTTCAGGAGGCTGCCAGAGTACAAAGGAGACTTCACTTTATGGCCAGACAGGAGAAGAAAAGGAAGAAGGTTATTCTCTATGCTTTTCTGTGATGTCTCAGAAGCCACGAACTTCAGGGAAACATGTCAAACACAGAAGCAGGGGGAAATTGTCTGACTCATACCCCTTGCTGGGCATCTAAAGCACCAAAGAAATATCTTTGTACTAAAGGAGAGTAATTTGCAAAGATGCAGTAGCGATTCTGCCCGATGTGATTTAGCAAATCCAATTACAGTTGCACTTCAACAGACGACTCCAAATGCTGCTAAAAGAGTTTATTAAAGACTGTACTAACAGTTCTCATAACAATGGCACATACAATGATTCAAAATCAGGACAAATAGCATGGAGTTCTGAAGAGCGTTATTATAATACACCATGGACAAGAACAAAGCAGATGTGCAACACTATGAGCAGGCCCATGAAATACAGGAGTCATATCATACAGTTGTACAAGGTTCAGAGAAAATAGAAAAAAAAAAAAGTCATTCAATATGCAGTCCTTGAATTTATTGACAGTATTACAGTACTTTATGGGCTTATTCCAGCTGCACTTTCCGGAGTACAAGGGCAACTAGAAATAGCCAAAAAATCCCCATTAGTGTAAAAATCCTCCAGCAAACATAACTCAGGTGCAATCAGTTCTCCAGACCTTCCTGCTTATGAATTTTCAGTCAGAAATTCTGACCTCCCTGCAATTTCTTTGCTCAGGACAGTGTTTCGTTTTGCGAGAAAACAAAACCAGCATGCTTCTTTAAGACAGTGCAAAAATATTTTCAATGGTATCGTTAAATCACAGACTAATGACAATCAGTGTAGATCAGCTGCAGCATGGCCAACAGCGACCTCAGGATCAGGACTGAATGGACCTGCTGCCCCTGGGCCAGCGCTTGCAGAGGAGAGAGGGGCTGCTCCCTCCCTCCCAAGCAAGCCACCAATTCTAGGTTCATAGTGAGGAATGGTCTCAGCTACTCCAGACTAACAAAATGCTACAGAAAGCCTGCAAGTATTAAATTATCCAATCCTATGTCAGAAATAAAAAACACAAACCCAACAAAAAAACAAACCTACCTAATAAAAGAATATCGAAGAGGAAAAAGTATGTAGCAGCCATGTTATTTGCCATGGCTCGAATGTTGTTCCCTTCCTTACCGTGTCGCTCACGGTAGCCAAAATGTGACTGGGAGAGTTCAGCAGCTTTACAGCACCCCTGTCATGATGCGGGATTCCCAGCAGCAGGCGGGGATTTATGTTCTCCAGGACACACCACCTAATTACAAGGGCAGGGCAGCCGCAGTCTGCTCCTGGTGTGTTGCCTTGGCAGCTTTTGGCTGCGAGAGCTTAGGCCCCCCTGCACGTATCCCACTGGTCTCCCCCCTGCTCACAGCAGCACATCCAGGGTCGTACATTCACTCGGTGTGCATTTTCAGAGCAATTTCCAACTTCTTTTTCTAAGCAGACGTTGAAGGTGTCTGCCTATCATGTGGGGACATGGGTATAACCTGTGCCAGAATGTACCCTGGCAGCTCCACAGTACGTGAATCTCAAGGAGAGAGAACTGTGCTTTGCCAAAACCCCAAATCATTCCTCTTCTCCCAATTTCCACACAGTTGTGTGTTTGTATCATGGTGTGATTATGTAGAACCTTTTTTATGTCTGCCAACTTCAGAGGATAAAAATCACAGTGCTGCATATCAACAAAACCCAGCATACCCAGCCTCCAATATAAAATAATTTATATACACAAAGCAGAATCTGCATCTTAAATAAGAAGAGATTGTCTCATTCTATATGGTGTCTTACCCAGCTACTAAAAAATAAATAATTCACATCAGATTGATGGATTTGTTTCCTGTACAGCACACGTGCGCTACCGGAGCTGACAAAGACAACATGAAAAAAACCTTTTGTAATTAATAAAAGAGAATTGTTGAACACTTGCACATATTGGCACAAGGCAGAAGAGAAAAGGGAACACTACATGGCACAGCTCAGGTGCCTTCCTCCGTGGAACGGGATTCAGATTTCAACTTTACAAATTCTCTGGCAACTTCATCGTTGGTTCTTTGAGAGAGAATCCTCAGGACTGTAAGTCCAGTCTCATCCATGTGAATCCTGCGCCCCAGGGGGCACCAGCAGGCGCAGCTTCCCTTGTCTGCTATGTCTCTGAGCTGCATCACTGCTATCCCCAGCACTCGGTCCTCCCGAGCAAAGCAGTAATCCTTCACGCAGACTTGGAGCTCGTAGGCATCAGGGCCATCTTCGTTCCCCAGAATGCTGAAAAACACACCCAGATTTACTTACACTTTATCAGAACATATAAATTCCTCTGCAAAATAAGGAGTGCTTAGTTGAGCCACAGAAAACTCCTCTCTACAGGAAACCCTGGTCAGAGAGGGAGAAGGAAAACCTATGGCACATGGGTGTTTTTGCTGTATTGTGGACAATAAAGACAACCTGTCTACTTAAAGAAAAAAACAAACAGCCCATATCAAGTTGTCTTTGCGTGTGCGTCTGTGTGTGTGTGTGTGTGTGAAACTGTTAAATGAAAGGAGTGGAGAACATTAAAGCCATGCTAATGGACATTCAACTCATATGAGTTTAAACATTTCTGCTTCTGTTCAGGGTTGCTTCATTTCAGTAATTAATATTTTAATTAGATGAAGTCTTTGTTAAATATACAGAAACTTCCATTAAAGCAAAAGCTAATAAAATACATCCCCAATCTTTCTGATGTTTCTAAAATTAAAAGAATATAAAGAAAATTAAAAGAGGGGACAAAATCTCTTAACTTAGAGGAAGCCTGCCTTCCACCACATCAAAGAAAAATTACATGGATAGTCCCTCTCCCCCAAGATGTTCTGCTGGTCATCTCCTCTCCTCTCATCCTTACTGTACAGCTGGGTGAGCACTAATCTGTAGCTCCCTTTGTTGAGCCTCCCAAGAGGGAAGATGCCTTTGTAATAATGAAAGCCAAATAAGACGAGATCTGCCTTGGTATTAAAAAGACAGCAATTTTAGCAGTGCAACTTACTACCACTTCCAAGGGCTGTATCCTTGGCAACAAGTTCAGAAAGCATGTCCCACGGGTCAAGTTGGGATAAATCACACATTAAAATTAAAAGAACTAAAAATACATTGTGAACTTTTAGCCTCAACTCTACCAGTAAAAGATACAAAGTTTATTAAATGACAGAGCACAGTACAATACGTTGATAGGACACACAGCACGTTTCAGGAGGTAGCCAAAGGACACTGCTGGTATAGAACAGACCTCAGCATCCCACCCACAGCAAAAGATCCCATAACCTATTTTTTCCTGCCAAGACACCAAGCACTGGGCCAAGCTACTGGTTCAAGTGCTCCTTGGAGCCCTGAGCAGGCTGTTCATGGACACTGGAAAACCCGGTGTGTCCTCTGCATCTGCACTGGCCACATCAGATCCCCAGGCTATTTTTCACACTTACAAGTGAAAGGTTTCATTGTATTTGGGAGCCCAGTTGTTGCTCTTTGACTTGGTTGTGAACTTCCTCTTCTTGTCGCTCTGATGGGGCCCGATCATGGTGATTTCAACGAAGGGTCGGAACATGCCAGATGTTTGCCACTTCAGGTCATTGGCCGCCACAACTGGAAAAGAGTGGAAGAAAAACAACTTGGTTTATAGTAAATACTCACTTGTTCCCATTACTCTGGACACCTTTCTGCTCTGCTTTCAATTTTGTGTTTCAGAGGACAAAGTCTCAAAACACACGAGTGTCCTGACACCCGTGGGCAGGACTTTTTTGTAATACAAAGATATGCTTTTTCTGCCACAGAGTAATTCTGTAAAGGGAATTTAAAGCTTGGGACAGCACTGAGCTTTTGCTATATGCATAGTCAAAAAATTAGTCTAAAAAACCCAGGCAGTCATGCGGCTCCAGGCAGGCTGCCCTGTCAGTTCAGTGCTTAACTCTACCTTATGTGCGGGCTGAGGAAAAAACCAGGGTATTTTGGGGGCCAATATTAAGGTCTCTGTTGAAAAGGAAAATGAGAGTGGAGGTAAGGCAAACAAAGCCTGTGAGCTGTGGGTGATTCCAGAGCCCAGAATTATTAGCTCCTTAATTTTCTTTCTCTCTGGGGTCACTGCAGGGAACAGACTGAAGCACAGGAAACAGCTCTTGCATTGCAGTGTAGATTTAGCCAGGAGACGGGAGGCCTGGAGAGCTGTTTATATAAATCTTTAGAGGAAATTAAAGTAGTTAAATATGCTGTATTCGCGCAAAGGAGACGAAGGAGGAAGAGGAAGCCTGAGATGAATCACCACTTCGGTTATTTTCAGAGCAGCTCTTCAGGGACCAGCGTGGCCTTCGGGATGGGGGGAGAGGAGCCTCTGAGCTCTTCCCGGCTCCGTGATCTCTCGCTTTACACCACGCAATTTCACAGTGTCGTCCTGCCCCGCTCTCTGCAGGGCAGCCTGAACCCTGGCGCCTGGTGAGAGCCATCATCTGATTTGTTTTGGTTTACTTCGTCTATCGTTGCCAATAAACAATGGGCCTGCACATTGCCACGTCACCGGCTGGACAAGCTCGTTTGCTGTTTTCCCTACATGTTCCTGATGTGAAACAGAGAAGGCAGTTCTGGATTCACATCGTGTGAGCTAACGCAGGGATGCGGTGGCTGCCAACTGGAGATCTGCCTGGAGGCAGTGGTGGAGCCTGAGGAGTAACACACGCTTTGCCCTACCTTTCACCGTGACCTTGTGTTCACCGGTCCCCGGGTGGGTGTACAGGTCGATCTGTATGGACACTTCACCCACAGGATCATCCACACCAGAGCCTGTTGGGAGAGAATTGACACACACACACACGCACACAGATTACTGTTTGTTGGCACCCATTTGTAGGTGTATGGCCTCAGCAAGACAATATGGCATTTTAAAAGTACACCTTCCACGGCCAGCTCTTCAGTCAACATCGATAATGTAACATTAATGCAAAATAACATCAGGCTTGCATGCCCAACACGCATAAACACTAACGTTTTTTGCACTCCACCATAAAGATCGCATCCTGTTGAGAATACTAGTAAGAATTTTAAGAGAATTTAAGAGACCTAAAGCTCGACAACAGACCCTCACAAGGATTTTTCAGAGATTCCTGCCAAGCTATTGTGTGCACATGCAGGCATTCCAGTGGTGGGCATCGGCATTCCTATCTGCTCAGGGAAGAAGGGAAGACAAAAAACCCAACAAAACAAAAAAACGAACAAGAAAAAAAACCACACAGGAGAGGAAGTCTAGGAAAAAAAAAGACAAAGATGTTACTGATTTGCACTGAGCCATATTGCAGTCTCACCCTCTAAGGAGCTTTTTCCCATGTTGTACATCCTGTAAAAGTTGTCATCCTGACAACCTATCTGCTTCCCTTTGGAGGATAATGAGGATCCCTTCACTCTTGTGCCCCAAAAATGACGAGACAAGAGCTCACAACAGGCATACTTATTTCCCTTCATCAATTAGCCAGTGAGAAAACAAGATGTAGCTTCACAGAGGAAAAGCTAACATGTTGTAACAGAGGGAGAAGGTCTCATGAACCTTAGAATTTGTGTATTATGATATTTTCAACTTTGTAACTTTTAATCATAATTATCATGCAAAATGTGTAAGTGACATTTTTCTGGGTAGAAAAGCCAAGATGTCGTGTGAATTACAGAAAAAGACTTCTTTGCAGAATGAAGATGAAGTCTTTCAGAAGATAGTGAGATTGATTTTACTTTCACTTTGATAACTGTCTGATCTCAGGTTGACAATTAGCAATGCCATTGTAATTGGGATATCTACAGGGTAATTGGGTACCTACGAACAACAGAGTTATTTTGTCAATTTTGGGGCTAAGATACATTAGTAAGTGAAAGAATTGGTGTATTTGAAATTCAAGATAAGGAGCTTGAAGGATATCATTAAACAAACATTTTGATTAAATAGATCTAACACATCAACTTTCACAAGAACAGTCTGCAGGCAGCAAAAACACTCATTTAAAAACCAAGAGGTTGAGAGCTAATCTGTGCAATTCTCTGAAGAGAATTACATGGCACAGAACTGTAAGCACTGAAAGTCACATTAATATACAAGTAAAAGTATCTGAGCAAACAGAACTTCAAATTATTATCTCAGGGTAGATTCTCATTCTTGACCTGAGTGCAATAAACAGCCTCTAGTTTGTAACATTTGTACAGGATTTTTAATGTTCTGTTTTCTCACCACTTGGAAGGGCAACATTCCTTCTTTTATGTATACAAGCACAAAAGCTTTAAAATTGATAGGCTTAATTACTGACCTGACCTGTCTGATGGTGTGGATCTGTCACTTACACTGCTGGTGTCTTTCATGGGAGCGGACAAGATTACCAACAGTATGTGACAACTTTATCAGGCTACACCTGCAGAAACATCAGCTGCCAAACACTCAGGTCTTCATTTTACTGATCTTTACTGTTATTAATAGGCTAATAATTAATAGGCTATACAGGAGACACTGGTGCTTCAGAGCAGAACCGTATCATTACCCTTAAGGCAGACAAAATTTAGATATTTTCTTTTGTACCTTCATTCTTGCCTCTTCATACAAAAATCTTTTTCTATTAACTGAAATGTCCAGAGACAAAGAATGGCTTTGTAGATGTCCAGTGTAAAATATTCTGATCATGTATAACTGTGCATATACACGTGCTTGCACATTTAGTGACAAGCAGGTTTAAATCTTGACAAGAATATGTCATTGGTATTGTGCTGCTGGAAGGTGAAACTGCAGAACTGAGCTCGTGCAATGGGTTACAGACATATTTCACCCAAGAAAACAAAAAAACTTTGGACAGCAGAAAATGAATTGAGAGATGAAACATAATAAGACTTATTTTTAAGGCTCTCCTGAGCACCCAGACTTTTAGCTAACCACCACCCCCCACCATCACCACTTCAAGCCAGATCTTTCAAGCTTGGGCATAACCTTGAGTGCATATCAGACATTACCAGTAGCCTGTCTCAGCAGACCATATGCATGCAAGCCTAGGACTGGAAACAGCAATACACAGCCCATGGTAATAAGGCAGGGGAACAAGACTGTAGCATCTCTCAAAAAACGGTCCATTTCCCAGACAGCTTTCACATCCCGTGAATAAACGTCAAGCTTGGGGACAGGCTCTCAGGCAAGGTACAGACTTCTACACCGTGCAACCTGTGGCTCCATCTGAGGGATGCAAGTGTCTGGATAAAGTTCACTTCTACAGGGAGCTAAAGGGAGAGGGTCTCTGGAATAGGTTTCTGAGCATGGGAAATATGACTTCAAAAGCAAGGCAGTTGGCTAATGTTGTTATGGTAACAACATTAGTCTTGAACATACCCTTATCAGGAAGAACGTCCTCATTAGCGGTAAACCTAATACCTTTCCCATCATGCACTGAGACATGAATTCAAAAGGCAAGAGGCAAGCAGGATAAAGAGAGAAGATTGTGAATTACAATCCAATTAGCGGTGTCATTAAACAAACACAAGACAAATATTCTAGCTCTTAATAGACAAGATATCCTCTCAGATCTTCTGCACCAACACAGGCTTTGGAGAGCAAGGCTGCCTGAGAGGAAGGGATTGTCTGGCTTAAAACAGGAAGAGAATTTGGGCTGCTAAAACTAAACTGCAAGCCTTGATCCAACTTTGCAGAGCAAACCCAGTGCTATAGCAGCTTGCTCAGTAAGAAAATGAGGGCAACAGATACCGCACAAACTGGAAGATGCAACCATTGAGCAGTGAAGAGTCAGGATTTAAATAGTTCTGCCTTTAGTCATTTACTCCCATAGCTTGTGAGAAGCCAGACTTATGCAAAAGGAAATCAACCAGAGAGCTCTGGTCAGCAGATGCCAGCTGTAAATACTGGTGCTGCCCCTTCTCTCCATCCAACACATGGGCAGATCTCCAAACCAATCCACCAACTGGGGTTACTGAGAAGCGTAAGCAGGCAACGTTCTTTTCCAGCCCCAAACCCACGAGCAAGTCATGCCTTTCTCAGAGATAGGTATTAGGTGGCATAGCTCCAATCTTTTGTTACCCAAACAGGGTCCAAAACTCTCAAGCCTATGAATGTAGAAGATGCTGATTTGGACCAGCTGAGTGGCCCACCACATCTTGTACCTATCTCCTAAAGAGGCTCAGACAAGCCACAGAGAAATGTCATCAGTCAGCCATGAGATAAAATTGTTGACCTCATAAACGAGTGCATCTTTTGTCCTAAAACCAGAGCTTAATTCTTTCCAAGCTTCCTAAAGAAAATTAAAAATACCCAACACACACACACACACTCTGTGGCAACTCTCTATATTCTCTGCTCTCTGATGATTTTTCAATTCTCTTTGTGTATCTGCTAAACACGCACCCCCAGTGGAGTTTTTACAGTCAAATCATGCATTGCATGAAGATGCTTCCTCTTATCAGCTTTGAATTTGAAACTCCAAATGGAGCATCTTCTTCTGCTAATTTTACACACTCCTGACTGTAGCATGAAGTGTAGAAGAGCAGTGTTGCACAATTCCTTATGTCCTGGCTCATCACAAGAAGATAATAGGTTCCACATAAAAAACTGACTTCAATTCATGGTCTGGATATATAATAGGGAACATTTTCCATAGAACAGCAAAGACTGAAAACAGACTGTGCACACAAGTTTGCAGTTAAAAGGTGTTCTGTGTAACTAATGACAACAGCCATGTTCCCGAAGTCCCCTGTGGAATGTAACAGTATTTGACCTGTCTGGCCACTGGATGTCATCGTTGCTCTGCCGGGACACAGCTCTAGGACCATTCTCTCAAAGGCAGGTACTGATTTTAGTTAACTTCAGTGTTTTAATGCAGTATATTTTAACTTAAGCAAGAATACATCATGCTGCTAAAGGCAGGGATGATTCAGTCACCCAAAACTACACTCAACTTTTCACCTTAAAAAACAAACCTTGTTTTGCCCAAGAATTCTAAGTACTTTCTCTACTGGCTGAGGAACGCCAGTATCAAGCAGTCCCATTTGTGCATGAAGGAAAAGTGTGTTGGCCAGAGAGTGCTTTCCCCTTGACTTTAGGGCTCCCCGTGTGACAATATACTGACAGAGTTAGTATAGTCTCTGGGATCACCAGCTTGGAAGGACTAAAGGAAAAAGGACCCCAAGCAAAAAGCTGGCAGAAATACACCCCCATGGAATTGTATGAGTTTTGCTGCTGGGATGTATTAGCCCAATGCCAAGGCTGGCATATAAGCAACCTGAAAACTTAAAACATCCTTTTCAGTTTTCACTGAACCTCTAATATTATCTGTCTCCTCTTCCCAAGACTTGTGAGATTCTTAGTCAGCCAGTGAAGGTCCCTGATGAGAGGCCAAATTATTCTGTACAACATGAAAGCAATGAAATAGCACCAAATCAATCAAATAGCACCACTATTGTGCCTTCCCAAAATGCTACCAAAGAACTCCAGTGATGCAGCCCAGCGGCTTACTAATACGTTGTGGTGATTTGTAATCATCTTGCTCGCACATATCCTGTGCTGGCTGCAGACAAAACACTCTCCTAAGTTACTCTCCTAAGAGACCTCTCCCTTTACAGGCAGTGTGTAGCTCCGTGACTCATCCCATTGCTGTCGATCAGCCACAGTCAGAACTACCTGGGCTGCTGGCAACTGGCCTGTGACACAGGCACAGACTAATTTCTGTGGCCGTGTCTTGCTGAAATGGTCTCTCACACCACCCCGTAAGTCTCAGTACAGTAACTTCAAGTTTCACTTCTTTTAAGTCACTCACCCACATTAATTCATGAAACGTGACTGTTAAGTGAGGATTGCAGAAAAAAAAGACCACAAACACCCCAGGCCTTATGTTTCACATATTTCTGTTCTCTCAAAATGCAGTCGTTGAGTGGGGGAGAAAAACAACCTTTTCCTCCTTCCCAGTTTCAAAAGCTCTGAACTGTCACGTTTCCAGAAATGTTGCTGCCAAATGCACTCTACAAACTGGCAGTACAAGAGAGAGCAATTACGAACAGAGCAGATAGCTCCATTCAACTTTGCCAACACCACAAAAGAGTCTTACCCTGAGCTGTTTGAGTCTGGACAAAGGTTTTGATGAGAGTGTCTGTGGTCTGAGTGTAGAGAGAGAGAGCATAGCGAAGTGACTGCAGGTCTGGACTCTTCTCCAAGAAAGTTTTCTTCAAACCATTCCCACCAGCATGGAAATATTGCTAAGAGTAACAAGAAACAGGAAAAATTCCGAGTAAGAATTGCAACCAGCAACCAACATTTACATGTTATTGTGTGTGCAAATGGGGAGGGAGTGGGAAAAATTCACAAAACAGCTTCTGTATTGGAAATACATCTCTTAGACCAACTGATACCAACTGCTCACGGCTTTCCTCTTCCAAAGCACTTAAATATAAATATGCTGTCTCCTGGCACATACCAGTCACCTGAGTCTGTTCAGTTTTACACAAACACGGCAGTATCACTCACTTTGCACCTTTACTGCTGTAGCAGCAGTGACAGACTCCTGCCACCCCCTGACCCATGGTCCCAGGCACTATCCTCCCAAACAGAATCTGGGGATGGAGCAAGGGATTGACAGAGCCAGAAGTGGAGTCACTTACTTTGATCGTATCCAGTGCCAGATCCAAAACAGCACACTGCTTTGGAGTGAGACTCCTAGTTTCTTCTCTCACCATATGATCCTGCAAACAATCATTATATTTGACATCAGTATGGTTTCAGAGACTAAAAGAAAAGGAGTCACCGGTATCACCTCTTTCTCTGGATTCATGCTGTGACTACACAGCCACAGCACTAATTCAGCTATTTAAGGAATGCTTAATGGAGTCTCCCAGAGTCATTTACTACAGCTTAACTTGAAAATAAACCCACTTTCTCTGTTTCTTGCAGGCAGAGAAGACAGAAATAAGGAAAGGAACTGGACAGAGGTAAGCGACAGTTTAAAAATCACTGTTGGTCTCTCAGGAAACCCAGATAGGATTCTGCTTGCTACCCCTGTCATTTTAGAGCAACCACAACAAACACCATCTGAAAACACCACCTCAATCAAGAAATCAAGTTGTTCAATATTGTGTGTGGAGTTTTTTAATTCTTCCATCTATAAATGTCACTAATACACCGTACTGTTGCTGTAGAGGAAGAAAGACAAACAAGCAACGTGCTCTAGAAAATACCTTTGCTACAAGAAAAAGCTGTTCCCATTAAGACTCACCACCTCTAATAGCAAAGAGACAGGAATCCCTTGCGAAGGGATTCCCTTCCCTGCAGTGGGAGCATATCCCTGATAGCATCCTGCCTGACTACAGGGATGTGTCATCCTTTGGTATTTCACCAAAAGCTCTCTGATGCTTAGTCTCGGTCTCAGGGAAAACAAACCCCAAATTCTTGAGTAGTGGAGACATAGCTCAGCTTGCCCCTTTCCCCAACACATGCTGTTGCTGGTCTGCAAAGCCATGTGTGGTGGCCCAGCACTCTGTAAGCTTCAGTGACAAGCTGTCTTTAGGGGAGCAACAGCTCTTCTTCATGATCAGTTCCACTGGAGACGAAGTGGCTTCATGCTTCGGTACACAGAGGGTAAAACATTCTCTCTCACTGCCTGATGGTCAGATTGAGTACAAAATCAGCCAAAGCCCAAGGACACATTCATGGGAGAGGCCAATTTAGCCATGGTAGCTGTGTCCCCGAGGCAGAGTGACTTTCACATTTGTTGACATGACTTTCTAGGTCTCCCTGCCAGATTCCCCACACTGCGACAGAAACTAGGTGGTCAGCATTTTTGTCTTCAACACCTAAAGAGCTCCTTTACCCTGCTCTGGGTGGTCACCCCACTGGTGCCTGTGCTGCACAGCAACATGTCACTGCTTTCTAAGAGAGTTTACCAGTGCCATCTACTTCAATGTATTCTGTAAAAATAGCCCAGGGACTGGACTGGTAGTGCCTGCACCTACACACAGAGGAGCCCACGACCGTCATTCCCCTGCACACCTGCCCTCTGCAAATCCCACACTGTTCCTATAAAGGACTGCACTCAGTGTTACCCTGCACTTCCCAGATTGCTCGCCACAAATATTTACGTCAAATAATTATGCAACTTCAAGCAGAAGTAGGAAAAAAAAAACACAGAACAACAAACTTCTCCTGGTCGCTCATATTCATCCTTGTATTCTCCACAGGTATTCTCAGAAGAACATTCTCAGAAGAACCTCTTTGGTCAGAGCTTGGTGGTTACCCTGGGGGCAGCGGATGGGAGGGGAAGCTGCTGCTCCCTGCTCCAGCAGCCAGCATGCTCCAGCTGCTGGCTATTAAGCAAACAGAGCAGAAAGAGTCTGATAATAAATGGGAGGCAGATATGTGGCACCAAGGTGCCAGTTTTATGGTTGGTTTTCTGAGCATTTTAAAATACACTGTGAAATTGATTTGTCGTCAGGACGAGAGCCTGTGCTTGTCAGGTCTGTCAGTCTCAGTTTTCAGCTGAGTTATCTGATTCACTAGAGCTCTGTTTCCCCTGTTCTATTTAAGACAAATAAAGCCTAAAATCCATCCCATAATTTTCCCAGGCTTTTAGAGGAACTGCAAAAGGCAGAGGAGACAGGCTCTGAAGAGCTATTTACTCATGCTTTCTCTGCTAGCTTGTATGTACCACAAAAAAAAAAAAAGGACAACAACAAACAAAAAAATCAAAAATATATCCACAATGCTTATACAGACCCAAAAAATTTACACTCTTGTAACACATTTAGTCTTCTGGAATTTTTTGGTTGCAGAGTTGGTTCACATCATCTGTCTGAGCTAAAGGTCTCCAAAACTCAGGTGGTAGAGTGCTTTCACACCTGTGTACAGCTCTCCTACTCTTGTGTTCCTGTGCTGCTGTAGCCCTAACACGTGGATGTGGAAATAAAGGCTTGAACACACAGCAGGGCTTGCCTGATTTCCACAACTGTGTGCCTTTCTAAAAATGCAGTCCAGAGTTACACCAAAGTCAAGCTTTTACAGCAACTGAACCGAAGGCAGGCTGCTGCCGAGGGCTGGCCTTCGTCTGACCAGTGCGAGTGGGAACAGACAAAGCTCCCAGCTCACGCTGGGGCAAAAAGCCACCTTGTATATATTAAGAAAATCCAGCAATAAGAAAATATAGAAGAAGCGAGAGATAACTGAATGTCACCGACTATGCCTGGGAACACAAGCGAGCCACAGGAACTCGCAGTGGTCTGTGAACAAACTTGTCCTTGTGGCCTGGGAGGAGAAACAGAGCAAACTCAGAGCCAGAGCTGTCCCCCTTTGACGCCAAGATTACGTGCAAAGGGCAGGGATGTCTTCTCTTCCTCCAAATGCTGGGTTCTTGCTGTTGTTTTTGAAAGGGGAAGGGGATACTCCCAGGAAAAGGGAGTCGCATTTGGAGGCTGTGGTCCACCTCCCACTCTCCTACACTGGACACAAAGCTCCTCTCTCCCCATGTCTCCCATGGAAGTGGCATGGAGCACTGTAAGCACTGGGGGACCATCAGTGACAGCTATTCCCCTGGGGAACCACACTTAAGGGACTAAGTTAGCTGTTAGCTGCTGTGTAACAACCTCAAAATGCCACTGGAGAAAAGTGTGTGCTTCTAATGACTCTAATGTGCTTTAGCCTGGACAAGCGAAGGCTGAGGGAAGACCTTATTTATGTATGTAAG
>JAOTQQ010000019.1:10938930-10963659 GCA_026546715.1 Gallinago undulata | reverse complement strand
GCAATCCTGCTTTAGCAGGGGAGTTGGACTAGATGATCTCTAGAGGTCCCTTCCAACTCTGACAATTCCGTGATTCCGTGACATGCCTTCATGTCCAGACCACTTACTAAGATTGCTAATAAGCACTACCTTAAATGAATTGTGTGATGTCTTGGCTTATAACCTTGCATATGCAAAAAGTTGTTCTGGTCAAGGGAAATAGATAATTGCAGTAAGACAGCTGTAATAAGTGCTCAAGACAAGAAAAAAAAAATCACAGGAAATGAGGGCATTTTGAAATTGCACTGATCACTTAGGAGAACGCCCTTTGCTGTGGGAAGATTTCCCTGATGGCACTCTGAGACAGAGTTCACATTCAGCTCCCTCTTCCTTGCAGCACAATTTCTGCATCGCGATACTTCGGATTTAGGCCTCCTCTTGCACAATATCTGTTTGGTACCACAAGTCAAACCACAGCAGAGAGCAATCTGAATGTTGGAAGGCGTCACTATTTTCATACCATTCCCGTCGTGACCAGTGAATTAATGCTTGATTGGCTTATGATGAGGTGGCGTGCACTTAGTAATGCTCATGTCATGCACTGTCACGTCATGCGCTGTCAAAACACATCAACACAGCCTTCATGCTAAATGCCAGCTTGCCTGTAAAGAGAGCCCACGCAGAAGGAATTTACAGACACAGGCTCTCTTCCATAAGCAACGGTTATTTTTGTAACAGTTCATTTAATTCATCAATAGCTAGCACAATCATCTTTCCCACTGATACCTCATTGTCAGGATCACATAAGGGACTCCCTTTTATACATACAGAGGATGTACAGAGGGATACGGAGGAGCTGGCCAGAAACTGACATCTCTAGTTTTTTCATTTTAAATCGATACACGAAACTGACCACTCTTATCTGCTAAAGAGATAAACTACTTCTGATGATTAAACACACACCAAAATTTAACAGTTAATTTAAACACAATATTGACATCAGCAGGATGCATTTAAAAGCACATTTAATGTGTTTAAAAGCATCTATTTGCAATTGCACTTATCGACAAACCACTGGAAGCACAGGACATGCTATGCGCTACGACACTTCCATGCTCACACACACGGACATGAACACGAGCCATGCAGAACAATACCTTCAGCTTTGACAAGTGTCCCAGCTCCTTAGCAGCACTGAAAATCAACTGTGTGCCCTATGATTGCAAGAAGTTACAAAAGAAAGAGGGAGGGGGGGAGAAAGAAGGTTATAAACAAGCTTTGTATGTTTTTCCTTTGAGCAAGTCGAGTCAGTTCACAGTTAGAACTTCACTAAACCACCCCAAGGTAGGCCACAACAACTTGATTCCTTGCCAGTTTATTACCTAGTCTAAAACCTGGCATTTCGGTGGATACCACATTGAGAGCTATTTCGGAGCTAGTTCCCCAATATTCCGCTAACTGGCTCACTCTTCCTGACAGCAGCCACCCGTTTAAACAGGATGCACCTTCAAATGTCTAAATCCACATGAAAGAGAGCGAAACATGGGCCAAAGCAAAAAAAAAAAAAATATAAATAAATCACACAATTGATGACAATCTCGCTATAAAAGTAGAGCCCCCTCAGCAGGGTGAGGGTAAGCACACGTCAGATCAGAAACAAAACTATATCTGAGCAGTTTTCAGGCGAGGGATCAGTGAACAAAGTCCAGTGGATACAACAGCATGGCCTTTACATAACAAAGACTTGGCCAAGGGCTCTTCTCTCCTCTGTGGCTTACTGATGCTCTATGACCAATGAAGAAATAAAAAGGGAAGATAAATCCCAGTGACGGGAAGCCTTGCTTCAAGTCACTTACACTCTAGGATAATGGATTTTTGCATACTTTTTCTGCAACTGTTACCACAAAGATGTTTTTCCTTTCCCCAACACAGCATTTCTCTTTTGTGTAATATTCTTGCCTGGGGAGTCAATTCCAAAATTTAATGAGAAAGCCAAAAGCAAACAAGACAATTCACCAATATCTTCTCCCAGAGATGCTTTATGGGGTGTGCTGGAATTTATTTTCTCCCATTTAACTCCTTTTCATTCACCTAATCTTGCCTTTTTCTTTAAAAACGTCACAATTGCCTATTAGTCTACTCAGAATAAAACCTCAGCCTACTGTATTTCTAGCTATGAATTGTGGGTCTATCATATCATGAAACTTTGCCCTCCACTTCAGCCCTCTTAGGCCAGTCTGATTTTGGGCTTCAGGACGAAGACAAAGCTATGGATGACTCCTCTTCCCTAATTAAACCTCCCTTCTATTATCTCCCTCATGAATGCCTTAATTATGTCAGGAGAGCTGCCCTCTCTAAGATCATCTTTGGCTCTCTATTGTAAGGGGCTAAAAGTAGATGTAAATGTCACCACCTGTACCAGCTGAGAAGTGCCTGGGGGATGTCCCACCTGAATGTCTGAAATAAGCTTCCAGGGACAGACACTGGTGGGTGGCACTTTCCAGTAGGGTCTTTTTTTTCTCAGGAAAATGCCTGGGAGAAGACAAAGCACATCTTATTTGGAGACTGCTGGCTCCATTACAACCATATTTCCCCAAAGGGCTCCAGTAACTCCATTTCTCCTTTCCATCTCCTTTATTACTCTTTCTCATCTCAGTGGTCCTTCACCTTCCTACTTAAACACAACTACCGTGACCACTCCCCAGCCCTGTCAAACTGCTACCCTCAAACTGTAACAAAGCCAGATGTAAAAACAGAATTATTACATTGCCCTTTGCCCCTGCCTATGCCACTTGGTCTGTTTTCTTTGCTGCCTTCTTTGGTATTTGTTTATTTGTTGCCTTCTAAGTCAGTACTTTGTGGAGCAGGAACTACCCCATACATGCATTTGCAGAGGAGACTCTGGGAACTGGGTTCTACTGCAAAGATTGTTGCTGAAATTCGTCTTTTTTTTTTTTCCCTAGGATTAAAGTTAACATCAGCCTCACTGATGTGCTCCCCTCAACAAAAAAGCGTCTTTAAACTTGTTGCTAGAGGTAGCAGGTACCCTTCTATGGAAGGCAAAGTAGGCAAAAAACTTTACAGCTGTAACACTGGAGAGTCTGAGACACTGTACAACTTCTGCCCATTACAACAGCCGTCAAAAAGTGAATTTTTACAGAAAATACTTTTTTTCTTAGTTTTGCCAGCTTCGGAAATTTCTTCAAGCTGAAAGACTCTGTGACCTGAAATCACCGACAACTTCTTGATTTGCTCTACCTGTAACCATCACCTAACTCTCACGTTCCTCAGCCTTTTATGTTCATTGAATACAGATCAATACAGAATGAACAGTATTGACTTTGTAGGTAAATAAAAACTCTTGATAATTGATTAAATTCACAACTCTTGGAGGGGGGCAAAAGGTGCAGACCAGGACATTGCATCCATGAAGGAAAGCTTTCTGAACTGAGTCTGGGAGCTTCCCTTGAAGCTGGTATCCAATGGGTAGCGTTAGAGAACAACTCCCCCAACTGAAAGAGTATGAAATTCTCTGTATTTCCACAGTGAGCAAGGTTGAACATGACTGCACACCAAGAGCACCAAAAAGCATCACCACTGTGGGCCACACCAAATAGTCCACCAGGAGACACAGCTTCAGGCAGTGCTCTGGTGGTATCCAACAGATGTGCCTGCTGTTCTGTACAACTGGTCAGGAAGTCTGCTTGACTTATGGGTCGTAAAACTTAAGTTTTCCATTACCGTTGGCCAAGCAGAAAAAAAAAAAAGAAAACCACCACATTTTTGTAACCTGAATTTCCAAATGCTAAGGGAGCAGTCTCAAAACACACTAACATTATTTCTTGATCCAGTATTCTCAACTTCATTAGGTACCTTTTTTTTTAAAACATAAATTTGAACAGCATTAACTAGCCCAGGCAAATATCTTGCCAGGCAAAAAATCTCCCTGCTGCTGGCTTTTAAGGAGGGCAGGTTGGTAATGCTGAACAATACCCAGTGACTGTACATGCTTCAAGGAACAAAGCTGCTCAGATAACTACCCCTCAGTTCTTGCCCAGTAAGAAAATCCTCATCAGTCAGTGCCAATCGCTGTCAGTGTGTCTGCAGAAGAAGTTATTTTACTGTTACAACAAATTTGTCATCAATGCTCATAATATCTCATGAAAATCAGGACAGCTCCTTCCTCTGCCAAATAGCATTCTTGTAAACAAGATGCTATATACCTCCTCAAAAAAATTATTTATTCCTGGAAAACATGTCACAAAGTTCTATAGACAGCACTCATTTCAGGTGTCTCTCTAGGGAACGAAAACAACTAAACTTAAAACATCAGGTAGTTTTGAGAAAAGCTGCCTCCAACGCAATCGATTAAAGCATCAAAGATGGAAGATAAGGAAAAAAACAAGTCCTTATTATGAATTGTTTCTTCTTAGTTCTGTGGCTAGGCAATGTAGCTGGACAAGGTACCAGACCTTAGTGCTGGTTTTCCTGGTTCCTCCCGTGAAATTAGTTTTACCTTCCTAAACTTTTTGAAACATGAAAGACATCTATAGTCTACCCCACAAAGATTTAGAATTCCTTACTAATGGTATGACTGTATCCCTGCCTCCACTGCCCTGTCCCCCACCCTCTCCCAGTGAAAGCATTCAGTGAAGGATCATCTGCTGATTCAATTTTAATTGCTAGAAGCCAAGAGAACTGCACTGATTTATGTTCCAAGAGGCTCAAACTCTCACAGTGTGACTGTCCTACTGCTCAGTTGACAAAGTTAGGAAACAAAGGCCACTGGAAGTCTTTTGAATTCCAGTCCTTTTTTTGAAAACATATTATTACTTAGGCTTATTTTCCTGAGACATACCAGTGCAACGAAGTTTCATCTGGTATTGAACGTTCCTTTCCCAGATTTTTTAAATTCCTACATTCAACAACAATGAGATCTGATAATTTATTAGCAGCATTTACTTTCATTTTAAAAAACTGTATCAAGCAATGTTTGCTACCATCCATTAAAAATTAAGACTTTTTTAGCTGTAGTGGTGTATTAACCATTGAGAAAATAGGCTTAAAAGTGGGGAAAAGGGAAAATAATTACCTGTTGGCACAGAGATCTGGGCACATGTGCAGTTCACAGACCATCATTTCATTCAAGGCTAAGAAAGCTTTTTCTCCTCATCACAGAGGAAGCCTTGGACTTTTTTGCCTCTAACTAGCACAAGGGAGAGGATTCATTTAAACTCACACAAGTTAAGAAAGGTTTCAGAAAGCCTCTTAAGGCCACAGTCTCTTCCAGCACAGAAAAGCTCTGGAGAGGTGCTGTTTGCAGAGGGTCCTGAAGAACAGCCAGTTTGGAAGTAACGTGTAAAATCTGTCCGCAGCTTAAAGAAAATTTTGTTCTTATCCTGAATCACATTCTCTTCTAGTGAAGAGAAGTCTGATGAGTAGAAAAAAGCACAGCAGGAGCAAGAACAAATGGAGCCTCACGTGAATGGCTGCAGCGTAGCGTGTGAGATAAATAAAGGAGAGGCTCCAGAGGAATCATCTGTGTGTAAATTAAGCAAGTCTTCATTGACCTGACTTAGTCACTCATGGCATGCTATAGTTTCGTCCTAAGCAGCAAGGGAGAAAGAAATGTATAAGTAATCCGTTAATGTACCCAAGCATTGTGCACTGAACCCCAAAATAAGGATTTCCAGAGAGCTGTGTTTGCATATCCACTCATCCGAGACAGAGAGTGTTTAATTAAATGTTGATCTTTACTTAAAACTAGTGAGGTGTGAACTGCTCGGTGAGTTACTGGAGATCATGTTGCTACTAATCTCACAACCCACAGGCAGTCAGTGCTCAGAGAGGCAAAGCCACTCATCTGAAAGCCATTAAGGCACCCGCAGCTCAGGTCATCAGAGTGGGAAGCTGTAAAAAGGCCCCATCCCCACTGCATCCTTCATGGGCAGCAGCCGACTCCTTTCTCACCTGAGACCCACTCTTCACAAAAATCTTCCAGAAGCAGCAGAGAATGGAAAAGCAGAGCTCAGATTTTCCTTCCCTGTGTGATACAGGCTGAGGTAATTTAAGTGGAATAGATTGGTCCGGAGAGTCACAGGCATTAAAGGACTGTGCAGTGACAGGGTCATGCAAGCGACAAGTGAGAGACACTGCAGCATGTTTGGAACCTTCTACCTGAGTATGCTTTCCATGACCATCATCAGAAAAGCTTTTGCATCTCTAGAAACTTTACAGAAAGGAGAGAAAATATTCCATAAAAGGGACTCTCTTCTATCATGAATATCCCCTACTTCTTAAGGGCTGCAGAAGAGTTTTAGGAGAGTAATCCCCATCCAGTGGTCCTTCAAACATGGAGAGGCAGCACTAGGGCTTTCTATTGCCGAGGTCACGGTAGCAAAGTGTGTTACAGTGCCTGGGGCTATTTCTGAGTCTGATGTATACTTTCAAAAGAAACAAAGAGAAAGCAAAATCAGGCAAGAGTTGCATGGCAGAGATGTAAGAACAGCAGAGAGAAAGTACTGCTTTGGCCCATGCAGCCAACCCTGAGTTTTGTCTCACCTTTCCCTGCCAGTATTCAATACTAGGGATTTATGGAAATCTGGTGGTAACAGAATAAATCACAATGTCCCAGGTGACACTGGAAGCAGCTCTTTGTGCCCTGTAGCCCATCTAGCCTCACCACAGGTTCCCTGCTCAAGGACTCCAGACAAGGCCATTTTAATCATTGCATTGTCCACAAACCCCTTTCTGAAACAGCAACTCTTTTCCAGTTTGGACTAGTTTAGCCTCCTTACTAAAACACAACTGATTAGACAGCTAAAAATCCAGCTACAAGCATTTTGCATTGTCTCAGAAAACTGAGGATGCACTTCATTACACAAAGAGAGCTTCTCAACTTGAAACTGAAGTGATGGCAACAAGAAACTAGGTAAGTGACTTAGAGCAACATCCTGCAGGTTGGAAGAATTGGCTGATGACACTTACTGCATTCTTCACGATACAAGTATTGAACCACTCTCCTACCCTGGTTTCAAAATTCAACACTAGCAAGAATAAAGCTCAAGCAGCTCCTCCCTGGTTGTCTCTGAGGCTCTTGATCTCACTGCTTCCATTCTGAAGAAGTCACATTAATGCTGCTCTTATATGATTTTAGCACCTGTCCCCAAAGACTCCTTTTTAAAGCAATTCAACTGAAAGAAATTTTATCCTCTTAAATTTAGGTAATTTTTTTTCCTCCTTTATAAATTAAAAAGGAAGTCAGAAATGATTACTCCAAATCCAAGCTCAGAGCAAGCAGTCTTTAGCAAATTACACCTCGTGCTGATTTTATGCTTAGTAGGTATGACTGCACACCGCGTCTCAGCAGTTTTGTCTAAAGTTGTCATCATCAAGGCTGGAGACAAAGCCCTTCCCTCTCAGAGCAACAAACACCTAGTGCAAAATGCAGGTTTGCACCATTTCTCTAGACACTGCAACCCAAGGAGTTCACTCCTTGTGAATACATGGGCAACAGCTGAATAGTGAAAACCACTATCGTTCTACCCACTTCTGGGAAATAAATAAATCAGCATAAATTAGCCACAGACCTCAAGTTTACTCCAACACAGAGATGAAAAGAAGTTCTGGATCATCTCCAAATAATGAGGTTAAAGCCCAAACTTCACTCTGCCTCCAACTGAGTGTCATCCCCCAGAGCAGCTGGGTGTGCGTGACTGACATTTAATCAGTTTCTGGGGTTTCTCAAAATTGGGGAAGAAGTTAATCGTCCATTGTTAAAAACGTCACTACATTCATGACACATATTCATCCAGTATGTCCACTCAGCTGAACAATTATATAAAAGAACTGCCTATGAAGACAAACTATCTTGACAGGGTTCCAACTCCCCAACAACAGAAACACAGAAATCGTGCCAGCCCGTACTGATGTTAAAGCCTTCTGGGGGGTAAAACAGGAGGTGGTGTCATTAAACAGTAAGCCAAAATTAACCACATCTATACAGAGAGACACCTGACTAATAGATGACAATCATCAGGCAAAAGGTTCCTAGATGTTGATTTAATGCCATGAAGACAACACTAACTGCCCAATAATCCCACATGCCCAGCTCTCTTTAAAAGACTGAAAATCCCTAATCAATGTCATTTGATTATACTTGATGGCAACTCTTTTTGGAGCATGGATTTGGAATTGGTTTTTTTTCTAGAGTGTGCTCCGTATCTTGCAACCCTATTATAAAGAGAGCTGCTCTCTTACTTTACTAGGTTACAGACATATTTTTCCATCCTCGAGCAGGCGACGTGCAGGCAAATTTACCTGGGCAGATGACTCATTAGGTCAAGGAGACGAATTACACAGGCAATGGCAACACTTCCTGCTATGAGTCAGGAAGGAGAAAATGCTTTACCGTATGGTCTGTAAGAGGAGGCAGCACAATCAGCTTCTCCATGGTATTCATTACCACCCTCCAGAGCTCTTTCAGCACCCGTTTCAACACCGTCTTTTCACACACAGTAGCAAACAGCGTCAGGCTGCAGGGAGAGAGCAAGAACTGAGTAAGTTCAAAGAACGCAATTTGCAAGGAGAAAGGAGGTTTCTATGGTAGAATCAGTGCCCCATCCAAAGCAGTTTGTCATAGCAATTGCTTTAAGGATAAAAAAATCTTCCCTTTTCATAAAGTGCAGTCTGTCTTCACCCTTGGAGATTTAGCACTAAAAACGTTTGGCCAAAATGGATTATTGACAATTCTGACCACAACCATTTCTATTTATTGACCTAGGGATTACAGAAGATATCACTAAGTTATGGTGGTTGGGAATAGTCCAAGTAAGACCAGGTACCATTGATCTGGTTCCCTTTAAGAAGATACTTCCTGATGTATCGAGTTTACAGAGGAGATAGAAAAAAATTACAAACAAACATAGAATAAAAGGTTTTAAACTTCAAGGGGTTATTATAATGGCTTTTGTGTAATACCTAAATTATACTTTCTAATAGAGTCTCTAAACCTTCTACCTCTATAATCACCTTGAAGCATTTCTTGTATTCCTCTGTATTTTTTTGCAACTGCATTCACCACCAATCACCCAACATATGTTTATTCCCTTTTACAGAAAGAAGTTCTGCTTTATCTCCCCAGTCATTCCTCCTTTATTATTGTACAGACTATCAAAAAAAAAAGCCAAGAAATGTTAGATTCTTCTTCAGAATGATTGTTAGACTTTGGCATTTACTGATCATACTACAAAACAGGAACTCAGCAGCCAGAAACAGTGCACAGGTGCTCTTCTACATTGTGTTACATTTTCTCCCAGATTCCCTATCTTCCCTACCTGGTTAGGCAATAAATGAACAAAACCGAGCAAGGGCAAGACTGATGTGAGGAGGATGCAGGAAACACCAAAAAAAGACTCTTCTTCTGTAAAGGAGTAAAGAAAATAATCCAGGCTTGAAATATCATAATCAAATTGTCTTGGTCAATTTGATTATGGACAAAAATCCCATAGTATACCAAGTTCCAAGTGATATGATAACCCTAAGCCACAAAAGAAGGTGGCTTCTTTCGTGAAGGAAGTAGTGAAGGCATGCATAAAGTGCTCAAGTGCATGCATAAAGGGCTCCTAGATGTAATGATTGCTGCAAAGAGTCACTTACTAAATGGTGACCCAAGGAAAGGTGGGACAGTGAATATAAAGAGCAATGAAAGAAATTAGATTTTAAACTTGTAAAGCTTTGCATCTCTCACAGCATTTATTATGAAAATTGCTCTCTACCTTTTATAAAACAAAGAACTACTGTACATCAGCAAGAAGTTTGACTTTTACAATGATTAAAAACTGTTTTTCTTTCTAGATCAAGGCTTAGCTGGTGAGAATTATGTGCAGTTACCCACAAAAAGTCTCCGTACAGCTGAATCATGCTTCATGGTGTTAATGGCAACAGTTAATTAAAGCAATGGACCAAGTTTACGTACTTCACATAGTTCAGAAGCTTATTTTCTATGTAGAACAGCACCATGAATGACTAGAACACACATGTTTAATGTGACTGGGATACTGAGTAGTATATGTATCAAGTATGTAACTATGGTTTGCAATACATTTGCTAATTGGCTACAGTATAATTTTATCGGAAAAAAACCCGTAGATAGTAAACTTAGAATTTCAGTCTTTCCCACTACCTGATCAGCAGTGTTTTGCTGATTGCTGTAATTAGCAGAGGGAGAAAGCAGAACTGAGAGTGTGCTCTGGCACCAAATGAAGGTTGAAGAGGTGATCTATGGCTTGAAAGAGAGGCAGATATGGGAAGAAAAGCCATTAATTCTTTCTGAGAATTTGGAGGCTGGATATCTCAAGAGCAATCCAAGAACATGGAAGCTATTCTTCCTTCCTCCATCCTGTTCCCTATCTGATGCACTGTATGTGTGACATACACTTGAACGTGAACACTCAGTCACTTACTTTCCATCCAGGAAATCCATCAAGGGCCTCAGGACGTTATCTGCGTCTTGTGCAACTGTGTTTCTGGCATTAGCAGCAACGTTTCCTGCCCCTTTCACCTGACAGAGGATATCGGACATCTGCTTGACACACTCATCAATGCGAGTCTGAAAGCTGAACAGACAGGAGAGAGGCAAAAACAAGGTTATCAGTGGCAGAGATATCAGCTCTGGTACACAAGCTAAGTATTGCAAGGCTATAATCTGCGTGCTTCAATTACACACTCTTCCTTCCTGAGATTTGCTGTGCATTTCCTTTCTGTATTTGTTACCAAGGAACATGCTACCCAGTTCCTTATGCCCATCGTCCACAGACAGCCGACCACCTCTGAACACAGGAGGAGTTTGTTCGTTCAGCTTGCAGAAAGAAATGATCCTTTCCTGATTTCAAGAAATACTGTTATTCTCAGCTTGAGGCACCCTGATGCATCTTTGCTTTCTACAACAGGGTGTTACGCTGCAGAGACCGGGATATCGTGTGGAGCAGTGACACAATGCACGCACAGCCCCCAGCACCCAGGAGCCCATGGGCAGAAATCCAGTTATGAGCCACCACGGGGTAAGTCTTTAAAAGAACAGAGACAGCCTGAAGGCAGACTGAAACCAGCCCTCTGCCATACAGTCCATGCTGTGTCAAGGTGTCAGAATGGCATGTGGGGCTCAGCTGTGAGACAATCAGTGTCACTGTAATGAAGTGACACGCAAGCCATTACAGCACACTTACTTGTTCCATCTCTTACTGCTAAGAGGAGGTTCAAAATTAAATAATACAATGGTTAGAAATGATGAATAGATCAGTAGAGCTGTCAACATACCAATTCAGTGAATAAATGAAAATGCTTTGACATTTAAAAGAACAGTTACTAACAACAGGCATTACAAGTGACATATAGCTATCCACTAACAGCACAGAGGTTTGAGACCAGGAAGAGAAGTCAGTGCTAGGAGCACTGGTTTGGAAATAAATCAGCTTTGTATCTGCATAAGTGACCTGAACTGCTGCTGTGTGAGCCACCCCTCTGTCCTGCAGCTCTCACCTTCCTTCTCCACCCCAAAACCTTTCTCCTCTCCTGCACTGCCACCTCCAGCTGCACAGTCCCTCTTGCTTGCTTCAAGCCTGCCTCTCACTGGAGCAAATCCCGCAGGAATTCCCTCCTTCACTCCTACAGCCTCCAAGTACAAAACAGAAGCTAGCCTTGCGTGAAGTATAAAGCCTTTTGAGGCTCCCTTTCCTCCATGATATCCTTTAAAGTAGAAAATGCTTCTGTGTCCAGACATAATCCTCTCTCAGCAGAAAGGTGGTGAAGCTCTCCGGATGTGTGCTGCTTTCCCAGCAATTATCTCACACAGATGAAGAAAAGTTAAGATGTGCAGTGTCAGCTGTGGACAGTGTTGTAGGAGCAATGTTGTACAGATTCTGCACAGAATATTGTGGATGTCTGTTTTGCCTCCCACATTTACATCCTTTAGAAGATGCTGCTTACACAGTAAACTGCAGCTCTGCTTTTCATTCTCCATTACTGTTAAGGAATGAGCAAAGCATCTGAGAGCTGCCTGACTGGCTAAATCTCTTGCTGGCACATCTCTCTAAAACACTCCCTGGTATGTATGTTGATACTGAATAATCTCTTTAAATTATATTTGCAAATGTCAAGATTGTACCTTAATTGTCTTGTAGCAGTGACACCATGGAGACAGGTTCCAGATAACAAAATTCACCCCCTGATTATGATTTCTCAGTCATCCTCCATCTAATTACAAACCTTATCGATTCAATTCAGTTACAGTTTGAATCTCTCCATTTCTTGCTATGGCATCCATTACTAGCAATGGGAAGTCCTCACTTATCTCCCCACTTAGCTCTGCGTGCTGAAACCCAAATAGTCGCTGACAAATCCCACCATGATTTTTTGGTCACAAGTACTGCAAATCTGTAGACTCTAGGAGACCACGTTGGTACAATTTGCTTTGTTCCCCATGCCTATGTTTCAGCTATACTCCAGTTCATGCCTGCATTAATCCTGTTATAAAGCACAACATGAAATGAATGGGGTTAACCATGAGAAGTGGTTGTTTTTCAAGATCAGTTGGGAACCCTCTATTTCTAGATTTTGCTTAATTGACATCTTTTATGGTTCACTACAAAATTATTATGAAGTTGAGCACATTTTTATCCTCAGGTAAATGCTAACATGATTTGCAATAAAACTTAATTGCCATCAATTACTCTAGCGATACTTTAAAGAGCTCCTCCCCTTGAAACATTAGAAAACACCATTCACTGCAACATTAGAACAAGTCAATCTCAAATTCTAAACCTGTTTCCTTCTTATTCCAATATGCATTTAACAATCAGAAATCATTCAGCTGTTTCATACATTCAGAGCAGAACATTTAAACAAGGATGTTGCTTCATAAACACCAAGCCAGAAACTGCTTTCTGAGCAATAAAGGAGAAGGCAATTCTGCTACTGACAAGCACTACTCACAGAAAAAAAATCACTCTATGTAATTCAAAGACATTTCACAGTTGAGAGATCTCCATGTTACATTTCTAAGCAGAGCAGTATAGAAAAGAGAGACTTCTAAAACATTTCCAACTTCTTTAGATGGTATCAGTATTTGAAAGACCATGAATTTATGACAAAAAGAAAAATATAATGCAGTTGACATGAATTTCTTTTAACCTGAATGAATAAGATTAGACAAAAGAAAGGAATGCTTCAAGGACAGGGACCTCGTTATACTCACCTGTTACCAAACACTGCACTCAGCTCATCCAAAACATTGTTCAGCTTCACCTGGAGCTCTTTGAGATGGTCACTTGCTTCTGCATCCAACTGCAAATAAAAGAAGAGCACTTAGCTTGAAACCAGAGGATAGCCTGCTGTCCTTCACAGCACTGCTCTTCACTGTTGAGGTTACTCTTAATAAGCAGGTGAACTATCACCGCTGGACTCTGCCAGTGAGGATGCTCTCCTTCACTGCCTGCTGCTGTAACAGAAGCTGTGTGAAATCATCAACAGACAGCAGCTGGTGGCTTCCCCAGGCTCCAGTACCCTCTGATACCCTTTCCTGATATTTGCAAAGTTGAGAAAGAAAGTGATCATGAACTCCCTGTTCAGTAAGAGTAAGCAGTCTGAGAAATCATCAAGTACTTTGCGTTACCCTGAGCTCATGGGTCATTTCACCCCTCTAAGTCTAGAAGGAGACAGAACTTTTCAAACTGGATGTTATTTACTTGTGCATTTTTCCACGCATGGTCTTGAGAGATGCTATTACACTACTGTCAAGTATCCAAACTGAAGACTGACCCAGCCACTGCTCTCAGAAGAATGGACCCCAGCTATTTTGAAAGTCTGGTCAAAATACCATGGCAGGAAATGTTGTGCACTGATCACTTTTAGAAAGCATAATCTCAGCTACAGGTATTGACCACAAGTAGCTCTATTCTCACATTGAGCCAAATAGCTTTTGGTATACAACTGTTCAGAGAAGATTTCACAATCCAAACCAAAAAAGTGCCCCAAACACTACATGGATACTGCTGACACCTTGGCACAGTTGTAAGAAAGTGTTTGCTCCGTTATTAGGAGCCAAAGCCACCTGTTTTTACACTCAACTGTGCCCTGTATTCCAGCTGCAGTCATCCTTCCAGCTTTGAAAGAGCCACTTCTGAGCAACCTGCCTGTGTGTACACATAACAATGCATGTTGAATGCTTTGGGATCAGTTGCTCTGAAAAAGTAACCTGTAGAACAGATTTACCATAGTATGCAGGCAGGTAAGCTGCTTGTAAAACAAAAACCTTCCAGAAATGTTCTTATTTGGCATTCAGAGCTTCTGCCGTTACCTCTAAGGCAGAGTATCTGTTTACAAACTTAATGAGCCAGATGCCGGTACAGTGGTTAAAAATCAGTTTAGATTTTTTACAGTATACCCATGCATTCATCACAGGAGTCCCCACTTCTATATACAGTGCTGAAGCCCTCTTTGTATTCCTCAGCATCTGTCAGAGAAAGCCAAGCCTTAGGGGATTTGGAATCTGATCTGTTTATTTTCCTGTTGTAAGCTGGCATGAAAAACTGACTCTATTAGGCATTTGAACCCGTGCTAATGAAACTCTTGGATCAGAATTTTAAAAATAATTTTAAAAAAACCCAATCAAATTATGATTACTTAAGCCTTACAACTTCAGGCGTTGCTAGCTCTCATCATTTTTCCTCTATTGAAGTGAATTTCTACTCCGTTACCTTTATAATTGCCTCACTCTGTGACAGCAGAAGGAAGCTAACATGTCAATCAGCAGTCATTCTAGCCAAGCTTGTAGGTAACAAAACAAAAACAGCATCTGTTGGTGGGAGTTTGTCTTGCCCCTATATTAATTCTTCCCTTCTACTGTGGAAAGGGGCAACGACTCACAAGCTGACTGGTTTGCAATCTAAATTAATGGCATTGAACAGGCTGTGATTTTGGCCATTTCTGGTAGATTTGAGGTAGGACCAGTTCATGATTCATCAAAACATTTCAACTAACTGCTTTTCCAGATTGAAAAAAAAAAAAAAAAAGCCAGAAGGATTTGGCACAAGCCACCTATTCCTCACTATTTACTTCTACTTCTTTATAAGCTACCAAATGCATGGTCTAGAGGATGTTCACAATCAACAACTTGTTGCCCTGGTTCATGAACCACGCAATTAATGATTTGTTTTACTGTGAGATGACACGGGGAGCTCACCAACAACCTCTGAACTACTCCTTGCTATTGTACCTGTTGACTGCAAACGTATCTTCTCAGGAGCAGAAGAAAAGCTGATTGCTAGCCCTGCAGTACAAGAAGGGACAGCTGGAGCAATGCTTTGCCAAGGGGAAGAGCTCCATTATCTGTGGTGAGGAACACTCTCTCCTCCAGAATATCAGCTCACAGCTCACCGGGTACAACTAGTAACTCAGCTGCCCAGATTAAACTTTGAGGTGCCTCACGCCCAGGAAACAAAGCCCTGGTGGTAAGAATTTTGGTTCAGTATCCACCAAGTCCTCTGTCGTCTTAGATAGGCTGTTGTCCTCTGAGCAACTGCTGCTATGGAAGGAGAAGTCCACATAATACAATACTGATCATTAATGCTTAGGCATCAGTACATTTTGGCCTGAAAGCACATGTTGGGGAATTACCCGAGTGTGATCTAAGTCCATTAGGAAGCTGCCGGTGGGTGTATAGCACTGTTTCACATATATAAATTACAGACCAGTTAGAGAGTCCCTGTAGCATGTGGTATGACTGCAAACTGTTCTCTGCTGATATGGTGGAGCCCTGATAACAGCGCTCTAATGAAACAGCGTGCGTTTCGCTGTTGCTGCTCAGCCAATGTAATTCTAAGCACATCAGCTACCACTGATAGCAGGAAATGCTGCTTGGACTGCATGATGAATCTGGCTGCTAGAGTAATGCAGAAAGCAGCATTAGGCAGCTGGGTCACTGCCATATGTCACGTCCAGGCCATTTCTATCGGAAGCTGGAGCTCAGCAGGCTTACAATCTCCATTCTGTGGGTGTATCGGAGATGATTCAGAGGAAGGCAGCTAATGAAAAGTTTGCTGTGCAAAACACGGGACAGCACCCACAGCGAGGTAGCTTCTGAACTCTGGCCATAGGTCTGTGTTTGAGACCAAATGTGCAATACAGAGAACTGAGGTGCATACAAAGAGGTAAGAGGTAATCCTGTTTCAGGGAAGAAAGCACGGCCATGTTAATTTCCTACAAAGATTTGAGATTCGGCACTTCAGAGAATCCAGGCCTTGAAGTCTCATCCAAGCACATTCAGGGCTGAAACCGCAAGTTCTCTGCTAATCTGAATGGTGGCATTTCAGTATAGAATCATAGAATGGTTGGAGTTGGAAGGGACTTTAAAGATCAAGTTCCAACCACCCTCCCTCTAGAGTATAGTGTTACGAACTGCAATTTAGGTTCATCTGCTGCTGCTCTCATGGATGAAACAAGACCCATGAGTCCAAGAATCTGTAATGAGCTTCCAAGTTTTTCAAGAGATGTCATTAGTTCTTCTTTGGCTTCTACACACATTGGTGAAGCAGAAGCGACCAGAACTGGAAGCTCCCCTGTAGCTGTAGAGACATAGCTCTTGCCTTTTAGAAGGCTGAAGACATTAAACAATTCAGGTCTTAAAGCCAGAGAACCTGTGAAATCATCAGGTCTGGTATGACATAACCAGCAGCTAGAGAATTTTCTCCTGCTGTCCTATTTTAGCTTTATGCAAGTTATAGACTTCGTCTGGCTCCAGCTTGAAGGTGCTGATTTTTGTTCTGCCTCCCTCCACCAGCACCTGGGATGTCCCCCCTCTGCAGAAGTAACTGTGAGGCAGGGACCTCAACAGATCCTATCTCCCTTTAGGGTCTTGCTTGCACTGAATTTTCATCCATCTCCCCACGTTCTTACAGGATTCAAGACCACTGAATCCAAGCTGAATCCAGCTTCTCTAAGGTGGCCTTAGCTATGACACGTGGGACGATAAAGAGGAGCAATCAGTAGATACCACAAATCCTTTGAGAACTTTGCTATCAAGTCTTGGCCATTTCTAAGCAGTACTGCAATTTGTTATTCAGGCAGCTAACTTAGGATTTAAAATGTGGGCTAACCCTGGCTAAGTGTTGAGAGGAGAGTTTCCTTAAGCATTAATTGTACAGATTAGCTTGAAACCAAAGGCATGAAAATTGTATGATGACAATCTGCTCCTACTCAGCAGTTAATTCTTTGGGTTCCCAAGGCAGTGCTTGTCTCTGATACTCACCCTGCATGCCTGACTTTGGGGGGGGTAGCGAAAAAAGGTGTAGAAATGTTTTAAATTAGGCTTCCATAGCACATCTAGGCTTCAGCAGTGGGCAATGCAGTACAGCACCTTTTAATTTCAGTGCCATGAGTTCATACCTCATTAAAAGCTAAGCAAAATAATGGACTGCAAAAAGCCATCTCTCAAGCAAAATGAGAAAGGCTTATTGTGGTGTCAGGGACAGCCTGTGCACAGAGCAGGCTGAAGTCTGCAGGAAAACTGCAGAGGTGGCTAGAAAATGCAGGTCACACTAGGTTTTATTAGATAATATGTAAATAATTAAATAAACGGGGCAAAATTTAGGCAAACAGTAGCAACTGCGAAATTGCAATCTCCATTCTGTGTGTGTACTGGAGACATTCAAAGGAATCAAAGGCTTTGAAAGGTATTCATGTCCAGGACTCGCCCCTCCATTCCAAAGTTCATTACACTTTTAATGCCACCTACCACTCCACAAATGCTGCCTTTCCAAAACACGCTTCAGGAATGTCTGAGAGTGCTACTGAGCCACAGTGAAGCTGTTCTGATCCCATGAGATCAACACATCTCAGAAGGGAAATAAAAGTATTGATTATAAATCCTAAAAGTCACTTAAGATACTTCTTTCTCTGTGTGCATGTATGTGTGTATATATATTATATATATATATATATATTCCTTGAGATCTCAAGCCACAGAAGCCACCCAAGAGAATCCCTCCACGCAGAGCTCTCTACTAGTCAGAAACAATAACAACAGCAGCAGAGCTTTAATTTCACAGACCATATCATGTCAACATATTAAACCCGGAGATGATAGGAAATTTTTGCCCTGTTTTTTTCCTCCTGGGTACTACAATTGGAAAAAGAGTAAGAGAAGCGGGGGAAAAGGTACCATTCGTCATTTTGGGGGGGGGGGGGCGGGGGGGGGAAGTAGTAAAGGAAAAAGGAAAGCTGTATACCAAGGAGCCATCTCAAGAAATAGTACTGGGCAAAGACTTCTGTTCCACGCTGTGCCACTACATGGCAGAGTGATCGTGGGTGAGCCTTGTCACTTCATTTCCCTTGCTGCAAAAGGGAATAAGTGATATGGATTTCCATGGGAGCATGTTTGGGACACACTGTCAGAGAGCACTAGGTAGCAGCAGCATTTCAAAGCTTTCCAGAGCTGTGCAGTGCTACAGCTGTAGATGGAAATGGATCTGTGATTCAGAAGCAGATGAAGCCAGAAGTACGGAGTGACTGAAACCAATCCACAAGTTGTGGCTTCACACATAGTACATCTAACATACCTGCCACAAGAACAATGTAATATTTGATACCTAGTTCTCAATAACATCTTTGAGAACGCAGAAAGGTGATCAGTTCAAAATCACCAGGACATACCACTATGGTACTTTCTTATTTCCACAGGGCTTTGGGTAGAGAAGTCAGGTTTGTATTTCTGCAAGCTACTGTGTGATGTGTAGATGAATATAGACTAAATCTGTCAGAGAAAATAAGAACTGTCCTTACTGAATGAGATGATAAAACCTAGAGATGTCCTTGCAGGAGGAGCATGGTTGTCTACATGTTCTATTTTCGAAACTGTTGTCTCACCAATTGCTACTCACTAGCCAGGTTCAATCTACATCAGAAAAAGGACTATTCAAACTAGGACAAGACCTTGTTTACTCTAGCAAAACAGAGGACCTGGCAGGTTTCAAGTCAAAAAGCCAAGTACTACATAGTCACCAAGAGGGAAACCCCTGGGGACAGCAAATAACGCAAGCACCTAACACAGCACAATTTATTTCTGGTGACCAGTGGCAGCCTAATGAAGTGGAAAAGCGGCAATTGAAGGGAAAAGAAAAAAATCACTCTGAAAAGCCAGCTTCCTAGCATGTTTGCCTGGTTTCTTCCTGTGTGTTTTATTGCTCACAGTCTGGGTTCCTCTCCTTTTTTTTTTCTTTTTATTCCACAGTGCAGGGGAAATAGTGGATTCATCACCTCTGTTCTACCTTACCTATACCTCCTGAGGAAGGTTTTAAAGGTCAAAAAGTAGAGAAGATGTCAAGGCTAGGAAAAGTAGCCGACACTTTTCATGGACACTTTTTTTTCTCCCACCATTTAACACACTATCAGGTGGTATTTTCAATTTGAAACATAGGGAAATCCTACTTAATAGCCTCCAGTATGGAATAAAGCAGCAAATTAATTCCTTAAGGGAAATTAAGTGCATGTGGAGTAAAAGTTTATAAACCACTTCATAAACAATCCATCACAAGTTTTATTTTTTTCCTGTTACAGCTGGGAGCATGTAATTCCAGTTCTTGATACAGGGCTCAGAAATTAGGACTGTTGAGATCACACATGAAAGAATGACTGCAGTTTTCCTTGCCTCGTGGGGTAAATCTATTTGTTGAGATTTTTGCCACTTCATAGAATTCTGCCACTGAACACCAGAAAGATTCGAAACAGCAATACAGGCAAAAACTGAGCTGCCCATCAGCAAAGCTGACTTTCCTCTCGGCATACCAAGTTCTACCACAACAAAACCAAACAGAATGCACTTAGGCTTTGAAAATAATTTTTTCCTAACATCAGCATCAGCTGCCTTTTCTTCATTTTCCCGAACCTTGAAAAGCAATGAAAAAAATAAGAGAGAAAAAAAACAGATACACAAATTATATCAGAACAGACATGGTGATCTAGGGGAGGAAAAACTTATTTCTGTAAAAATTCCTATCTCAGAACAAAGAACAAAACCTAAGATATTTATATTCATGGACACATCTGAACATCTAACCAAGCATGAGTACATAACTCTTACTTGCATATCTGCCATAGACGAGATATTGGACATTCAGTGCCAAAGGTACTGTCCCACATTTATATATTCTACATAAAATTACTTGGTGTCAACAGTTCTCAGACCTATCTGTCTGTCTTCAGAGCTGTGAAACCACCAGCCATACCCATCACCCAGCCCACATAAGCACAGTACATATCCTCCTTTTTCCTCCTCCATGGTATTCTGTGCCTCAAAAGATTCGTTCCTACATCTTATGATAAATTTTCTTGAAAAGTCTTCAAGGATGGCTGTACCCTCACACCTCTTACAGTTCCAGGTGTCACGGGGCTCTCCTTATGACTGCAGTTTGCAAGTATCAATACAATGCAAATAACCCAGTAACAGCGCAGTAGAAATGAGTAATGCTCAGTGTCTTAGTGCTCTTACCTCTTTACCACCCATGGCTTCAAACATCTTCTCCAGCTGCACCCTCAGCTGCTGGATGTTATTCATCAGGATGCAGGGCTGAAGGGACAAAAGCAGGTGCCTGTTACTGCTCAGATGGGAACTCAGTTTCACCAATGGCACAGTCTGTGCCTTGACACCCTTCCCCAAGTACCACCAGATCTCAGAGTCCAATAGGAGGTAGGGTAAGCGCAGATTTCAGCACTCAAACCTAAAAGAGACAAGCCATTTTTTTTCTCCAGCTTGAAAAGGGATAGCCACTTCCATACACCCCAGATCAAGATCTCTGCTATTGTATTTGCCTTCTCAGCTTTTTCACAAATGGAGAACGAGCTGACAAGAAATCAGTTGAGACAAGATCCAGTTCTCTGCAGCTCCTGCCATGCCCTGTAAGAATCCAACATGTGTCACCTTCAGCTTCTTAATGCTGCAGTGCACCTTTGAGAATGGTGTACCTCCCAGATCAGAAGGGGAACCTCTGGCCAAAGCTGCATTCAGAGACACATCTGGGTCCTGCCAGGCCAAGCCTGAGAGGAACAGTCAAGGGCAACCTGAGCAATAGACTCTTCGCTCTGCAGTTATATGCCCACTACAGGTGTGGGGGGCAGCAAAACCAGCATGGGACAGACCCAGCGTTCAAAAACGTAAGGCCCTGTTTTATTTAATGCACAGAATTTTACTGAACTCAGGATTAAACAGCAAGACAATTAGACGGACACAACAGTAAACCAAGAGTGCTGTTAAGTGCCAGATCTATAGAGCAATCTATGCCATTTATTTATTTATTTGTTTGTTTGTTTATTCACTTTAATCACCTTTGTGACACACAACCGAGACAGGCAGAGAGGAAGTTAATTTCAAGGGGACCTGACAGCCTCAAAGCCCTGTAGATCATCTTCAGGACCTAGTTTTATTATGTGGACCTATTTATTATTATATATGTGGCCAAGCCAGAATTCAATCTGCAAACGCGTATGAATAATGATAAAACCAACACTGAAAATATTTATGCCAGGTGCAATGTGAGAAACCTAGTTTCATCAGGACAATTATATGATTCCCCAGGGCAAAAGAGAAGCTCAGCACGACTCACCAGCTTCTCCTTGGAACAGTAGGACTGGAAGCTCTTGGAGAGGATGTCAGCATACTGCATCAGCACTTTCCCAATAGTCTGTGAAGAAAAGATGTGGCTGTTACTTGTCCTCTATCACTGCAGGAGAACTCCAGGAGATAAAAAGAAAACCAACATCACACTGTTTTGCATCCCACTGAGGGAAGATAAACAGCTGGATGCTGAGGGTATTACCTTAGCAAACCTCCTGTTATAATGAGCAACAATGACAGGGTCTGGGCACTCCAGCTTTTTAATGATCTCAAAGCTCTGATTGAGCTGGGTGAAGACGTCCACCACTGAGCAAGAGAACAAAGCATGCTCGGATGTTTGCTGGAACTAAAACAGAAGGTGCAAAGAGTTATTATCAAATGGAAAGGTCTGAAATTGAGCCACGTCACGTGTGTCTCCACCACTTGCCATATCGGGAGGCAGGACAACTTTACTAAAACCTGCGTCTTCCTCAGAATTAGTCAAAAGTTCTCCAAAAGGCCTAAAGGAGTGAAATAGCCAATTCTGTTGGGTTATAAGTTTACTGTCCTTCACCAGCTGTGACATGACAAGGACATGTACCATGATGCTTAGACCCTTCATGAAATGCCTGGCTTCCCTGTCAGTAGATGAGGAAAGGAGGAGAGTGAAGAGCTTTTTTAAGATTTTCTTAAAATTTAGATACTCAGCAAATTAAGAATAAGTTTACTCTGTCACTGGATTAAGGTCACATTCTCCCTGCAAGACTAAGAACATGCAAAGTACCTTGTATTTCAATTAAGTCTCATGAACACAGAGGGATCAGAGAGCACCAAGCCACTGGTTGACAGACAAACAGCAGCAGAGCAGAACAGGCATAAATGAATGATATGCACCTTGCTATTAAAAAGCTCTCTGTCACCTGTAGAAAAAAGTCCTGAAATAAACAAGTTTCCCAGTTGGTTAGCAAGCCAAAAGGGCTGCATCCTCCATTTGCATAGCAGCTGAATTTACAGTGTTGTTACGTGGTTCTGGGCATGGAAGGATGTAGCATGAAGTCCTTCCCTCAGAGTGGCCTACATACCCCATCTTTTTTATCTCTCTCCAGAGCACCATGCAGGAATTCTAAGGAAACATCTTCATTTTCATCCAGCCACTGCATCACAAACTGCTCAAACCACCTGCACGAGGAACAGGAGAGACAGTAAGTCACAGCGAGAAACAGAGCACCCCAACAAGACCCCAACAGCACTGCTGTTTCAGCAAGCCTTGTGAAAGCTTGTTACTGTTAGACGTCTGAAATGTGTGCTGCCAAAGTTCACCAAAAATGCTCCTACCTGTACACAAGCTACTAGTGAGCAGGGGCTGTACCATTGCTTGGGCTGGACAAGCAGAACACAGCCCAGCTCCTACAGATTGTTTGTCCTGTGCTGGTTTTGTCCTTCTCCCGTGTCCTTCCTCTTTCTTCGTACCTCCCCCTTTTTCCCCTTGAGCACCACCTTTATTAAACTTTGCATCATCTCAAAGCACTTGGTCTTTTCTTCCTCTTTCACCCATGTGCCAGAGAGGAGAATGGAGACCTCCAATAGCACTATCTCTGCATGCTAAGAGAGACGGCACGTTGTCCTGCTGTCCATTTGGGTCTACCATCTTTCATTCAAGTGAGAGCTGCAAATGACTATAAAGGGAGGAAAAGAAATGCCTGTTTTCTAGGGCCCTTCAGTCACTTTATCTACACATATGGACATATTTCTGGAGTCCCAGGAGGGAGAATCAAGGCTAATAGTTTCTCCATGTTAATCCCCTTTGCCCAAGCCTTCTCTTGAATACCCTCCCATTTGTACAGGCTGCTGATCTCACTATTAAAATGCCAATAAGATTAACTTCTGGTGATAGCACCGCACATCTGCTAGGGCTTGCAGGAGGCTGGCCAGCCCTTTCAGCAGCTCTTCATTGTTTTCTTTTAAAGAAGCACAAACTTAGTTCATGTTAAGAGTTGGACCACCAGCCTTGGAGCACGGTCAAGGCTCCAAACCAGGCAGGTCCTAGAAGCAGGACAGCAAAGCTTGCCTCTGTTCCTTCTCTTCACTTAGGAGGATAAGCTAAATGGTACAGTGAAATCCAAGAAGCTGCTGCAACAACGACTGTTGTATCTCAGGGTCATGCCTCACATGAGGTGGTGTCTGGAACTGCCTCCTGTATTGAACCAGGGGCTTCTACAAAACCCTACCCAAGCCAAATAGGCAAGGTGAGAAACAGCTTCAGCGGTGGGACTTTAGAGCTGGGCATTCCTCTGTTCTCTGCTCTGTGGGATATAACCACAGTGGCGGGGGGCGGGGGGGGAGGGTGTGTCTGTGTTTAGGCAAGACCGTGCACTTACAGCTTTATTTAAACGTCCGTCTAGGATTTGTTGTGTGCAAGTGCCAACACACAGCAACTGAAGTGAATCTGAATTTCAAATATTACTAAACAGCATTCACAAATAAGGGGGAAAAAAAGCGTCCACGTGTGATTTCAGTCCATACAAAAGATTATTATACGAGCTTCACAGAGTAAAGCCTCCTCTAAATAGGCAGCTGTGTTCATAGAGATTGTGCTAATTATGGACTGAGTTTGCAAAGAACATGAAAGCATGTGCCAGACATGAGAGGGAGATCAAGAGCAAATTCACAGACAGAGCATACTAGATAGCCTTAAATACTCTCTACATTTTGAAATATAAAGCACATCAATGCTAATATTGGAAATTGTAACAGACACAGTGTTAAATGCCAACAGCAACCTGTCTATGCAGCTCTATTTAATGCAGACATCAGCACTGGAATGTTGTCACAGACATAAGTACTTCCTGTGTTCTGGAAAAATTGCTTTTGAATGGCGCTTTCAGCTCCTAGAAGTCAGCATATTTCAGAGCCTGCTGCAAGTTTCTTGAGCTTTTACAATTTTCTTACTAATTACAATAGTGTATATCTTCTACAGAAGAGCTGGAGAGGGACTCTTTACGAGGAAGTGTAGGAACAGGACAAGGGGCAACAGTTTTAAATTGGAAGAGGGGAGATTTAAATTAGATATTAGGAAGAAATTCTTTACAGTGAGGGTGGTGAGGCACTGG
>JAOTQQ010000019.1:10915474-10938830 GCA_026546715.1 Gallinago undulata | reverse complement strand
ATTAGATATTAGGAAGAAATTCTTTACAGTGAGGGTGGTGAGGCACTGGAACAGGTTGCCCAGGGAAGTCATGGATGTCCCATCCCTAGAGGTGTTCAAGGCCAGGCTGGACGGGGCTTTGAGCAACCTGCTCTAGTGGATGTGTCCCTGCCCATGGCAGGGGGGTTGGAACTCTATGATCTTTAAGGTCCCTTCCAACCCAAATGATTCTATGATTCTATGATTTTAAAATGACAGCTCAGCCCTTAGAACATAGTTTAGGCAATTCACAAGGAAGCAACTACGCACCTTCCACCTCTTCCACAGTTCCCAGTCTGCAAGTCGCTGACTGCTTCACAGGCCATAGGTCCATGAACAGGGGGAATTACTTGTTGTGCCAGAAACCACCATTTTTGCTCTGAGAAGTAAAACTACTTCCTGATTTATCATTTATTCTTAGTTATTGCACCATATCCATAAAAAAGGGACATTCACTGTTGCCAGCAGTTATTACCCATTTTTATGGCTATTGGATGTTGATACACACAATTAAGTGCATAGGTATTTTACTGACTTACAAAATTGCATAAACTAAGGTAGTACGGAAAAAGGTACTATTGGAGATCAGGCAGGGAAGCACCACACCTCCCTCCTCCACCCCCAAATAAAAAAATGTACTACCTCCAGAAAGAGGTTTAGCATGAACATTTAAGTGCAAATTGAATCACTTGGATCAAGTCAGGAAATTCTGTAGCTACATTTTCAAGGCCAACCTCATCTTCGTCACTTATTGGCTGGCAGGAAAACTCAAGAGATATAAATATAAATATGGAAATATAAATACTTCCAGTTCCCAGGTACCTTCGGGACCAAAACGTGCTTTGAACTGCAACACAAACTAGAGTAATCTTAAGCCAAATACCCCTTACGTGGTTTTATTATCAGGTCCCAGGCTGCTGAGCAACTGAGGGGAGACTGCAAAGTCTACAAAGGCAAAATATCCAAAATGATATTCAGAATTATTGAGCACAGAAACTAATAAAAAATGATCTGATTTCATGCAGAAGTAGCTTCAAAATGTAGTTATATGGCAAATATCTTCTTCCTCATCTGCTTCAATTATCAATCCAGAAACAAACGTTGAAATGACTCATGCACCAGCACACAAGGCAGAGGCTGGTGGTGCTGCTTCAGAGCTGCAGGTTCTGTGCTTGCAGGGGCTAGCCTGCTGGGAAAGGGAATGGAGCTTTGTGCCTAAATGGAAGTTTACCTCTGCTGGCTGCACAAACAGTAACGTAACACAAAAGGCTGCAATTTCTCAGACTTAACAGGTGAATTAATCTTGTTCATTTGCTGCGTTGATATATGTGGGTACGTCCTGTGCGCCTTGGGAGGTGCAGAGGCAAGAAGGCAGGCAGGGTTTCAAAGAGCAAAAGAATAAATACTAAGCTTGATGAAGTGAGCTAGAAGAATAAGACAGGATTTCAAAGGAAGGAAAGCCTTCCCCCACCAGAGAGGAGGTATTCTGCAGCCCAGCCACAGTACTAGCTGCATGCTAACATCAGTATTAAAACGAAACACAGAACGGTGGTTCACACATCTAAAAAGCTCGGGTTTTTTGGAAACTGACACTTCACAGCTTTTAGCTGGCAGCTAAAAAGTGAAGAGAGGAAGTTTGGAAGATCCACTCCCAGCTATGTCACTACTTCAGTTTCAGAAACTGGTGCTGAATTTCAGAAAATAAGGGGAGTATAAAAACTTCAATATTTTGGAACCTTCACTTTATTCAACTGCATCTCAAGGCTATCAGCACACAGTTTCTCATAGTTTCAACATGAAAAGCAAGTTGTGGATAGCCTCTTGTCTGTCAAATAGACAGACAACTCAGCTGCTCTCTAGAGAGCAGCAATTTCGTTTCACTAAGGAGTTTACTGATGTGCAAACCTGATGCACAGACTCCTTTGCTTAAGGAAGGTTCAAGACTAAAAATACTTGTGATGAAGCAAATCAAAGGATGAGAGCACATTGCTGTAATTGATACTAAGGGGATATTTCATGACAGGTGAGGTTATGGTTGAAATAAACATCACCTGTGTCTGACAATGTGACTACTGTACTAAAATACAATAGTGAAGTAACAAAGCCAGTGGCTGCAAATGTACAGGAGCTCTTCCATGAAGCCCAGCAGAGCGGAAAAGTCTGCAAAAGACTGCAGAACGAAACTGAGCATCATTATCCTGATTACACAGGAGAAAAAGAAAGATTAAGAATATCTGATGGCTTGCCTGAGACGGCACTGACTCAGAGGCACAGCAAGGAGAACAGGGCTTCCGAGACTGTCACTCCAGCACCCTGTTCACTGAGCTAATGCCTCTCGCTGACCTGATTTGTAAAGCAAGGCCCACAGCCCAAGCTGAGCAATTATGCCAACTGCCCCCTGTCTTATTCGTGCACAGCCAGCACTGGGCTTGAGGGACTGTGGGCACGGCAGGATGGGAAGAGAGTTCAACATGCCAAACTAGAAACACTGCCCAAGCAAGATGTTTTTTTCTCAAGGGAGTTAAGTGCAAAGTGCGGCATTTAGACAGCAGTGAGCAGTCATATACAGTGTGGGAAGAACAGCTAGGACATTCTACTGAGAGTGCCTGGGGTTTGCTTATGGCCACTGGAAGCATGAGTATAGCCACCAGTATATCATTGAAGGAAAAAGAAAAACACCACCCAAAAAAAGGCTCCTAACATCCCAGCGTGCAAAAGCAGCAGCCCAGCCTGAAAGGCAACGCGAGGCAAGGTCTAGGTGAAACATCAGTATTTAAGTCTGGATGTTGTATGTCCAGACACAGACCAGCTGGAGGGAGGTGACTAAACCTCACTTACAAGGGAAGCTGGGAACAAAGGGAACCGTAAGGAGCCTGGGAAGGGGCATGAGAAAAGCATTTTACTCTTGTAAAACAGGAATAATTTGTTCTCCATGCCCAGGCTAGTGGGACGTGATATAACAAGCTCAAATCAAAGCAAGAAAGATTTGGAGGGGGGGAAAGGGGTGTGTGTTAAGCCCCCAAAACCCAGTGAAGGGGTAACAGTGAAGCACATGGAAAAAAAGCTGCTTGAAAGAGACGTGGACCAACCATCACTGAAAGCTTCTGAAAACCAGTTAAACACTGGTCAGAAAAAACACACCTGCTCTTGCCTTCATCCAAGAGTGGGACTCTAGCTACAATATTCTCTCCAGCTTGCTCAGACAACTTCTTGGGATCATAAACCTTCTTCAGGTCTGAAATCTACTGCCACACTAAAGTTAACTAAAAGTTGCGAACAATCATTTAGAGCTTAAGAGCAACCATTTATCTGATGTTTCCATCTAAACCACCTGGTCTTAACAGAAAAAGAAAGCACTACCATCACTTACAAATCCTATTGTGTGTCTATACATATGACATACACACATACCCTTACAGACATGCACAGAGTAATACAGATAAAGCTGTATCTATTAACACAAGAACGTAGGCACACATCCAGAAGTCTGCTGTTCAAGAATTGACCGAAGCCCACACTGCAGACACAAAGTAGCTTAAAGACCTTTTATGCCAATGCTCAAGCTTTTGAGATCTGGGGAGATACTGTATAACAAGGGATTGCATTGTCTTGGGACAGTGGCATGGAACACCGAAGGGGACAAACATGCACATAAACACAGAAATTCAGGGGTGAAGAAATGGTATCGTGAAGACAGCCTGAGGAGAACAAATGACTACGTTAAAGGTAACACAAAGAGATTCATAGTGGTGATTTACTACAGAAGACATAACACACTCACGCTGGGTATTCAGGCACTTTTCCCTTGAAGGCAGGCAGATCACGAACATACTCATTGTACAGCCACTTCACTTTGAAGTGTAAGTTCATATAGTCTGCACTTTTACACAGTCTGTGTTTCTCGTGCTCTGTAAGGAAGGAAAAAAACCAGTTAGGTCTGAATTTACCACTGTCACTGTATCAGAGACACAAGGGTTTCATGAAGCATGTCCACAGCATGCAATGGTTTTGAGGTTGAAGGTCCTACAGAGCCACAAAATCTTCATGACACAGGATTTTGGCATCAGGCAGGGTTTCTTGGTGGTTGACTGTTGGGGCTCTAGAGTTTATTTGTGTAGCTCCAATTAATACACCATTTGTAAAAGACTTTTTGGTTGTCAAAGCAACAAAAATAGAGCAATCTCTTATGGCCTTTCCACTTAACATATGACAGTCCAGATTTCTTCTTTGCAGGAAACAAATCAAGGAGAGCAAATCTGTTCATTCTTGGATATAAAAAAATGCAATACCAACATGTTATACTACATCCCTAAAGAGACAAAAGTAGAAAGAATCAAGTTCTTTAGAGTTTGACAGTGTGAGTCACAAACAAGTTCAAATGAGCTACACAGGAGCTCACAGACTTCCCTGATCCCCAGCCTGGAGAAATTCAAGGCACTTCTCCTTCAGAAGGCAACTGTTTTCGTACTGGCATTGCCCTCCTGAGCCCAGTCCACTGAAGTGACCCATAGGTATCCACCTGCTGCTGAGCCTCTTCCTCCTGCCAGGTTTTATCACATTTCTGTACCCAGGTTCTGTGGGGACAATGCAGTTCCTTCCGTGTATATTGCACGTACCTCCTCAACATGACCCTCCCACACACCGAACACTGCTCAGACTTACGTTCCTGCAGACATCATCTCCATCCCTCCCCATTTTCTCTCATAAGAAATGTACACTCCGTGTCTTCGCTCTCACTGTCCTTCACAGCCTATGTCCACACCACCATCTTTCAGCACCTCTGATCAGCCCACCATCCGTGCTTTTAAATTAGGGTTAGGGTTAAGTTCTCCCTAAAGCATCTCAACGTTTTCTCCCAAGCCACCCTTCAGGTACTTACACAGGCAGCTCCTTCTACTGCACTGCTTTTCCTCAAAATCCTCCTTGAAAAGTATAAAATGAACTCCTTTTTCACGACGCTAAGAGGACTCAGCAGCCAGCTTCTGTCTGCACTGCAATCCTGAACTACATCAGCTGCCCAATTCTGCACCACTGCTACCTCGTCCCTCCTGTTCGTATCCAGCCCTTTCTTCTCCCAAGCTTCCACATCTTGAATACACTTTGTGTCAGGTTCTCCATGTTCACTCTAGCACCACAGCAAGCTGGTAGTCCATGACTACATTGTGAGATAGGAGACTAAAACATAAACGATTTTGGCTTAGACTCATGTGGTTTCTTCCTCCCAAAATCTGACTTCAGGCTTGTCTTCCTACCTTTTATGTGTTAACCTCATTATTGATGTAACTTTCAAAGGGCATTACTGCTGATGTGTAGACAGGATCCAACTATATTAAAAAGTGGAAGTGTTTCACTTAACTTTGAATGGCTTTATCTAGGATTTTGGGACAAGTATCCAGTAACTGGGTAGATACACATACACATGAGCAATACATGCTACAGATGTTCATTAGCAGAAGATACATCTTAATGATGTAAAATGGCCCCAGCTTTCTAATCAGTTACCTGACAGACAAGCTTATCTTACAATATCATCATCTATTCTTATGTAAATATGAGTTCTTGCAGCTATTTCAAAACATGAAGAAACTTCCACATCTCTCTTGAAGCTTCAAAAACATGCACAAAAAAGGCAGCCAAATAAATTATGAATCATCCAGCTGAAAATATAAAAAACAAAGAACTTTCCACACATAATTGTTCCATAAGCCTTGTCAACTCCCAAGCAGGGGAACACTCCAGTGAGTTGTTTGCAAAACTCTGTAACAGTGTAATACAGATTTCTTCCTAGTTCATATGTAACAGATCCACAGAGATACAATTAAAAAAAACCCAACAAACAACCCAACATTTGTTTTGAAGAAATTAAAATGTCCAATATCTCAGAGACATAGTCCCCAGGGGTGATGGTTCAGTGGACAAACTACATGTGCTACTGTCTCACATGTACTGTGATCCATTACTCTCCACAGCAAGTTTGCTTGTATTGGAGCCCAGGGAAGTCCATTCCTGTTTTACATTAATAAATCTAGTATTTTTCTTGAGGACGAAGGATGTGTATATTCAGTGTATAAACTGCTGACCTCCCTCAATAACAACGGCAGAAGAAAATGCAAAACTCTCTCCGCAGATCTAAAACTGGCAACAAACAGAGCAATAACCGTGCCCACTCAGCTCCCTGTGAGAGCGTGGAAATCAAAGGACTATTTTAACTTCATTAACTCTGATGGGTGCTGCCACCCAGGTGCTGCTCCTGCATGGAGAAAGCCACGTTTCTGCAGAGGGAAGGTCTGACTTGGAGGTGAAAAGGACTCAAGTCAGAGCTGTTTCCTCAAAAGTAAGCAGTGCACTAAAAGCAGGTAATTCAAGCTTTTCCAGATTTTTATTTTTTTTTAGGAAAAACACTACTGTGCTGCAGAAGAGGAAGATGCAAAGCGGCCACAGAAGCCTAAGACCAAGGGCTGCTACTAGGACTACCTAGCCACCTAAGCAATAAAGGAGAGGCTTGACACCAAGGGGATAAAACTACAGGAAAGTAAAAGAAAGAAGGAGAGGTCTTACCACCATAAAAGAGAACTTTACGTATGCGAAAGAGAGGCGGGGCTTGTGACAGAGAAAAGACAAAAGTGAACTATAACAGCTTAAACATGATTGAGGACCAAAAAAGCCAACAAAGCCTCCCAAAACCCCCTCACCCCCAACAGCTTGTACCATCTGCCTTCCCCCTGTCAACGGACCCTGCACCGTTTCTATCAGCTGCTTTCTTTGTCAAGGGGGAATGTTTAAGAGCACTTGAACGTGACATGGAAACACATTGGCCAGAGGTATGTATGCTTTGAAACCCCATTTTAGAAAAAGTAAAGCGAAGAGCATGGGAGCCATCAGTCATAGCACATTCCTATTCTGCTTTATGACCTGCTGGCTTTTAAAGAGCTTAGCGGCAGCAACAGTGGAAGAGTGCACAGATACTTTGCAGCAACTGCTGTGTTTTATCCTGAAAAGACCACAGAGTTCTTTAAGTCTCTCACATTTCCTCAGCAGATTTCATCTGCAAACAGCCTCCTCTGGAGATGAGCTTTTAGGGTCACTGAGGCCATATTATTAAGGCATTAATAGGGAACTGCTTCCTAGCAGCACACTGTCTAGTATCATGCCCAGTTCTATTTTTCAGGAAGAGAATCGGACTTCCACCACATCTTTAACCCATTTATTTTTTTTTCTTGATCATCAGCCTACTTTCCGTGGGTTAATTTCTAGTAAATAATGCTGAATTTCTGCAAAGAAAATCTAATAGGTGCTGAGGCTGTTGGAACGTTAGCACTTTAGACAGCTGGCATCTGTGAGTGCATCTGATCACCCGCCCCTTATTCGAAGTGAGAATATGGCAGAATGATTTATTTCAATCTTGCCCACCAAGTCTACTCAGTCTCTCTTCCTGTTAGCGATGTTTCCAATTTACAACTCTCCTAATGCTGATGCGTCCAAAATAAAACAAACCATTGCTGTCAAGGATGACATTGATTTTCTATTACTGTCTTTCTAGTAAAGGAAGAGCAAAAGCCCTCTTTGCTTGAAGAGCTGGTGCTTTCTGGGTCACGCAGGTTTCACAGACGACAGCAAAAAGACTAGTGACTCCCTTTACCAGTGAGCTCACAAGGAGGTTATCCAGCTGCTGACCACTGGCCAGTGTCCCAGAGTTGGAGCTAACTGTATGACTTGGAAAAATCATCCTCTACACTACAGTGACCCCAGGGGTAGCATGATCTCACCAGCGAAGCCTGGGCCATGCAACATGTCTACGTGATCTGATTTACTCTTGGGTTGATGGGGAAACAAGGGATATTTCTCAGTGACTGATCCTGTACTGCCTTTGCCAGTGAGGAGGAGGCAAGGGACAGGTCTGCTGTTGGTGATACCCTGTCACTGCTTTTGGGAGAGAGAAAAAACAAAACAAGCAGGGTAGATACACTTTCTTTCCAGCAGTGAAACACAATGCTGCCGAGACTACTGCTACCAGTTGCTGAACATATTTTAAATCAAAAACAGGTGTTTCATTTTCATGACTTGAACATTTTACACACTAGCAATCCAACTCTTCTGAAGGTTCCCAAAGGTCAGGTGCTGCAGCATCCACAGGCTAGCAAGACTTCTGGTTCTGAAGCCCCAAAACACTGTATTTGAGGTTTAAATTAGTATTTATAAGTTGCCCTGAACAGGCTACAAATGGAGATTAAGGTCCCTGGGAAAGACAATGTTAGCTGCCACCCATGGGGAAAAAGGAAAACAACTCATGCATCTAGGCACCACACTGCAACTCAGAGAAGCCATCTCCCACCTGAATCTCCCAACTCTCTTTCCCACTGGAGAGCAATGTGGAAGCATCAGGCTGGCTTCAAGGAGGGAGAGGGCAGTTTCACCCAGGCCAGTGCTCTTTCTACACCAAAGACATTACATGTCCTTTAAGCTAGAAGAAAATTTTTACCCACTGCCAAGTAAAAAGGCTAGAAACCCTCAATCGTCATCCCAGCCAGGAGTGAAGCCACATAGGAACCAGAGCTCCCACCTCACCAGCTCTTCTCCATCAGATGTTATCTACAGATTAATGGCTGGGACCCAGCAAAGGGGCTCTCACCCAGAACTCCTCGGGTTATTGGGTACCACCAAAAAACAGCAGCTGGAGTAATTAGTCAGAACAGGAGTCTCCCAAGCAGCACATAACCTCCATTTCTGCAGCAGCAGTATGGTCTTCCACATCTTCTTTGCAGACCTGCTCATCACTGGCATAAAACTAAAGGACACTAGAGCTAGTATTAGCAACTACATCCAAAGTGCTAAAACTGCAGGTAGCAGATGAAAGTTTTTGCCTACTTACAACTACAAACTCTACTAAGGAGCATGAACTTACCACTTGGTGAGGTGAATGAGCTCATGTTATCCAGAACTTAGGAACAGAACATAAGGGGAAACACCACAAAAAGTTAGGAGCAAGTATTATACTCTGGCTTTATGCGCACATATCTCCAGAAAATAGATTAAATTGTGTTGATCCTGATGCATACAGACCTTGGAGAACACCAGAAATGTACCCAAGGATTACTCCACAAACCAGTAAAAGCAGGAATATGAAACTCCTGGTTTAGTTAAACTGGCAGAGAAATTAGAAACTCAAACTCAGAAGTGACAGAGCCAAGGATAGCAAATCTAACCATCATCTTTCATATCACTTAATCTGTTTCCTTTAACACCCTTTTCCCCTCTCATTTAAACAAAAATGCAGTGAGCTAGTCCAATGACCTGTATACATGTACTAAGGTCTGTAACTGAAGAGCTTGTTACAACGGTTATCTTGATAAGTTTCTGGAAAGCAAAGAAGTGAGGAATCACACTTGCCTCAATTAGAATTTTGCACCCTGAGGATTTCTTGAATATATATTTGGAAGAGACACTCCCCAACACAGACTTTATCATGGTTCAATACTCCTGCAGCACTTGCACTGCTAGAGTACAAATATATGTACCATGCAGCTTTGCAGCTTTTGTTCAAAACCTCCCCCATCAGCTGCCTTTCTCACCAAGAAATGCTTTGAAGAGGTGTATTAGGTTTGAGTGGCAATGTTCTGGTAGCAGGGGGACTACAGAGGTAGCTTCTGTGTGAAGATTCAAGAAGCTTCCCCTGTATCTGATAAAGCCAACACCAGCTAGCTCCAAGATGGACCCACTGCTGACCAATGCTGAGCCCATCAGTGACAGTGGTAGCACTTCTGCAATAACATACTTAAGAAGGGTAGAAAAATTGCTGCACAACAGCAGCCAGAGAGAGCAGTGAAAATATGTGAAAGAACCAACTTTGCAGACACCAAGGTCAGTGCAAAAGAAAGGGCAGGAGGTGCTCCAGGCACAGAATCACGGAATTGTCAGAGTTGGAAGGGACCTGTAGAGATCATCCAGTCCAACTCCCCTGCCTAGAGGACATCACTCAGGACTGCACCCCGGTGGGTCTTGAAGATCTCCAGAGAAGAGGACACCAGAGTAGAGATTCCCCTGCAGGCCATGGTGAAGACCATGGTGAGGCAGGCTGATCCCCTGCAGTCTGTGGAGGTCCACAGTGGAGCACATACCCACCTGCAGCCTGTGGAGGACCTCACAGTGGAGCAGGTGGATGACTGAAAGAGGTAGTGACTCCGTGGGAAGCCCAGGCTGGAGCAGGTTTTCTGGCAGGACCTGTGATCCTGTGGGGGACCCAGGCTGGAGCAGTCTGTTCCTGAAGGATTGCACCCCATGGAAGGGACCCACGATAGAGCAGTTTGTGAAGAACCACAGCCCGTGGGAAGGACTCATGTTGGAGAAGTTCATGAAGAACTGTCTCCTGTGGGAGGGACTGCATGCTGGAGCAGTGGAAGAGTGTAAGGAGTCCTCCCCCTGAGGAAGAAGGAACATTAGAGACAACATGTGATGAACTGACTGCAACCCCCATTCCCTGTCCCCCTGTGCTATTCAGCAGGAGGAGGTAGAGAAAATTGGGAGTGAAGTTAAGCCTGGGAAGAAGGCATTTAAAGATCTATTTTTCTTTCTCATTACCCTAGTTTGACTTGATTGGTAATAAATTAAATTAGTTTCCCCAAGCCCAGCCTGTTTTGCCCATGGTGGTAATTGCTAAGTGATGCCCCTGTCCTTATCTCAACCCACAAGCCTTTCTTTACATTTTCTCCACCCTGTCCAGCTGAGAAACAGGAGTGATAGAGCAGCTTTGGTGGGCCCCTGGCATCCAGCCAGGGTCAACTCACCACAAAAGAGAAGCTCTTTCAGCAACTATTTGCTATGAACTCACAGGATGGAAACATTATACCAATCCTTGTCTTAAGAAGCTCACAGGTGACCAGAAGGATGTCTGGAAAAGCTAAATTAAGCCCAGATTCACCAGGGAGGACACAGTCAAGGAGGACATGTTATGAGATGCAAATAGAGAAAACCTGGGAGGCAAAGTTAATTTGGGCACTGGCAATCAAGTACAGCCATGCAAAAGAGGTAAAAAAAATAAATCAAAATCATGCCCCCTTTGACAGAAAAAAATTCACACTGACAATCAGTAACCTATTTGCAGCTGCATTTCAGATGGAACAGGGAAAGGGAAACTTAGGAAAGTCAGCAACTAGATCCAATTCTCACAGTTGCTGGGAAAGGAGGAAGATACAGCACTTTGAACTGCATTGTAAATTCCCAAGGGTGAGTGCACTGGGGTAAATAAGGACAAAATGGAAAGAGGAGCCAAAATGGTTACAGGAGCAAACAGTTTCTAGGGAAAGTGAACATGGAGTTATCGCAGTTGCCTTATCTCTAACACATGAGCAAGTAGTGACAGTCGCTATAGAAAAGAATCTTCTACACAGTAGGTGCTAGTTGTTCTCCCCAGTGTCTGTTCTCACACCAAGACGACCTCACAAGACAAAGGCGCTGCGGGGTACATGCTTATATAAAAAGCTCCTAACTCCGAAGTAAGAACATTTCATCCAGACCTGCAGCCTGCTGAATTCAAGCCTATAGCTGGAAAAGGGTGTCCCTCTCCACAGCACAGTCTCTACCCCTGTTGTGCTGACAAAGACTAAGAAATCGAGTCAATCTTCTTCACTTACACAGCAACCCCACAGACTGTTCCCAAAGAACAAAACGCAGGAAAGTCTCTTGGCTGGCAGCAGGTTTTTTGCTTCTAGCAGTCTGAAGTATGAGCCTAATAGGCTGTCACTTCTATAAGCGAGCTTAGATGAAACTGGGGGGCAAAAGGATTGAGCATGATATTGTGAGTGACGAAAAGCAGTAACTTGGCTTGGTTTGGACTATGAATACAGCTTGCCTGCCACAGGCAGCACCGGGACTTGTGTTTTATCACAATATCACCTTACAGATGCTGATAAAGCCTGACCTTGCCAAATACTGAGAAAACAACTGCTGCCAGGGCTGCAGAGCTGGTGGGAGCTGGATACTCTCTGGATCTTGTAAGAAGCTGATTACACTGTGCAAATTAATTTATAGCACTAAAATCAAGTTAAAAAACTGTAATAAACTATCAGAAGAGTATTGCAAGTGGTAGAATTCCTTTCTGAGAGTTTGTTGGGCTCTGCATGACTACCTCATTCTCATAAACAGCACAGTCTCTCCCTTGCTAGGAGTCTGGCAGAATTATGCAAAGATCCATTCAAAACAAAGATGTCTGCAACAGGTTTTGTTCTAGCAGCACATTTCTGCTGATGGCTTAGAGAGTTTACACTGTATCATCCAGGGAACTACAGCCATGGCACAACCCAGAATTCACCTTATTCTCCAATCCTTTCTACATTGCTCAAAGCAGAAAGAAGTGGCTGTTCCTCTAAGCTATCATAACCTCAGGCCAAAGTGAAATACTGATTTCAAACCAGCTGGGATGACAATAAACAGCTTGCAACACAGCCTAGCACACAGGTCTAGAGCTCAGGCAGATCTCAGCCTTAATTCTCAACCAATAAAGCAGCTGTCCAAAAACAAACCTGTAGAAATCCCTGCTCCAAACAGTGGTGCTACTAATGTGCTTAAGCCTCATTTACACCAAATGGATAGAGAACAAGAGGTCAGCAGCAAGTCAGCTGGCAGCAGTGAGGAATTCTCTTACCTTCCATGGCGTATTTCATATCCTGGGCAAAAAGACTCCACATCACCTCTGCGCTGATCTTCCCAACAGCAAGCTCCTGAGGAAACCTGAGGGCACATTTGGGAAAGGCTTTGGCATGTATCAGAGAAAAGAGCTCTTTATTTAGTTCTGAGCTAAACTAGAAGTTGAAAAGCTCAATCTTACAGATGCTTCCTTCACCCTAGATAAATGACCACGTGGAAACTGGAGATCACAGATTGGACTTTGTGGCACAGATTAAATAACCTGAAAACAACACTGCTGTTGAGACTGGTTTTTAACTCAAAAAGCCAGGCCCTGGATGTACCTCCTAGAAGAGATGCCTACAATAATTCTGGGAACATGATCTCAATGCCCTTGCAACCTTTTCCCCTTTCTTGTCCATATTTCCCCCCCCTATTTTTTCTAAGGTTACTAGGCTGACAAGTGAACAATGTTCACGTGTCCCTGTCATGTTAAATCAATGATCACTAGGGCACAATCCAGCTCTCTGTGTATAATACAGATATCTCCCTCTCTCCTCCTACGTGGGACTGCTGGAGAAGTATCCATGGGTTAGACAGAATGGTTTCAGGTTCCTTTCCAACGCTGTGCCAACCCCACCCAGTGCACTCTCCTACTGCTGCACTGAACACCACGTTCCTCAATCACAGTGCAAGGTACTGTCACCATGGCACCACTGTGTGCATTAATGTGCATCCCAGAACTGCTCAACATCAGAAAAAACCAAAAGAACTCTCACCCTGTTTTCAGGTGCCTCCCTGAGTTCAGGATTGTAATAATCAGGGTGTTTGTGCTCGAACGCCATCGTAACTGAACCTTTTGAAACTCTTCCATCCCAATCAAAAAGAGTTATTTATATAGATAGAGACAGATAAGACAGAAAGACAGACAGACAAGATAAGTACTTCTATAAATACACAAGTGACAGAAGAGATAGAAAGCAGTTTAACAAATAAAGCAGAGCACACAGAGACGAGCATTGGCTGTACAGGGCATGGAAGATTCTTACTGATTCAGGACTGGGGTATAAGAATTCTTGTCCTCTTCTATGATGGAAACTATTAAAGTGATGAGCTTGGGCCAGAAATCCAGGTTCCTGATGCTGGGGCCCTGTTCCTCAGGAGGAAGGTCCTGATTTTTGTTCTAGGAAGGAAGTGGTAGGAAAACCAGTGTAAATTTAAAGAGGAAATAAAAAGCTGACAAATGAAGATCACCATAGAGAGAGAAATTAGAAATTCCAAATACTAATTACTTGTGTACCCTTTCATCTGAAGAGCTTAAAATTCTTAGTGTATGCTGGCAACTTGTAGGATCTAATGCAAAACACAGTAACATGCCAAACCATGTTTGCTTACCCGTGGCCGCAAAGCCAAATAATACCCATTTTGTCATTTACGATGCCAAAAGCAGGTCAGGCTCCAGGAGACCTGCTGAGACATCATTTGCTCTAAGCTTGTTCCAAATACTTGCATTTTAGGCACCTGGGTTGATGACTATATCTATGTTGACACACAGTGTTTGCATTACTGCAGAGTGGCTGGCAGAGCTCTCATGGATTTGAAAACAGTTTGTGTCTAGAGGTACCTCCTAATCCCAGTGCAGGACCAGAAAAGATGATAAAACTTCACTTCTTGAGGTTTATCTATGCTAAAGACAGTTTTCTCGACCAGTCTGCATTTGCTCTACATGGCTTTTGCTCACTCAAAGCTGCATCAAACCTTCCCTTCACAAATAACTGCTTATGAAATAAAATAACTGAGGCTCGCAAAACGAATTGCAATTAGTTAGTGTAAAACAATTATCACCCTCCACTTACTAATTAGTGCTCATTAATTGATTACAAGTTTTCTACATTCAGAAAATAACAAGTCACATAATTTTGTTTGCGTTGGCTTTTTATATCAATTAGTATTCTTGTTATTATCTTAAGAAAATCGGAAACTTGGATTTCTGCCCATTTATCAGCTACTCACAGGATCTGTCTGGTACTCGCGACTGTACAGCTCATGACAATTGTTGAAAATGTACTCATAGGTGGAGTTGAGGCAAGCTTTTACACAGTCCTTCACCACCTGGCTGGCTCGGGGTGGACTCTGCAGCTCTTGGACCTGGCAAGGAGACAACAGACTCAGTTAAGCCAAGCATAAATATCCCTGTTTGTTCATAAAATCAAACGGGGAAAGAACAAGTCACCAGCATTTTGGAACTACCATGGTCTTGGTCATTCTGCTTTCAGCGACTTGTGCTATCAGTGACCTGAAATCAGGAATAGGTCACTCTCCCCAGGAATAAAACAGCAGTGACAACACTTATGATCCTGCAGGATCATTTCGAGCATAAAAGAGATTCTGAAGTGCCAATTAAGATTCTTCAGAATAAAAAATCCTGTGGCTTGATGCGTGTATAATCTGAGCAATGCACATACATTTTCTGCTAAATTTGTAGGATGTTGCTACGAAGCCAGCGAGCAATCTTTCCAAACACTGGAAGAGCGTGCAGCAGTCTAATGAAGCATATTACATCTGATCTGGAAAGTCTTGCTGAAGACCAAGCACTTGCGTGCCTCAAAATACAATAACTTCCTTTAAGGACATCTTTCTTCACAAGCTTTATTGAATTGTAAAGCACATCAGAGTCCTTAGGGACATGCCAACTGATATGCCTTCTCCTCTTGTAACAACAACTCATTTCATTATTTCATTGTTATGTTGCTTTAGAAAAACACTGCAGGGTTACTTTAAACTAAAAAGATACACACCCATCACCCTGCAAATAAAACTATAACCCGAGACAATTTTGATATTGTCACTACCCCAAAACTTTTTGGAGTATTTCTGTAAAGCATTCAACATAGACATAGTGTCTTAATGAACACTTTCAAAATAAAGTTCTAAAACACCACTTACCCTGGGGCCTACAAGTGCAATTTTAAGCACTTCCTCAAATAGGTCAAATTGAACACTTGCTTTGGTTTTGATAAGATAAAAATTATTAAGTGACATTTACTAGCCTACAATAGTATTTTTTAAAAAAGCTTACAAAAAAATATCAGGAATTAAAAATAATCTCATTACACATTGGTAGACCAATAAACAACTACAGAACCAGCAGATTAGCATTCATAACAGAGGAGAGTAGACATCTCTTGGATCTCTACTGAGAGATGTTACCCCATTTCAGTATCTTACCCTCTAAGAAATAAATTTTAAAATATTTACTAGATAAAAACAGCGAAGAGATGGTAGTGACTGATAAATGTTGTGGACAGTTTATACGGAGAGTTTCTTTATTTTATTAACAAAAGTCAATTATCTTCTTAAAACCAGCCTTTTTTTTTTATTCTTCTTTTTTTTTTTTTTTTTTGTGTGCCATATTTGTGACTGAAGAACCTCTGGGAAAAATCAGCTTTCATCTTCATGACGTGAAATACAGTGAACCAGAGATAAAATGTGGGTATTTATTACATGGGCATCAGATGATTTCCATTTTCCTTAAGCGTATAAAGCACAATAACATGAAACAATGGTATGAAAATGGAAAACCAGCTCCTGTGGCAAAAATGGCAGAGGCCCCATTCCCATCCCCACCCATAACACTACCTTCATCCTGAAAAAAGTGATGCTGGTCAGCAAATCCACCGTAGACTTCAGGTCCTGCAGCCGTTCACGGCTGCTGGCTGGGAAGTTGTTCTGTCGACAAAAAAAGGGAAATCGTGTTGGAAAGCACAGTCAGATCCATGCAAGGCTTCAAGCATGTGCAAAATAAGGAAAGTGTCTTGGAAACATTTCCTGCTCAAGAAGCTTGTACCAGTCAAAACAATGCTCAATAAATAAGGCCTTTTTGCTGCAGGAGTTTATCCGTTTGCTTAATTAAACAGCTTCTCCTATGAATGCAAAGTTTGTGGATGCCAAGAGACTGACAGCCATGGGTGGCAGGAGACCTCTCCCTGCCTGTAGAAGGAACAGACAGGGAGGGAACAGCCTCATCACTGGCAGCCCTGGCCTCCCGCCTGAGGTTGCCTGTGCCTGCCCTTTCCCTTCTACTTGTTTTTTGACTTCTCTTCTGAGAGACCACGAGATGTGGCATATTAGCGACCACTGTTCCCTGTAAGAAGTCATCATAACCACTCAGCCCCCAATAAGATCCCATCTGCCAAGATAAGCAGTGTCTCCTTTACTCTAATGCATTTATTTTATATAGTCTGCCCACCACCCTGCTCTCCATAGATACACCTTCCTCTTCCACTCTCTGGATTCCACTGAACTAAGAAGTCTCATTGTCCCTTCCAGATATGATACATATATGTACTTATACATATATCTCTCTCTGCATGCAAATGCTGAGTGCAGCAAGCTTTGCTTCTTGCAAGAGATCATTCCCTTTCTGTCAACAGGCACTTTCATACATTCCCACTCTCTCCTTCCTGTGTCCTTTAACAGTATTCATGTTCTTCAGCATGTTCTTGCTGATGGGACTTGTTTTTCTGCGAGTAAAGTAGCAAAAGAGCAACCTTCACTTGGATAGTCTCTTCACATTTGTGCATTCAAAAATGGGGCAGAGGGGAGCATGTTTTCATTTATTACTGAGCACTTTAGAGAAAAATATGCTGTCTCTTGGCAGCAATTGAATATTGCTGCAGTTCAGCTAACTACTGCAATTTAATGTTCTTCACAGTCATTTGTAGATGCCTGTTCCTAGAAAACTCTCCTTTTAAAGTTAAGTTGCCCACACATGGACTCTCTCGCACTCAGGCTATTTACCAAAATCAAAGACTTCCATGGGTCAAGACTTAAAAACAAACCATTGGATGAGTCTTGGGGACTGAATGGATGTTCTTGATCGGGAATAATAATATCAGGAAAAGATAACGTTATCTATATTGAAATTGAACCTCCTCTACGCTTCATCAGCTAGCAACCAAACAACAAAAAAAAAACAACTGGCATGCATACAAAAGTATTTGTTCACAAAGAGGTTTTTCAAAATAATTATTTGGAGCTAATTTTGAAAGAACTCCATCTCTCCCCTCTCTGAGTCTGCCACCGTGCCCTGGAAGGAACACATATTGGTTTCACATTTTCTTTTTGACAAATCCACAGTGCTTGTTATTTATTGTTTTAAGTGCTGACAAATAGCTTGGTTAAATTAGGGGAGGAGGAAGGCTTAATCTAGGTAACTGAAGTTCTAATTGCCATCTCCTCTCTTGAAAGCTGGAAACCAACACCTTTTTTTCCCAGAACTTAACCTGCCCTTCAGGGGTCTTAAAATAATTACTAAGAGCTCCCAAATTGCTTCAGCCATTTCTCTAAACATAATGCCAATTAGATTAACATCTAAATTATTTAAACTACACAAATCTCTCCTGGTCCTTTATGTAAGATCTTGTTCAAGGTCTAGTTGCATTAGCCACCGGAAAGCAGCTTTTACTGAAGCTGAAGCAATCAAAAATGGCATTACCACTACGGCTTCCTATTGCCATGCATTGATAATTTTCCCTCTACTACTCAGTGCAACAGAACTCTCTTTAGTCCATCTCTTAGTACTAATGTAGCTTTATAATAGCTTTTTGCACAACATTCCTTTTATCTTCTTTTGCACCTTGCCCCTTTCCCTTTTTGTTCATCTTCCTAATGGACTTCTCTTAGTCCACTCGTGTTTCCCTCCTCTGTACGTTTTACTGTGTTTCAGATAAATGCACTCACCAGAAAAGGACCTACTTTTAGATAAATGAATAAAATCAAAGCTCACATTTTATTTTTACACCGTTTTTAACTTTTTCAATGAATTAGTCATTAATAAAAATAATATATTTAGGAATTAAAAAAAAAGTCAAGTTACATGTTAAGATTATGTTGACTGTGGAGTGGCAAAGAAAGAAACTAGTAGGTTTACGAATCCTGATGGACTGATGTCAACATTTGAAACTCACTTCTTCACAATATGCTGAAGTGAGGAGGACCTCAACCTGAGAGCATATCTTGTAGGTCCAGAGTCAGGGACAGTGATTTGAGTTTGCCAGACGTAAACTGAGTGACAACATGGTTGCAGTTCCTCTACAAGACTTCTGTCTTACCAGGGGAGAACAAGTCTGTTTTCTCTTTGTAAAGGATACCTGATGTAGCCGACAAGAATAATTAAAATCAATTAATCCAATTCAACTTGCATCTCTGGGACAGTATCAGAGTTGAGCATACCTTACAATTCTTAAATTATTTCATATGTCTTGAGGAAGTTATAACAGAAGAAAGAAATATGGTTTAAGTTCTATCCATGAAGAAAACAAAATGGTGTATTTGAGCAACAAGCTTTTCATGATGATTCCGTAAAACACAAACTACCCAAATGGTTAGAATTTTAAGATAAAGCCAAATAGTGTGCTTCCCCTCTGCCCATCAGAATGCCTGTTTATTCTCACTCACCCTGTACATTGACAAATCAATCCGAAGTGAATTATGGAGTTGGTCCAGAAGCTTCACAAATCGTTCTTTCTGTGGAGCAGAAAAAACACCAAGAAACATCACATATCATCACTGTCCAATCGATGTTCACAGTAAGCAGCAGGGTATAAGGGAATTAGTCTCAGATCTCGGGACAGTGGGAAGAAGCAATATGGATGCACTGTATTGTGCAAACAGTATTTTCGTTTGAATCTTGGATTTACTCTTACACTGTAATTATTTCTGAAGTCTGTGTAACATTAGAAGTGCCAGAAAAATACGCCATTTTCACTCTGAAGCAGAGGCAGAACAAAAAACCCTCTTATTTCTAGTCTGCAATTTTCACCAAACTTATATTTAAGAGAAAATATTTATTCAGAGATGAGTAAAGGAACAGGCAGAAAAGGATCTAATTCAGAACAATGACACAGCTCCAAAATCTTATCTATTAGTTCCATGACAAGTATTACAGTCATCTCTGTATCTTCTCAAGGTCAGATCTCTCCAGTGGATTCTGGTTTCTGAACACCTCCTCATTCAATCTATATAGTCTCAATCCGATGAGAATTGAGAATATATGGGAAGCACAAGCTTTTCCAAATATTTTTCCAGCACACTCAGCTCTACCACACGTTATATAAAAAACATTCGAATCATTAGGGGGATAGAGGTGGGGTTTTTTTCTTAAAGCAGTTGCTGTTTTTAAAAACAAAGTTCTGAAACAATCAGATTGCACCGTATATTTTATCAACAGCATCTCCACACAGAGTTTAATATTATTTGCTCATTTCCATACCATCTGTGCTCCAGTGCAATTTGAACACAAAGAATAAACATCACAATGCATTACACTGATTAATATCTAAAATGTGTGATGGTGACGACAATAAAACCATGGTCTTTGTATAGCCTAGAAGAGCTCCACAGCTTCAATTTTCCTTAAACAAAGCAAGTTATTTATTGAAAGGCAGAAGCACCGTGGGCAAATTAGAGAAATCCAATTGTAACATCACAAAACATGCAAACATACCCCAAAATTGGAGGCTGCAAAGCGGTCCGAAGCAGACACGTTCGTGGAGGCAGTTGTGTGCGCATAATAAGCATTGATATTGGCAAGTAAGGTGCTCATCACAGCTGGCACACCTGGGCACATGTATTTAGAGGAGAGACATGCAAAATGCCTGCAAAAGGACAGTTCTGTAAGTCATTCTTGTCTCTTCTGTGTAGCACAACTTGACTCTATCCCCTACTCTACCTGGCACCATGAAAGTTATGTTTTTCCTCTCTTTCCGTAAATCTCCAGCACCTAAAGAGCTTTTTTTTTTTTTTCAGAAAGATGCCATGTAGACAATAGCTATGCTTAGAACAAGAAAAATCGCTTCACCACAGCCCTTTCAAATCATAATATAGCTTCTCAGCTATTGCCAACAGCTTGTGACTTAGGTGATACCCCAGGTTCTGATGCTAGTTCCTAGAACCACACCTGACACAAGGAAATCTATATAATTTGCTGTCACTTGAGGCAGCCACAGGTCCTGAGGTTGCACGGAGCAGCAGGAACTGGAAAGCATTCAAGCACAGAGATCACACAATAGTATTTCTGTGCTGCACTGATATGTGATTCCTCAGGGCTAACCCTTCCAGCCTGCAGGAAGCCTGCACACTCATTTGCATTTTCCCATTTAACTGCTGTCATTAAAGTGCAAGGAACCCTCCTGCAGGAAATCTCAAAATTATGCCAGAAGCATCCGGGCTTGTGAAATGATTCCACAATCAAAGAAAATCTGTCAGACGTAAAGGGAAAAATACCCCAGAGCTTAAGAAGTCTGATATTATGGGGCACAGCAAGTAAAGTTCATTCCAGCAGAGTCGGTCATCTTTAAGCAGTCCTTTTTCAGCAGGAATACTCGCTGAGCTCTCAAACTAAATTCAGGAACTATTTTCTAAGTAGCTTTCTGCCTCAGCGGCTCATCACAGACATTAGCTTACCTACAAATGATTATAACCAAAAAAGCTCCAGTGAGATAATTTCACAGGAATTCACAAGTCAGTATTTCAGACAAAAATGATACTGATGCCTGAACATTCACTTGCTTGTTGAATGATACCTATGTCCCCATCAGTAATTTAGGCACTTGCTAAATAAAGATACACCTATAAAATGGCTTTGTTTAGCTTGAAGAAGAGAGTGGGGAGTGGGGATCTAATCAATGCTTTGACTACTTAGCGAAGGTGGGGGAGGAAGGGACAGGAGAAGACTGAGCCAGGCCAAAATCCTTTTAGAGGGAAGATGAAAAGATAAGTAGCAATATGCAGCAGTTACAGCATGGGAAATTCAAAGCAGGATTTTCCAGTTTGGCTTTCAACCAGGAATTTCTTCCCCAGAGAAACACAGCCTGAGGACAGGAGCCCAGAAAAGTAGCAGATCTCCATTCTCAAAATTTTCAACAAACTGGAAGAGGTCCTGACCAGTCTTGTCCAACCCCCAAGTAAGCCCTGTTATAAGCAGGGACTACACCTTCCAATTATTTTCCACTTTGGCTTAAATCAATAGGCAGAAAAGGTGCTTGCAAGGTGACATAAGTACAGTTCATAACTTATCCAAGCACCCAGACCCAGAAACTTTCAGTTTCCAACTTGGAAAAGTTCACTTTTGTCCGCTATACTTAAAATTGCATTTGAAATAAGAAATGAGCTAAGAATTGCACCACTAGTCTTTAAGAGGAAGAATGGCTAATCCCAAATCCAGGTAAATGCACAGTGACAAGGAAAATGCTCTTTGAAGATCAAGAACCATATTACCCTAGCTCCAAAGAAGACAAATCAGTGGCACCATTACTCAGACTTCCTATAAATGCCTTCAGCAGCACCTGGGAAATTAGTGACTTCAAAGGTCTGTATCAATTGCCACAACAGACATGCAGTACAAAGAGTTTCACAAAATCTCTTGCCTTCTCGCATCATCAGAAATATTCAGTGGGATCCTTGGGCATTATCTTAACAGAAGAGTGCTCAAATAGAGATTTGAGACTCTTAAAACAGGAATGGCTTGGCTATCAGTAACAAAATATGGCCATTCATGCTACTGTGGCTGGTGTAATTCCTTAGAATTAGTTTTAAAGGTCTTACATGAACTGTTCAGATAGCTGCTTAATTCCAGTACTCTGACAGACATTATTTTCTAGACTTTGAGGAAACCAGTGATTCAGAGACAGGCAGTCTCTTCCCGCTTACAGTAAGCCTCATAAGGAGCAGCTGTCACTGCCAAGCCTTCCATTACCAACATACTCGATCTTTGAAGTATTAACAGTCATATCAATTAGTTACACTGATTATCTGCACTAAAGACCACACAAAATGCATCTTACGTCATGGCCTGGTATATTGATTCAATGCCGTAACGCATTGCAAATTCATCCACGATCTCTTGAGCTGTCTCATCAAAATACACCTTCCAGGCATCATCTCCTTTGGCATCAGGGATCTTCACCACCCCATTCCCTTGCACATCTGTGAGATGGTGAAAGAGGTTCTGAAATACAAAACAGGAATGAAATTATATGTGAGGCTGCTGGAGTCTCCAAATGAGACTTGCAGAGGGATCTAGGCAGGCTGGCTAGCTGGGCTGTGACCAACAGGATGAGTTTCAATAAGGCCAATTGCCAGGTCCTGCACTTGGGTCACAACAACCCCAGGCAGCGCTACAAGCTTGGGGAAGAATGACTGGAGAGCTGTTGGGCAGAAAAGGACCTTGGGGTGTTGGTCGGCTGAACATGAGCCAGCAGTGTGCCCACGTGGCCAAGGCGGCCAACAGCATCCCGGCCTGTATCAGGAACAGTGTGGTGAGTAGGACCTGAGAGGTCATCGTCCCCCTCTACTTGGCGCTGGCAAGACCTTACCTCGAGTACTGTGTCCAGTTTTGGGCCCCTTAACACAAAAAAGACATTGAGGTGCTGGAGCGGGAACAGAGAAGGGCAACGAAGCTGGTGAGGGGTCTGGAAAGTAAGACTTATGAGGAGAGGCTGAGGGAGCTGGGGTTGTTCAGTCTGAGGAAGAGGAGGCTGACGGGAGACCTTATCATGCTCTACAACTACCTGAAGCGGGGTGCAGAGAGGTGGGGGTTGGTCTCGTCTCCCAAGTCACAGGAGATAGGACAAGGGGCAATAGCCTCAAGTTGCACCAGGGGAGGTTTAGATTAGATATTAGGAAACATTTCTTCACGGAGAGGGTTATCGGGCATTGG
>JAOTQQ010000019.1:10824604-10915374 GCA_026546715.1 Gallinago undulata | reverse complement strand
TGTCAGGGTTAGGTTGATGGTTGGACTAGATGATCTTTAAGGTTCCTTCCAACCTAGACAATTCTATGATTCTATGAGCTTCATGAAGGGCTTGGAACTGCTAGAAGGCAGCACCAACATAAGTTTCTTTGCTCGCCTCCCTCTTTCTTTCCCCCAACCCACTATGTATTTTGCTGCTTTTACCTTCTTTTCTTCTTGAGTGCTCCCAGCTGAATTTTTTCATGCGTACCTACGAGTTTACCCAGTGACATTGTGAATGATGCAGAGGAGTGCTTCAGTGCAGTGAAATCACAGACTAATTAGTTTCCTGGAACCTACACACTTCTGTCCTCAGAATGAAATGCCTTAACATGGACAAGCTATTTAAACTAGCTGACGTAACAACTCTGTATGAGCTTTGTAATTACTGTTATACAGCAGAACAGTTCAAACAAATTTTTTTTTCTTTTTCAGAAAAGGACATCCTTAAGATCACCCCTAACAACTAGAGACTTGCATTATTATTCAAGATAACCTTTCACTTTATCTAACACTGCAAAGGCTTTCAGCTATCATTGCTGTGCAGAAACTGCACGCTCAGTTCAGTGAGTTTCTCAGTAATCCTCAAATTCACGTCACTTACAGATTCATCAGCCTTTCAGACATCTGGCTCCCTGTAGTAAGGGATGCAAAAGACTAATGATCTCATTAGGAGCTAGAGGACTGTGCTTTACACTACTATTTGTCCTGATTAAATTATTCTAGCTGTAAATCATCTTCATTTTATGATACACAAATGAAAGAAGATGATACTTAAAAAGAGACATATTTGTAAAAAAGAAGGGCAGCAAGGGATCGTGCATGTTCAGAAGGAGAAAAATGAAACAGCTTACCAGACAGAAGCCATCATTGAAATAGAAACCAAGAAATACGTATTGAAGGACACAATACGACCTACTAAAAGAAGCTTCCTGATGTTTTTTTTCTAAGATTCATATCTGCCTGTTCCCTGGTAAGGCCAGAAGACACCACAGGGCTCATCTAGCCTAGCATCTGAATATGCTGTTCTCGTAGCTGAATATCCATCTCTGTGACGCATCAATCCTTCTTTGCTAATCTGAATTTGCTTAAACCTCACTGGACCTCAGGATATTCTTTCCTGTCAGGTGAAAGGGACTCTTCCTTATTCAGGCACTTAGAGACTGATCCTGCCACCTGCCTTCTCCTTGACAGGCAGAAGGGGCACCAGGCACTTCTCCAAGACAGGGTTTTCCCTTTAGTCATTCTCACAAGTCATCTTTGGATTTCTCCCAGCTTCTACGGCACTGCCTGGCCAGCTTAGTCCACCCTGAGACAGGTCAGTACCCAGTAACTGCAGCTTATCTCCTGTTCCCCAACAGTTGTTCATAGCTATACACCAGCGCAGTGGCACAGAAGAATTTATAACATCAATATCTGCATCCCTCAACAGGCAGAGTCAAAGCCCTCCCCGGATCAGAATCCACTCATCAAGCATTTCAGCAAGCCTTCTCTAAAGACAGACACAGGTACAGTACATGCTGGAAACATCACTCAAGGAAATTCAGAGTTTTCTCCACGTTAATCCCAGGGGAGAAATCTGAACTGGACCGATGCGTGATCTCCGCCTGGCAGCAGCATGGCTGTGACAGTGAGACAGGCTGTGCCAGCCAGCCCTCCGTGCGGGGGAGACAGCCTAAAGCTGCCTTTGCCTTCCTGACAAACGCGAGTCTGATGATTCAGCGTGTTTCCAGGCCTCCAGAGTAGGGAAAAGAAAACTCATCTAGGGCAAGGAGGAGAATTTCAAGGAAATAAAAGGTCAGAAAAATGCTTCTTTGGGAAAGAGAAGGGACATAGCGATGACTGAGCTGAACCTGCTTCTTACCTCATGAAGGCAAGTGTACTGAATATGATATGGAGCCACCTTCTCCTCGCCTTTGATCTCCACGCTGATTTGCAGGCGAATAGCCCCGGATACTGCAGACTTATCTGTTCGCTTCTCTAGAAGGAAAAATCATCAGCAATTACATGCATTTTTCATGTTCAGAGCAAAGCCATCTCGAGTTAAGAACATTGGAAAAGAAACTGCTGGAAGCTTAGGCTGAGCTTCTGATCATAGTCACCATGGAGAAAACTTTCTGATTTTTTTTCTTTCAAAACATTGAACACTAAGTAGATTATCAGCAAATCAACTACCATGATACACCCTTAATAACGACACATCTAGCTAGAACTATGTACGCTTCTAGATGTAAGCTAGTGTTTCTGACAGGGTCCTGGGTTCAGTGAGCTGAACTACAACCATCAAGGACACATCCCGCTCCTGAGAACAGAACTGACATACGTGGAATTTGTTTCCAACTTCATCATAGTCCTCAGCCCCTAGGAATAACTGGTTGTCCCTATCAAGAAGATTTTGGACCTCCTGTGATTAGGAGGTCATGTTACTATGCCTGCCAATTCAGCAACATCTGGTTACTTGCCAATACTTTCTACAACACTGTGTTCTGGTTTCTGGGAAATGTCTGTACAACATCGCAGCCCGGTGCAGTGCACTTATGCTGGTAAAATGCTAGTGTCAGCACAAAAAAAGGGGCACAGGACAGGAAACATGTCTCTAGTGCAGATGGAATCCAAGCCTTGCTCCAAGTATTTACTCACTGTACTTTCCAATGCCTGATAGGGAAAACCCATCACCCTTCTGACATGTTATACTCTTCATTTTAACTGCTGCTCCACAGCATCATCATATGCCCCTTGAAGTCACTTGAGGTTTTTTTTTGGGGTTGGTTGGTTTTTTTCGTTTCTTGCAAACTGCCCAGATGCACCCAAACCTTCTTAAACATTCCCAAACTAACATGTGACACGTTTTCAATCCCAAAGCCCTGCTCACCAAGGTTGTACCACACATCCATTTCGCCGCTCAGAGTACGGACTTCAATGATTGTCTGCCCCAGGAAATCATCCGATTCACGTTTCAATCTCTGCTTGACACGAGACTTGATGTCGTCATCTTCATCCCACACACGCACCTTGATCCGGTCAGAGGAATTATGGCACTCACTGCAAACGAGACAAACGTGGTGCTGAAGAGCATGTAATGCAGTCAGCATTTATATGCTACATGCTTCATGTTCCTCTTGACCCACTTGTCCAGCAATAGAGGGGGGCATAAACAAATGCCAATTTTTTAAAAGCGTAGCGCCTGATAGGGGCTACACAACAACTTTTTGGTGCGCTCTGAATGCTCCTGTGACATGGCAGAAGCTGCACCTCAGATGCACGCCGAAGGAGTGCCCTGCCCTGACCACAGCCACCAACCTCAGACCTGCTGACTGGCTGCGACCCTCCTGGTCCTCCTCGCTCTCAGCAGCAGCTCCCTGAATTCCTGGGAATTCTCTTCACTCTCGCTGCTTCTGCCGTGAAGCCCGCAAAAGCCAGCTGATAGCTAGGCTGGTAAACTCAGCGTGCATACCCCAAAAATGCTGATGAACATCTCACTGGTTTCTGATCGCTCTCCCCCATCACCTTCCCCATGTTCAGCTGTAGGTCTTAAAGGCTACTTGTGTTTATGCACGTGCAATATCTAGGATAGGACAGTCAAGGCCTACAACAAACAACGTTCATGCTGTTTTCTAGTGAAAGACAAATAGCTCAGGTGGAGGTAGCTTTCCTACTTTAAGGCAGTCACAAAGCAGTAGTGCTTTAACGTACAATACATCACAACCAGACGATAGAAACACTGCCTGGGCATGAAAGGAAAGGATGGGATACAGAAGTTACAAACTTGGTATTTAATTACTAGAATTGATTTTGACTACTATTCACAGCTCAGACTGATAGTTTGTGCCCTGGGCAGATCATTAAAGACATCTGCATTTTAAAAAAGCAGTTTACTGTTTGCTGAATCGGCATCCTGCAGCCTAATGGCCACACAGAATTTGCAGCTTCCTTCTCCTTTTAGGCGCTCAGATACCTTTTGTAGACAGAAATAGGCTCCTGGGTGTCAGAACTGGGTAGAAAAACCTTATTATAAGAGCTCTGCTCATTTACAGGGCATGCAGTACAATAAAGCAATTTGAATGCTCATATGAGACCATGACAAGGGTGATTACTCACCATAGCCACTACAAATGTCTGCCCTCAAGGAAATAAAAGCTATGAAAACGGGCAACTTCTGCTGAAGGCCTGTTTTCCAGCCTTTTTAACATTAACATGCTGCATCTGTTGCTAAGCAACAGGGAAAAGGAAGAAATGGGTCAGAAGAGATCTGCCAAGCCCGGTCAATAAGATGTGTCAGTGACTGGTATTTGCGTGCTCTTTACCAAGAAATCATACGGGCTTCTGTTGCCACCACTGTGATTCAGGACTGTTTAACACATGTCCATGCAGCTCCTACTGATTTTTCCAGTACAGAGGAATAGCTGGGAATTATACGGAGAAAGTTAGAGGCAATTCCATGCAGTCCTGGTCACGGGCAGAGAACATCGTTGATCCCTGCCTTCGCTGAGCAATCAAAGCTGTGTTTAGAGTTCAGAAGCAAGAAGGTTCTTCTGCCTTTATTCTCCCTCCCTTCTCCTCTACTTCAAGGATGTCTTCCTTTAACAAAACCATGCAGCAAGCATTCAGGGGCAGGAAACACTTGGACTGCTGCTCTTTGTAGCTCTCACATTTATCCAAGTGCATTGCCATATCTACCAGCAACACAGCATAAGCATGTAAAATAAATCCTCTGTTCCTGACACGGTGCACTAATGTACATCCTGGCAGTTCCATAGAGGCTCAGTGTTCAGAAGTGCATGGGTCACTAAAAACACAGATTCGCACACAGTGACATTTACAAATTACCAGCAAATTAGTTCCTGACTTCTTCAGACCTCACCTTTTGGTACCTCAGTTCTTTGATGGGACTGCTTTGATCCTGTTTCTTTTCTACCAATGGTGAGAAACTTGTTCTGTCCTTTAGGAAAACATGCACCATTTAGTCCTAAATCTACCTTAGGTGGTCCCACAAACTCCTGGAGTGCCTGGCTATCATCCTTCACTCAGCTACAGCAGCATAACTCACCGCTAATGCTACAAGAAACTTTCCAGCAGCATTTACTGAGCTACTGAAGCTTCTATCTTACTATACCTTTCTTTGCTGTTTTTAAGAGACTGCTCAATTCGTATTCCTTATGCTGCTCCCACGCCAGAAAGTGAGCCTTATCACTCACTCACAGGAGCTGAAAGAAAGCCTTGGGCTGGTGGTTTACCCGTAAAACATCACTATCTCAGTCTGTAGCAACCACAGTCCTTGCTTTTGGTAGAGCAAGACAGTTGCATCAACACCAGTTCACTTTCCAGAGAGCACCCCAAAACAGAATCATGAATACTGGGGAACTGGGGCTTGTTGACTGATAACAGGCTTTCTAATGAACAAGAAACAGTTTCCAATTTGTGACAGCATCGGGACACCATAAGGCTGTGGCTAAAAAACTGCTGCTAGAAACTGTTCCCTTCATTAACAGGAGCTGGCACATTTCTAATGATGCCTGTCCCACTTCTTGCTACATTTTTGTGAAGCTGGATTTCACCATGTGCACATACACGTCAGTCCAGTCTCCCACAGCGGAGCTCCCACAGCTTTCCCGAGGGGACGCAGAGAGAAAAAACACTCTGTGACCCCATTGCAAGGAAGAAACTACCAAAAGCTTTCAGGCCCATTTCAGAGCACAAGGAACTGGAAACCAGGTTCCCTTTGTACATGGTTCAGAAATGGTTTCTTTCTTTTACACCCATATTGTCCTGAAGCTTGCAGTGGTGCCTTTTTTATAAATAACTGACTTTTATACTTCAAGCTACCAAATAAAGTAACATTTTCAAGAAGCAGCACACCAAATCTTTAAAAAAAATTAAAATCAGATAAATTGTGATTTTTTTTTTTTACCATTAAGTTTTTCTTCCTGAAGCTAGTGATGGAAGGAGTGGAAACAGCTGAGCTTGGTTCTGCTGACTTGCCCTCTATCCCACCCTCTAACTCCATCTCTTCTGCCATGTTCCCCTCAAGCCTTACCCAACTCCCAACCACCACCAGTTTCCCACTCACGTCCCCCACCCTGTCAATACTCTGGCCTCTTCCCATGCCCATCTACAAACTGGGCTGAGGAGAAGCACGCGAGCACACGAAGCTGTGGCTAATTCTGATCTGCACACACAGGGGCATGCCCACACACATGCTAATTGGTATACTGGCGGCTAAACAGAACAGGCAACTGCTGAATTTACACTATAGCGCTTCCCACAATGAAGTTAGTAAATTGTATCTTTCTAATATAGCTTCAGTTTCCACCAAAAAAAAAAGAAAACAACCCCAAACTGTAGGAAGTGATTATTAGTTCCAAGACCTCTACGCATATAAAAAGGTTGGCCCAAATTGGCTTGGATGATGCCAAGGGCCTGGGATGGAGCATCGCATGTGCCTTGTATCCTCCAGAAGTGAAAAGAAAGGAAAAGAAGCAGCATCTAAAAATGACCAGAACACCACTTCTGAGACAATGATTCATAGTTTGAAGCAAAAAAAACCAAGACTTTTGTGCTGAATTTGCTAATCATCTGCTATTTCTGTTGACGTTTGCAGGACCGTTACTTAACCTCCAGGCTGCAGGAATGCTAACACCTTGTTAAGCTATGGCAACACTGTTTGCTAATGTTCTGCCCTAAGAGATACAAAGGTATACCTGTAAAACCATGCGTCCAGAAGTTCACAAAATTACCTTTACCAAAGTAAAGATCATGAGTTTAAAGCATGAAGAGTGCCCAAATTGGAAACCTGTAGCTTTCTGACACCATTAGCTCACGCTGGTGAATGCACACTGATGAAGACAGTCTGGTAAATAACTATAAGGAGGTTTTAAGGTCCATTTGTGTCACATCTGCATGAATGTTTCTTCCCAATCAAATTCTCATCTCAAGAAAGGCATTACCAACACATTAGCCCCACAGGAGACACCAAGCCCTGGGTTTCATTTCAGTAATGTTGCAGCAAGACCTGGGCCGTGCATCTCTCAAATGCACCGTGCAGACTGGGGACCTCATCAATGTGGCCTCATCACTCTACATCCCCATTTTACCTCAACATGTTGCCCTAAATTATGTTGTTTCCTCCTATTTTCTGCCTGAAGAAGAGGAGAGTTCAGAGGTCATCAATGCAGCTAGGACTCCACTGTGCTGGGCAGCTCCCAGACAGACAGACAGACAGTCCCTGCCTTCTGGAGCTGACAGGCGAATAAAGGCAAAAAGCAACAAGCAGTCGCAGCAAGTACAGACCATGGAAGTGAGGGAGCAGAGGCAGCAAGAATATTTTGTCGATTTGAAAGTAGGGCAGTCAAGTCCACAATGAAGTAGTTTTGTTGTGTTTTGATATTTAAAAAATATTTATGGCTCAAAAGTATCTCTACGGCCATATTCTGTGAGCAGTTTCCCTTCTACACCACGGCAGATGCAGATCTCAGGATGTGCCTGTGAAGTTTCACAGTCCAGCACAGGGTATGTTTCATGCAATGGTAGAGAAAGAAAGTGTAGAGCTGTGATCATTTTAGAAGGAAAGTTTTGCTTCTGAGGAGCAAAACTTTAAAAAAAAGCGCAAAGCAATTTTCTGGAAAATTGGAAAGGAAGGAGTAATTGTAGCAAACCAGTATGAGAAATTCCAGTAAAGAGTTATAACAACATACACATGGAGCAGAAAAAAAAGGCTGTCTAAAGGAAATGGTCTGGCTGAAAAAGCAGGAAGATTTGGACGTGATTCAAATGAAGTGTCTTGACCCGGCAGGGTCCAACTGGCAGCTCTGTTGTGGCCAACCTCAGTGGGAACAGAAGGCAGAACATTTCTCAGGCCAGGTTAATTTTCAAACAATGCCAAGTCTCCTCTATTAGGGAGAACAAAAGGAAAGTGGAGGAGACACCGAAGGCAAAATCAGAGTGGTAAGAGAATGAAGCTAAAATGCTTAGCAGCTTAGAAGTTAAGTGCGACAGCACAATAATATGCCCAAGATCCAGCTGTTGCTGTCTAAGAACAAAGAAATGAATTTTCTCTTCTTACTAGCATGAAGCTTTTTTCTTAGGGGAACAAGTGCAATCATTTTGCTGTTACCCAATGCTACAACACCAACTGACAAATTAATGGTGTGGCTCTCCGAACTACAAAGAGCAGATAAAGTGATCCTGAGCATTACATCCTTAGCTACATTAACTCAGCTTGCCACAAGGCATCAACCCGGCGTTCAAATTTAAATTTCACATTGGTAACAGAGCAGGGAAACAAGCGGGGTTTTATCAAGAGTGCCAGTTTCGGTATCTGCAGTACCTGGAGAATAAAGTGAGGCAAACTGCATGTCCCCTGCCATGCAGTGAAGGGAGGCTGAGGGTGCCGAGTCACAGAGACGTTTATAAACACAGTGGTCTCAGAAGGGGAAGTCTAAAAACTAGCTCTGGAACAGTCACATATAGCCACAGAGATAACTGAAAGATGCTGAGCTCGATAACAGGCTCAGCAGCGGAAAGGAAAATTGAGGAACAAAATTGAGGCTTTTGGGTGACAGCCTAGTGGTTAGCTATGCAATAGCACCATTCCCAAAGGATTAACAGGAATGTCTATCATGTGGGGCGCTCTGCATTTCCTAGCAAAATATTGATTACCCGCTAGCAGGAGGCACTGCATTTATTTTAACTCAGTTACTCTTCTGCAGTGAGAGAGAATAAACAGGCCTCTTGCAAACTCTTTGGTGACAATGTAATCTGTTCCAGGCAATGATTTCACACCCACCATTCAAAGCTTCAGACACAGCTGTATTCAGACAATACAACTAAGGGGATATTACTGTAAAATGAATGAGTCATTTTGTGCCTTGGCCAAGAAAAACAGCAATGTCCTGTTTGAATCCAGTAACTTCTAGTGCTCACAGTCATTAAAGACTGGGGCACTTCCTGAATAAAAAGGTACAGATTAGCAGCCCTCCGACTGAGACCAGGGCTCTCACTTTGTAACGGAAACTTTGTCCTGAGGTCAAGTTTATTCTCCTAAACACCATCTCCAATTATAACCCGTTCAAATGGATGCTCAGCTTCAGCCTTTACCAAAAAAAAAAGATTCTAGGAAGACTGTATTTTCTACTGACAGCCTAAAACATGTCTAAATGGGGAATTAATGTCTTGTTCTAATTGCATTGAATAGTGCAAAAATATCTTCCCTCTAATATTACTGGGCTGTTTCCTAAGGAAATGAGAGTTACACAGACTTGTTATGAAAGCTTCCAACAAATTTTGTGAAAAAATTACAGCTAGATGGAGAACAGAAACCCACACCAGCTGCCGTCCCTGGAAAGTCTGCAGCCACCTGGCTCTCCTGCACCAACTGATCCAGACAGCTCAGAACCAGAGGGAGATAGGACACGTGGTGCCTTCTCTCCAGCCAGAGTTAAGGGCAGGGGAAGGGAGCTGAGGGCACAGAGGAGAAATCTACAGGGCAAAGTAAGGCAGCTGCCTATTAAGAATCCTCATCACAGCTATAGGAAAGGGATCTGGGATTATTGCAGAAGGGGAAAGGTATGTAAAGCAAGGGAAGCACACTTCCACGCTCACAGAACAGCATTTCTGCAGCAGTACTGCAGCAACAGCTGGCGTCCCCCATCAGGTTTCTTCCTGCCAATATGTGGAGTCTTTGCATCAAGCCTGAAAAACTTTGAACTGAGCAGAAAGATCAACCCCGTGTATTTTCATAGGTCTTCGAGCTCCAATGAAAGATACAAAAATCTCTCTAAAACAAAATGTTTCCTAAAGCTAAACATGTAAATATCCAAAGAGATAATTTTCAGAAAGAAATAGGACCTGCAATCACTTGGCTCGGCCAACATGAACATGCTCCAAGAACTCATCATTAATCTAACAGATGCCTACAATGACACAGGCTAATAGTGACCCAAATTGCACTTATAATGGAAACCCGAAGTGTTTTCATCATTGTCTTCTCTAAGATACGGTTCTAAATCTGGACTTCCAAATTGGGTCAAGCCTACCACAACATTTTTTTTTTCTGAAAAATATATAGAAAGGGAACAAAGTCATATTTAAGGTGAGGTATTTAAGTTAATATACTTTTCCATCCATCACTGTAAATAAGCAAAGAAAGACTATTTGAAATAGGTTACTGCAGCCTTAACATTTTAAAAACTTGTTTAAGCTGCTTTTAATAGACTTTACTGCATCTGTGGAAGGAATCGTATCACTCAGCTGTACTTGGTCTGCTTCAATTCATGACATGGATTACAATAACAATGCTGCAATTATAATGACTGATGCACACAGATTTCTGGCTCTATATCCAACCTTTGAAAAAGACACTGGAATTGTGATAATTTAAAAAAAACCAAACACTGGGCACCTAATGAATACCAGCTACAAACAAGTCTGTCCAACAAACCAAACAGAAAGGGAACAGCAATTGCTCACCCACACATTAATTAGTGACCTGACCTCTCTCTACTGGCAGATCTTGCACCCATTGAAATGTTTAAGCATTTTTGAACACCAAACCGTTTCATATGTCTGCTGCAAGCTAGGTGTGCCATAACTACCAGCACACCTTTCTCCCAGTGTAACAAATTAACTTCATTCTAAAAAGCAAAGACACACAACCCAATCTTTCAAATTTTACTACCTCTTGATTGTTCTGACAATGTCTTCTAAAAAATCTTGGTATGTAATGGGTATTTTTGGCCTGCATACATTGATTTAAATCTCTATTTGATTACGGTGTAGAGAATTTCAGAAATTTTAAGATTTGTAAACTGAAAAGATCTCTAAATGCAAAAAAGGAAGATGGGCATGTAAAAGACCAGTGCTGCATACACTTCCAAATGACCCTCTCCTCATCCAGCAGAAAGTGAACTTTGACTTCTACTAATGAAACGACACATTGATTGCAGTACTGAACGCTCTCCTGCCATCGATCTACTCATTTCCTTCATCTCCCCTTGCTATTCCAAGGCAATTAAAACAACCACTGAGACATAGGTAAGATAGAAGGTAGCACCAACTCTAATGCCCAACAGCATATTATCTGCTGAATCACAGACATGGTAATAAAATCTAAACAGTGCACCGTTAAAACTGTGACATTTATCATGTTGCGCTATCTATCTTTAAACACAGTTGTTGAAGCTCCTAAAATTAGAAGGGAACACACTGCAAATACCATGGCAACTACTTGGCATGGTAAATCAAGGTCCTTAAGGCTCCCACACAGACTTACTGCTATTGTGACTAGAGTCATCCAAATGGCACCTAAGCATACTTACTACTTACCAAGCAGTAATGTTACCTTGGTTTAAACTAAGAAAAAAGCCAAGGGCTTACTTGCTCAAAATAGCACCAAGATTTTTCTGACATTAATGAGTGGCACAAAACTGCTTTAAAAATAATTTTGTTTGTTCTGTGCAGTGTAAAGACAAAGCTGGACTGATTTTAAAACACAAATTTCAGTTTACAGAGAGAGCTCCCCTCAAGCATTTAAGGAAAAAAGAGGGAAGGAAAAAAAGGAAAGGGAGAGAAGGTATCAGGGAAGAGCTTACACATTCTAGGAAAGAGAGATGTTTGAGGTTGAATGAGATAATTTAAAATCTTCAGAAGACACTGCTTGCTGGATTTCATCTCTCCATTTCGTTTTGTAACATGTTCGATGATAAACTGAGGGTACTGTTTACTTATTCAATAACAGCAGGATGGAATAATACATTCTTCAGCTTTCTGAGAGTAGTTGATTTCTAAAGAATTGTGCCTTCAGCCTTTGCTTTCATTTCAGACATGGATGCATTGCTCATCTTGAAAGCAGATAATCTCATGGTTTGTTGTTACATTGATTTTCCAGAACTAAAAGGGAAACTGGTAGTGTCACAGACAAGTGATAGACAACTAACTACCTTTAACCTTTGTTAGTCAAACACCAGTAGCAGGTCATGGGAAGTTTGTTTAATCTTCTATATAAATTTTACTTCGTCATATTACAAAGAATTTTGATAGTATGTCTACTATCCAGGAATAAAAGTCACTGAGTTCCAGATTTTCCTTCCTGTTTAGCTTTCCCTAGAAACACCAACATAAACGTGTTCACAGAGCAAGCAATTTATACACACACAATTAAGAGAGATTCAATGGACAGGTGGGCACGACATACAATGTTAAAGACTTCAACCCTCCAGACACACAGAGGCAAGGCTGAGGAGAAATGAAGCCATCATACGTTACAGGTGGTGTGGGAACACACGCTGACAGGGAAGACAGAGCTGGTGAAGCACAGACTGTACAACCTGGCAAAATGTGGCTGAGAGTCCTTGTAAGAGTACTTACAAGTAAAACTTCTCTTCCCAAACAGGGTTCAGATTCCCAAAAATCGTTTTTGTCCTCTTCTTTGTTTTACCCACTTGAACGGTTACATATGGATCGCTGGACCCCGTCTTGTCTTTGGCCTGCAGACCCTGAGCACACACCACTGTAAAGAAAAGAGAAAGGTTACCAACGGCATGCAATTAGACAATGTGTCTGCACACCGGGTGAAGTAGGAGCTCAGAATGGCCAGAGGAACAGGGATATCACTCATGACAGCTCTTCTGATGAGCCTCACAGCTTGGTGTAGGAGTGTCTCTACCTGCTACCTCTATACTGAGCAGAAAGAGACACACATGAGAGAGAATCCTTTCCTCTCCATTCTCTATAGCTTCACACCAATTCTCTCTTACCTTGGGCTTCCAAGCAAGGCCAAGAGAACCCATGTCTCCCTCACTCACCTGTGATCGTGATCTTTGCTGACCACTTTGAGGTGCCATCAAGCACACTCTGCTTCACTGTCTTCATCTGCTGAGCATGTGTCAATTTGCTCTCACAAAACACATCTCTGATCAAGTCAAAGATCTCTGGCTTGTTCCGCTCCCGGATTTTCATGCGATCCTTCATGGCCATGATGAAATTCTGGGTTCTGTCTTCAGCTCCATGCTTTGAGCTCTTCTCCGCTGCTCCTGTGCACCATAAAGTACACAAAGCTCATCAGAAACAGGCAGATACAAATTCACATTTCACTGAATCTGGACAACAGGATCAAAACCATGAGTTACATTCCACGTGATGGCTCTTGCTATTGACCTTTACTGTCAGATTCACCACCTCATTTTCAACACACACACAAGAGAATCTGGACCACTTGGAGCCGGGAAGGGATAATGGAAGGGGAGAGTCGAGACTCCTTTATAATCTGAAGCCAGGTTGTTCTCCACAACAGGCTTGAGTTCAATACCCCTGGAGCAGAGGAAGACCCAGAAATGAGGTTCTTACTCGTGACAGCATATATCATCATGTCCCCTCCTCTCATCACCTTGCTCTGAAATCCCTGGTCAGGCAATCGCTAAGAGGAGGATGCAGTAACTCCATTACAAAGACTATCTATGAGCTTGCCTCAGTGCTGTACCCCTGCACCATGGTGCCATGGTTTAACCCCAGCTGGCAGCTAGGACCATGCAGCTGTCTCCCTCTTCCTCCCTAGAAGGGCAGGGAGAAGACAGATAAAAGGAGGAGAAAAGGAAAGGGGAAAAAAACCTCAGGGGTTGAGATAAGGGCAGTTTAATATCACAGTAACAATGAAAGGAAAGCAACAATAATAGCAATAATGGTAAAAGAATATTTGAGATAAAGAATACAGATAAAATAATATAACACAAGCCACCTCATGAACTCGTTGCTTAGCCCATCCCAAGAAGTGATGGTGGATTCCCACCTCCCAGCCAACCCCCACTTATGCACTGGGCATGACATTAATGGTACATTATATTCCATTGGCCATTCTGTTGTTTGGTCTATGCTCCATTTCAGCTTCTATGGGAAGCTGGAAAAAGTCCTTGTGTAGTATAAACATCAACTAGCAACAAGGAAAGCAATATGCATTATTGACATTCCTTTCATACCAAATCTGAAACACAGTAATCACTAGAAAGGAAACTAACTCTATTCTAGCTGAAACCAGAAGACACAGAAGAAGTTCAGACGGGCCACCATGGTCAGCATTTTCTACTGATGTGTGCCCCAGGACTCCCCATTCAGCCGAGTCACTGCACAATCTATGTCCCATTCTTCTGATGGGAAACACCCTGCTTGGATGAGGCATCAAGCTAGAGGCGTCCAAAGTGCCTCTCTGGATCCCGGTCTATATTATCAGGTTCTAAGGACACAACTTAAATAATCAATTGCATAGGTATAGTAACTATACAAATACCTATAAATAACAAATACCTATAAGGCAGTAAATCCAATAGTTAAAAACTTGGGCCATTGTAAGTATGGGGCAGTAGTATAGTATCTAGCAGTTGGAATCACAAGATCCAGTTGTAAAGGTTTGTACTACACAGGTATTTAACTGTAACTGTAAAAAGAAAGCCTCTGGTCACTTGCATACCTCTTCCGAAATTTAAAAGTTCACATAATTATGAAATAAGAATGCTCCCACAACCAGCTACTCCCTATACAATTTTGATAGTCAGGTTTCCTCTCAAAATCCAGCCACTAATTACTGTGTCAGATATGAGGTATGCGTTAATGAAAGCACTGACATGAGGTAGCAGGGCAGAGAAACCAGAGTATGAAATGAAAAGCAGGAACCCAAGACTGCACACAGTCTCTCCACTTGCAGTCTGAAGTCATCTCAAGTTATGGTCTTATATCAGATTAAGTTAAACCAGTACAGAAGTCCCACAAATGCATGCAATCATAGTATTTCTGTTTAGTTTAATAACCTTTTGCTTATTTTTCTTTTCTGGGATAGTTTAATTAAAGCAAGCTTTGTATAAAAATGATCTTCATTCAGGTATTCATCAAATATTAAATTACCTTAAAAACATGCATTAAAGCAGGTGCAAGTGTGTGCAAAGGGAGCCATAAATCACAAAGATACATGAAACTGTTCTCTTCTGGAAGAAGCGGGCAAGTAAAGTATCTGGAGCACCTTTAATATATGGCATTACACTTTTGCATATGAAACAGTTTCAGCAGGTAGTATCCAAATCTGAATAAAGTTCTATGAACACAGACACATAAAGGACCCCCAGCAGTACGACATAACAGGCAACCTTGTTAGCAGGCTCGACAGGGTGCCCAGTGACTAACGCTGCCTGAAGACATCCATTTCTAGAGCCTTCAATCTTACACCTTTCACCGTTACTAAATTCACTTCAATAAAGAAACAAAACTCAATTATAACTTCCACTATCCAACCAAAAAGAAAAAAAACAAAAACAGTTTGGAACAGACTGTGACTGCTGAAGTTTCAGAAGTTCATTAAGGACGCTGCATACCAAGGCATGCTATTAAAGACCCGCGTATAAAACAAGCCATAACTCTGCATTACCTGATAATTATTTTTTCATTTTACTTGCTACAGGCTTGATGTTCAGTATTTAATTTAGTACAATAAAATTATCTGCCCCAGAGTTCTCTATTGTTGGCTTAAGATGAAATGAAATCAAAATACTGGAATTAATTACTCAGTCCCTGCTGTTTCTAGTCACCAGTGATGAAGAACTAGCACCACCCAAAGTGATGACTTCTATCAGGCAATCATCCGACCATAGACCCAACATTTATTAAAGGTATAAGAAACTGAAATGATCCCAGGGGCTATACTTTGAACTTCACATAAGAAGTACTATTCAGATTTAACAGAACTAGGTCTTCTGGGGATGGAGGTGGAATCTATGCAGTATATGCAGAGCTACAGAAAATTGTTGGCAAACTGGGAAATGCCAAGCTGAACAATTTGCCTTTCCTAGCTGGAATTCTGAAATCAGTTGCGATCCAAAGAAATCCAACCCTGCCCTGACCCTTTCTAGCTTTAAGGAAATTAAGCAGCTAATTCTAACGTTAACAGTTCGTGTAGTGCATGAGTGGAGTGCTCTATTTCAGAACCATTTTCTAAAAACCAAAATACCAGCCAGGCACCGTGTAAAGATAAATGTTTCACTGTTCATCACTGAAATGGGGCAAGAGTTATCACAGTTCTGGAGTGGAGTGGCATGGTCTGCATCATTGCCTTAATACAAGCATTCCAGGAACACCAAATGATGCTTTAGAATGTAAACTTGGACAAATGGAAGAATACTAGTTAGAAACGTATTTAGCATCCCCATCACCTCCAGAAAGCTTGCATAGTGGGGACATTTATCACTCTGCAAGGCTAGCTGTAGTCCAGGGTATCCTGGGTTGCAGGACGTGCAAACCATGTCACATAGACACCAAGAGAGCCCCCTCTTTTGTCACCTCTAAGGCTTGGCTCTGCTTCCTCACTTTAGGACAAAACCCCCTTCCATCCATGCTGCTCCCTGGATCTGCCTAGATAATTTGCACAGGTAAGAAGGCTCCATCATTCCTTCCCTGTGAAAGCTCGCTTTCTCCCTGCAAAGGCTGCACCTGAACTGCACAGCAAAAGCCAGAATCAGATACCTTATTTAACAATATGGACTGTGACTCAACAACACACTCTTTCTTAATTTTAACACCTGCTCATTGGTACAAAACCACCAGAGTTTCCAAATAACCACTAGGAGATTAATTACCTATAATGTATGTGATATAACCCAAAGCATGTCATTATACTGGATGGCAGAGGGTGATTTTCCTGCCATTGGACTTGGACAGTATTTATTCAGTTGCAAAAAGAATATTTTGGCCAGTGGATCTGCTTTTCAAGTAGTCCTATAAATGGCAATAGGAAGGCACAGGAATGTACAAGTACTGTGCACAGTATCATACAAATGGTACTGGGATTTTCTTCTCTCTTCCTCTCTAGGACTGAATTATGAGTCAATTTATGACTGGAAACAGAAAGCAAACATGTCTATATTGGGAATTGTATTGATACAGCTATTAGTAAACCACCAGTGCTGTTATCCTATGCTTTAACAGGAAAAAGTCAAGAAAGCAACATTGGCAGGATAGAAGACAGCTGTTCAGTAGGCGGATAATGCTTAGAAATTATATATTCCTGAAACTTAAAATAGATATTCAAGTTTCAAATAAAGGTATCCTTCCTCCTTCTGTGCAAATATTTTCCTACATAGGACTCTGGGAGCAAACAAGTGTTCATCTCCATACTGCCTAATCATCATTCAACCCAGAAGCCAAGATGATTATCACCAGTGACTTAACTGGTCTCACTAACAGTCCACTCACTGAGCCAGCCTCTGGACTGCAGTCTCCGAATTCAGTGTGCAACACACACGTTTCTTATCCAAAAAAGCTGGAAACATCCTGAGTCAAGCAGAACTGAACAAATCCACAGGCAAATCATAAGCTCAGGAGCCAAATCAGCACCAAAAGCAGAGCACTCAGTAATGCAGTCCTGATAGCTCATGTGAAGTTCTCCAACGTTTGTTGCCAAAGAAACACTAATAAAGACACATGGCTAATTACACTTACAACAGAGATTTCATGTTCAAATGTAGGCTGAAGCTTGAGACCTCATTTCCTTTCAAGCTTGCCAGAGGACCAGGTTCTGATATCCCAGGACAATTTATTTTCTCAGGTTTAACTGTAATTTACCAAGGACTAGATTAGCATTAGTACAAAAAACCCCAAACAAACCGGAACCTGGCGGAAAAAACAAAACAAAACAAAAAACCACCCAAGACACACTTGCAGAAGCAGGTTACTATGTTTTTTCAAATGCTGGCCTAGAACTGTACAGGCCCCTTCCAATAGGATCTTGTTAGCATAACGTCCTTCCCTGCCACCCTATTCATATTCCTTCTTACTACTCTGCAACTGTTCCTTGGTATCCTACACATTCATCCTCAGCTTTACTCTTCCCTTGATACCAACATTGCCCAACCTGTTGTATTTTCATTAGTACTACACCAGTGCTCAGGGCAAGAGATAAAAAGCTCTCTTTTTCCCAAAGCTTTGCCTGCTACAGGGATTTTTAAGAACATCCCTCCAACCCTTTTCAGCCAAGTAAGAAAGGAAACGTACCCATGCCACAGAGATCTCAAGTACTTTCAAGAATTACAGGAGGCTAAAAAGAGAGCATCCTCCTTTGGGCAAGTATTTATGAGCTTATGATAAAAAGTTAAGCACTCCATTATCAGAATAATATCTTCTAAGTACCTACAATAGAAAAACATCCTCTCAGACAAACAACCTGGTGCCAACAGAGCCATAAAGCAGATGGCTGCAGTACACATGCCACGACTGATTCCAGTTTACTGCACTGTGCCAATTCATGGAACAGCCCTGCTGAACCAGCCTGCAAATGGATTTTGTTTCAGATTGCAACAAAGCGTTACTAAATTTGAGTATTTCCTCACTGCAGTCTCACACATTTTTTGACTGCATCATTTACCCTCTATATTTCTAAGAACCTGAATAAGGAAAAAAAACCTCGGCAGAAATAATAAAACTTAATTCTAACAGACTTGAGGAAAGATAACCTTTTATTTCCTACAGAAAAGCACTGAAGGACAGAATATGGACAAACACCACGTTTTGAGACTAAGGAATCAAAATCCCAGACGTTTACCCAAAATTTCAAGGCATAGGCCATGGAACCGTATTTGTGACCAGCCTAAAAATTTATTTTACTCCAATGCAACATTTTCCAGAAGACTTGCTCAGACTGAACTGAAGATACATCCTGATGCATCAGGGTATAATCAACAGAATTGTATTTTTTACCAGCCTGAAAATTCATTTTACTGAAATGTAACATTTTCACAGAATCACGATGGAATTGTCAGAATTGGAAGGGACCTCTAGAGATCATTCAGTCCAACTCCACTGCTAAAGCAGTAACACCTGGAGCACATTACTCAGGACTGCATCCAGGTGGGTCTTGAAGACTTAAATGGACATAAGTGAAGATATGTCCTGAGAATGTTAGGTTTTTTACTGACAGCAACAATAAAACTTTTGTTAGCAAGAAGCCTCTCCTGAGTTCAGTACACAGGAAAGTTCTGTCTGCAATTTATTTGATCTCTAAACCATTGTTTGTCCCCCAGAAACCCCATTTTCTCATTCCTCTTCAAACACGTATAAGAATTAACTTAATTCTTCCATATTCTTCTGGCCTGGTGGGTTCCGGTGAGAAGGATTTTAGCATGAACATTGCAAAGCAAAGAACACACCTGCATGAAAAAGCCTGTTATTAGATTTTTAGTACTGATATAATTTGTTTTCCCAAACCAGCAGCACATCCACACGTTGGCCTCACCATCTTCTTAATCTTTCAGCACTATCTTTCCTCTGCCTCTTGTGTCTCTTAATTCCACGACTGCCATTTTCAGTTTCCTTTACACCTCTGCCCCGTATAATTATACCCACCACACTCCCACTGGGTACCTCCACAGAATCCTGGCTCACAGTCTGTATCTTCCCTGTTCTGATGCTGGGCAGCTTTCAAATAACTCAATAGCTAGCAAAGTTTTTGTTTGGTTGGGTTTTACCTTTATACAGGCTTCACAAGCCTATTTGTGAAACACGGAGTGTGTATCAGCAGCTTTTCATCTCAAACACTGAAAAAAATTACCAGACAGTAGAGGATTCTGGTGAATTCCAGAAGCAAAGTTATCCTGAATCTAACTGACTATCTACATCAGGTTTTGACAGAAAACTGAACTATGGCTTAACTGCATTCTTCTGAACCAACTGCAACACAGCAGCTCCTCTTTGCTTAGTCACATAATGGTTGCAACAAAGCTAAAGTGTCAATGATGTCACTCCTCGAATGCTATAAACTGTAAAGATTGCCTTGCAGCCCTCAAAGACCAATCCAGAAACGCTAAGCGACCGAGGAGGAACAGCGATGTTTCACCAGTATCAGCTTTGTCTGATAAATAAGCCATTGCAAAAAGCTCCAAACCTAACTATAAATTATTTTAAATTTTGCACACATCAAAAATACAAGCATAAACAATGTCTATTTTGGGTACCCAAATTGAGCCATAAGAAAAACAAATGACCTAAGGTTCAGTGGTATCCCCTGCTAGATCATCCCGTCTGGCTTTCCCAAACTAGAGCCTGAGGCAGATAAAAGCTTTGACTCTCTCTATTCCTATAATCGCTGACACAGATTTGCATTAAGTCTGTTTATACCTCACAAACTTTTCTTATTCCTCAGACTTAGTCCATCAAGCTGGAATGCCAAGCAAAGCAAGAGCGAAGAGAAACAGCCCCACCTTCCTACTCAAGACTTAACACATATGGCAGGAATTTCTATTCCATTTAGACCAAGATATTTTCCTCTTAAGCAGGAACATAAATGTGAGACCAAACCAAGAAACGGTTTTAAAAGCAAATAAAAATAACCTGACCAAGCCAGATGCCCAAATTAATACTTTCTCTCTCTCCCTTCTTCCACCCCCCCCCTTCAAATTCCTTTTAAAATACTCCAATGTCTGTGTAAGGTCTCATCTATTCTGCAGCATCACAGCTCTTTGAAGAGCTCTTCTTTGAAGAGAGGGCTTAGTTTTTGAATTCTGAAGAAAAAAAAGAAACAACAAAATAAACAGAAACGCTACTCAGAAGATGAAATACTGCCCTTGCACTCAAACACCACCTTCCTATCTGACCCATCATCTGTGCTGGCTCATCCCAGTCTCTGAAGTGATTCAGCCATGAGACCCTACTATTAAAAAGACAAAATGCCTTGCCAATCTGCAGGTGGTACAGAGAATCTGAGCAAAATCCATGGACTCTGTCCCCTAAGCAGGAACCCAGTGCACTCAAAACAGTAAAACAGGCTGATGGATAAAACAAGCAACCTGTCTGGGGCACCATGGCAGAACAAAAACCAGAATATCCAGCCTACTATCCTGTTCACCCAGCTCCCTGCCATGCAGGATATGTTCGCAAATGCAATACCTGACCCGACAGATTAAATATTACATGGCTAAAAAACAAATAGATGTGAAAGAGTGAAAAACTAAACCTTCTTTTAAACGCAGCACATCAAGCACAATGTTGCAAAGAAGTTCTTCTCCATCAGTGGAGCTGCCCGTGTCCAGAGGGCGATGGGGTTAAGTTTGTCACCTTTTCAGAAAATATGCATTTTAAAAAACGCATTGTCACTGATCACAGAGGTACTATCCCTGGTATATTTAGGAAAGCTCTGACGGCACTTTTGGAAGGGGAGGGGGCCTCCACTGGCCACTACTCACTCTGCAAGCAGTCAGCATTGAGCAAGTCTTGGCACTTCTCATGGCACTTGACTCCGCATTCCCCACAGCGCATTCCCTGTCGCGCGATGCCCCACAGCAGCCCCTCGCATTCGTAGCAGTAGGTGGGAGTTGTGGCTGTCCACACTTCGAAGTTGTGCGGGGTTGTACAAGAGATGGGGTAAATTAAGGCTTGCAAGGTCTTCTTGTAGACGTGAGATTTCTGAAAGGCAAGAGTACACATCAGCCAACATCCAGGAAGGTGAGCAAACCTATTTTTGGTGGTTAACACACACATTTTGAGGGAAAAGGCATGAGCAGTGCAATAAATCTACACATCTGAGGCAGCCAAATTTATCAAACTTTCACAAGCAGCAGCAGAGGACACCCTTCCAAAAATGCTTCTCCAGGCATTTTACAAACTGGAGGAGATGGAAGAAAAGATTAAGGTTTGTGGATGAGGGGTATCTTGCATAAGACAAGTTTCACACACTGCCTCCCATGGTAGATAGCACAGAAGAAAATGGTAAGATTAAATTTTTCAAGGATCATATTGACACATTAAATGTTAGTTTTTACATGTTTGGTTTCTTTATACAAATGATACAAGAAGCTTTGCATCTATATTTTTAGACATCTGTGAAGCTGGCTCTGCATCCCAGAGAGCCACATTGCCTTAATTTGCTTACTAAAAGTTAACAGGAGCCAAGCAACCCTCCCACTTACCAGCTCTTCATCTTTGAGAGATGTTCTAGTGGCCATTGCTGAGGTAATTCCGGCTTTCCGGGACTGAACCAGTGACTAAGAAGGAAGAAAGTTTGTTATTCACCACCAATATTCAGAAATGCTACATGGCCATAGATGTGACCATGGGGACTGTCATCCCAGACACCAAACCAGCAGTCTACGACATTCAAATTGGATTCTTAAATGATAGCTCACATCTCGGAAGCATCAAATGCATACTTTGAAAGGACTCCAACTTGTTTCCATCTATTGACAAACAGTCTCACTCTGGAAAATTTGTATTTGTTTCTCTGGTAAGAGCTGTCAGCAAAACCTGGGTTCACATCTACACTTCTACGCTCTGGTAGCAATGGTAATTCTGCTATTGCCTAAGGTCACTATGTGGGACTCACTCTTCTGTATCTTACTTCATTCATAGCCAAAAGGAGATTATTTCATCAGTTTTACCAGAGATACAACAGCACAAACATGACAGTGATAGGGTTAAAAATAAGCAGGTTAAAAAGCCAACAGACTGGGTTGGGAGCACAGATTTGAATGTACTAATGTATCACGTTCATTGGCCATCACTGAATACAATGAACAGCATTTTCCCTTCTGAACTACTTCCTTCACATCATGTCAACATGTTCTGCAGCCTTGGGCAGAACAGGACAGTGCCTTCACAGCACCTCACACTGGCATAGAAAGGATTTCTTCAGGAAGCCACTCCAGTTATATCAAGGCAGAAATGGGAATTAATGCCAGCAACATCTGCTTTGAAATCATCAAACCCTGACAGAAATCTACATTTATGCTCTGACTTATCCTGTTTGAAAATGGATTGAAAAAGTTCATTCCATCAGTGATGGAACAGGACAGAGTGCTGGACACACATGCACTGCAATACTGCAGGTTCAAAGTAAAAAGTAAAAAAGTGGAGGAGGGAAAATAAGGTAAAAATTTTTGGTTTTGGTGAAGACTTGGTGGATAATCTTTAGCTCCACTTACCATGGCCTGAGGAGAGAGAGAATGAAAGCATACAAAGGAAGTAACAAAAGTTAATGCCATTACTGCGAATACTTAAGATACAAGCAGTTAGTAAGACACATATTAAGCTTCTCATGCATAAGCTGTCAAAGAGAATTGCATGCATCTTTTCACAGGTATTACAGAATATGGAAACTTTGGTCATTCAGCTGTTACAGCATTTCTCTCAAGCATGAAATTGCTACGTGTACTGAACACAGCCAACAGAAACCCATTTGTCCCTCAAAAGCCTTATTTCACCATATCCACAAGCATATGAAACTTGTCCTCATTACTTGCTTGGTTCTTGTGCTTCCTCAGTGCAGAAGCCTATCGGCAATATTGCAAATTACTTTAAAAAAACAAGCACATATGCTAGTTTATCTATTCTCTGAAATCGCAACCTTCTGGTAAGTTGCCAGACCTCACATGGCCATTATGACTTTCCCCAAAGTATGTGATTTTTAGGAAAACATTTAAAAATAATGCACGTCTAAAAATAATCAAATATTATCTGTGGAATAAAAAGGAAAAAGAACATGAACAATATCTTAATTCTGCCAAAAGAATGAAACTGTCTGTGAAACTGTACCTCATTCTTACTGAGATTTTTCCAAGTGCAGTTCCTAACCCCTTACTGTAAGAATTAATTTCACTAATGAGGAAACCTTCAGCTTCTTGAAGTGACAATGGATGTTACCATATGTGAAAAAGAAAAACCACTTGCATTAATGGCTGTGTGACAGAAGCAAAATCTCTTACCAGATCACTGACAAGAGGAATTGGCTTTTTTTTGCGTAAATCGGGCATGCTATCAATGCCATAGAGACCACCTGCAGACCTGGAAATGCAGGAGAGAAAAAAAAAAAGATTAAAAAAATCTCACGAGTAGTGAGAGACAGAAAAGAGATGACCAAAAAATTTCCCTAAAACATGTTTCCTTGTTAATATCATAGTCAATGAGAACATGAAGAATCAGATCACTGCAAATGCAACTTAATAATAGCCAAAGTTAACAGACCAAAAAAAGGTCATTTTCCCATTCTCAGTTCCAAGCTAGCTCAAAATAGGCTGAACGCGTGTTTGCAGAGTCACTGCTGCCAGCACAGTGGGTTAAGGCAGCCTTATCCCCACCGCTTCTGTGGGGGACAGATTTGGCAAAAAATACCTACCCAATGGCAGAACCAGGGCTCCGTGACAGCAATTCACAGGCAGCTTAGTCTGTGGTAACTGAGCCACACACCGCTGCTTTCACAAGTACCTTTTGTTCCTTAGGGAGAGCTCAGTTTATAGTTTACCATTGGCATTGAGCATCACGGCAGGAAGCACATACTCACACAGAGTCAGAGAATGGTAGGGGGCAGAAGGGACTTTCTGAGATCATCGAGTCCAACCCCCTGCCAAAGCAGGGTCACCCAGAGCAGGCTGGGCAGGAACCCATGCAGCTGGGTTTTGAACATCTCCAGAGGAGACTCCACCATCTCTCTGGGCAGCCTGTTCCAGTGCTCTGGCACCCTCAAAGCAAAGAAGCTTGTCCCAATGTTGAGATGGAATTTCCTGTGTTCTGGTTTGTGCCTGTTGCCCCTCGTCCTGTCACTGGGCACCACTGAAAAGAGTCTGGCCCCAGAAGGAAATACTTTGGAAATTTGAAAACATGCTGTCTCCAGTCTTTCGCTATCCCTTTTCTTTCCATTTAATTAATTTAGGGTTGAGGAGGTGGGTGCTTTACTGGAGGAAGGAAAATCAGCCAGAAGATTATACTTAAGAAAGCGTAAAGCTAATGCTAAAAACGATTAAGTGTTTATCTTCTTCATGCAAAACAATCCAGATGTTCCTGCCTGGTGTTGGTTAGGAAGGAGCATGTCAAAGTAGATCAGCCCAGGGGTAGGATGCTGTTACCCATTATCTGATTCTAGGCTAGAACATACTTAATCCTGGCCCTCGAGATCCATATAATTACTAGGAAAAAACCTCACATCTGAGGAGAAAGAAGATCATTTTTATTTCTGTAAAAGGGACCATCTGTGGTTACTCAGCATTTCAGCCATGCCAAACCCTACACACAAGAGCTGTCATTCGCTGGTGAAAGTGGCAAGGGAAAGCCTTGCAAAATGAGCACTGCAACCTGCCTCCTCCCCGACAAGACCAGCCTGAATAATTGTATCTGGATCCTGCCGTGCACCAGTAACACCTCACAGTTTTGAGCCTGTGCTTGAGGAAGGTCTGTTAATTCAGCTGAAAGGCCCCAAGTAAATTTAGTTGCTTTTTTCAAGGGTTGGGAAGCGGGCACCTATTTCTTTGCTGTTGCACCTCTTGCATTCGCCAGAGCCGAAGAGCAGCCCTGCGATGCGAGTGCCTCCCGGCAGCGAACACCCAGCCACCAGCCAAAACCCACAGCCCTGCTCAGTCTCTCGCTCAACTTCCCCGACTCCACACCACCCTCAGGCCCTGCTAACACTATGAATATGGTTCCTACAGCCTTTTATTTGGCTACAGAGACTGTACAGAAACCCTCTGCCTCTCTATCCCGAGCCATTTGTTTTCACTCTGTACCTTTTGCAGTTGCCTGATACATTGCCTGGCACTTTTAATTTGTGTATTCTGATTATTTGGTACAGTACACCCAGCTGAAGTGCTTTAGGACACCACAACTACAGGAAAGAGGAGTACAGGTCAAACTGTTCCCATCACAACAAAAGACACGCGTGGAAGTTGGATTTAAAACAATCTAGGAAACCAAACTGCCAGTACAAATTTGCACATGCCATGAAAACTGGGAGGGGATGGCAAGTGTCAAAAGGCCACCTGCACTCCTCAATAAGCAGAGACTACTCAAAACCCCTTCGATTACAGATGAAAGTCAAAAAAATAAAAGCAACCCACATCATCCAAGGTGACCAAACCTACGTTAGAGCAGGCTATGCTTTGGGATGGACAAGGTTGTCAGGGCACTGCCTAGCACAAGGCTGCGTCAAAGAGGGAGAGTGTCCATTATACACAGAAACATGCCATAGCACTGTAAGGGTAAAACTGCCTTTTTTTTTTTTGACAGGGTGTAGGAGGGTGACAGGTCTGAGGCACGGCGTGGCTGACAAGAGCAAGCCTGGTGGGAAGGTGAGTAGCCACGGGTAAGTGCCCGAAGCGTGCTCCGCGTGCAACACCGGTCGTGCTGCCACTGCACATCTCTGCTCCTCTGCAGGGCGAGCACAAACCACCCGCCCCCAGCTGCCAGAGCCCGACCTCACCCCTGGGAAGGGAAGACAAACCTGGGCATCAGAAAGGGGGAGATTTACAGGGTTTTTTTCAAAACTACTGGAGTCTTTGGTCAAAATCGAGAAGAGTTTTCCCACGCTGGAAATCCTTACAGGGAGGGCTACGTGGTGTTTTTTACTAGAGGTCACCTTCACTTCCAACAGAGAATTCCAGAAAAAATTTTTGCCCAAGTTAGACTGCAAGAATCCCTTCTGACTTATTCTAGAAAAAAATCACATCAACAAATAAGAACTACCTGCATAAAGCATTTATGTTGTCAGAACTCAGTACAGCCTTGCTGGGATCAACCATGGTGTTTCATCTGCTGCCCTAGAGCTACAAAACCTTTCCGATATTAGCGATACTGTTTTGGGGTAAAATAGGTGTCACAGAAGCCTACCCAGCTGATGACAAGAATTCCAGCATTACTTAAATCACAACAGAGCTTATTGGTAAGCTTTGGGTCAAAGATTTGTGGCAAATCCCTTGAATTATGGAAGTGTATGCAAAATAGAAAGAAAGAGTCTGCAAGCTGAGAATATCCAACAAAATGGTCACAAATAAAAATCCACAGTCAATGCAATGCTCCTGCTAAAAGTCAATGGCACAGATGGGAATTTATACTTCTTTTCTACACAATTTCCAATTATTTTTCTTCCTAATTCAATTGAAAAGGAACTGTCGTACTCTGGCATTTCTTGGGAAAGAAAAGCATTAAAATTTCATGTTTTATAAATTCAAAATGGGCCTAAACAAGTTATTTTGCTTGAGAAACGTGTCTAGTTACAACATGGTTTGTCACAAAATATTTATGATAGGCTGAGGTTTACAATAAAATCAGCTGTAAGCTAGACTGATGGAGAACAAGGATATTTGAGAAGTGCTTGTATTCACCACTGAAGAGAGATATCCTAGTACTTCGATATTTATACACTCATATGACCTGCTTTTAGCCTGTTAATATTTTTTTAAGTTTTCAGCAACAATTCTTAATTTTCAAAGTTATTTAGCTTGTGCTTTACCTCAGTCTCTTTATTAAAGCACAAGCTCTACTTCACTGAACAAAATTACAGTGTTTGCACAGACAGAAGTACTGACAGTGCCTCAAAAAGCACACTGGAGCTTTATATGTAACAGGGTAACTCTCCTCTGCAATGCATGTAATATTTATAGCATTATTATGGAGTGCTATATTGAGGAGTGAATAGCATTTCAATATGAGAAGATGATTTGCACTAATAAATAAAATATATAGGTATGAGATACTACAGCCAGAGAGTGATCCATAATGCCAGTTGTACTTTTTTTGGAAGCTATCTCGCCAAAGCCAGTGATTACAGAGAGGGAGCTACTTTTCGCATTATGCCAGAAGTGCAAATAGCTTGAAGCTTGTATTCATCTTTTAATACAAGTTTTATCAGACAGATGCTTCCATTAAATCTTGAAAATTTAAGGAAGCAAAGATGGTTTGCAATGACAGAAGATGATTACTTCCTTCAAAGGACATGACTTCTCTAATCTTCATATGAAAGAAGAACTCCAAACGTAAGTGCTTTAATGTACTTTGTGGCTAATAAGCCACAACGAGGCTAATGGTGGAATTAAGGGTTCACCACCTACAACCTCTTTTTCTGGAAATCCCTTGCATGTGGGGATACAGTGAATAAGCTAAACTTCTTTCAAAACTGCATTAGCCAGTCTGTTTTGTTATAGGTCACACAGATAGGGGAAAAAAATAACAGACTAGAGCAAACATTGCCTTGAATTGACAAAACACATTTTTAAGTATTTCAGGACTGTAGGTATATTCATCTTTCAGGCTGGGAAACCATTTTGTGTGCATGAACCAATAAAGTCAGTACATTGTCTCCTTGTTAAAGCAGGAGAAGGTGCTGTTTATAGTTAGAATAAATCACTGTCTTCTGCTCCTGCTAATTGCCAGTTCTCCAGCAGCCTGCTCACCGAAGTCCCGGGCTCCTGAGGAAATTGCGGGGTTGCTAGGCAGCTCCAGGCATCCGCAGGTGTGGAGGATGCTTTGCAGGAGCACCAACATCGCAGAACAATGACTCCAAAAGCAGAAAGCCATATAATGAACCTTCCGATTTAACTTTGCGTTTTATTAGGGAAGCTTCCTTCGGTAGTGTGAGAATTAACTTATGTGTGTAGCAAGCCAACCTCACGCTGAGATTTCAGGGCAAATCCGCTGCTATGTCAGCTCGTAATGAGTGCAGCACCACCAAACCGTATCGCCCTGATCACGCACAAGGCACATAACCTAGCAGCTTGTAAAATGTGTCATTGTCTTTTTTTCCCCAGAGAGGATTCTAAGGAAGCCACCATGCTGGCACCTATTATGCAGAGTATCATGCTGAAATGACACACAATCAGGATCTGTCTGCTTCATTTGCTGGGAATAGTGCACTGCAGAGAGAACGCGCCGCCTCTTGCTCTCACCTGTGCAGAAGAGGCATGATGATCACTGCTTTAAAAATTAAAAAACGTAATGATTTCTGGAGTTTTACTGCAGTTTTGACTACTACAGTGACCATAGAAATCACTGCAAAGACAAAACGCTTTCCCCAAAGCTATCTCTTTCTTTTAAGAGCAAAAGATACCGCAATCTTCCTGAGCTACTCTTTCCCTTCCCTGGTGCCCCCAGTGGCTGACTCAGGAGAAAGGTTCTCATCCAGACTGCTCTGTGGTGCTGAGTAAGGTTTACTTCATACTGCTGCCACAAGTACTTGCTGCCAGCATCTTACAGATTATACGTCAAAACTCTAACCGTGTTCTTAACCACAGATCTCCTGAAGATCAGCCCACCTCCATACACTTAAGAGGACACTCTGAAACAGAGCAGCAGCCAGGCCCTGCATGAGGTATGGTCCTGAAAATAGTCATTGAAAAATCTCAGAAGTGCTGCTTTCACTTGGGTTGCTCTGCAGACATTAAAGTACACTGTAATTATAAACAGAAGGAAACAAGTCTCAAAATACCACTTACCCTCCTTTGAGCCAGGGTGGTTTTGATGGATCAGTCTCATCTTGACCCTTAAATGGAAGAAGGGAAAAGAACAATAGGAAATTAGTTTCCGAAAACCCTAGAAAAAGTACTCAGGTTCTATTGTGAGGACAGGATAACAGACCACACTGCATGCAGGCAAATGCATACAGGAACTTATTCAAGCACCTCCAACGACCAGCACGTCAGGACAAATCATACAGACACAGACAGGCTACACAATTTCATTGAACACTTAAAACCAGGACCAGAAGAGCCTGTTCAGTGCACCTCCACGTTCACATGTCAGTCTCGAAGACCAACTTTTGTTATATCTTTTTTCCAACCAAAAAAGCATGAGTTATCAGAGAGCTCCTATTACAGGTTACCACTTACATGAACATGGTAATAATGAGGAAGTTATAAATTAAAAGCACCTGTATGAAGTGCACAAATGAATGATGAACATGAAACTTTGTAAAAACACTTGTGATCTTTGTTCATGCTCAAATGCAAAGACTTTATCCCCTTAAGAAGGGAGGTCCCACTGCAGCTCCCCCCTTTCATACACAAGTATTTAATTTCCAGTGGGTGTCAAACAAGGATCATCACTTGCAAGGTCATTGCAGGTGAATTGGGATCTCACAGGATGGTGGAAAACACCATGGACTGCAAATACGAGGATTCATATTCATTAATTCAACCCATGTTCTTTTGTTCATATTAGGAGTGTATTTATAGAGCAATGGTTTTCTTCTTTGAAGTCTTCAGTGGACCGATTAGAGCTGAGAAGTGCTTAAACACTTGCAATGTAACTGGAGGAAAAAAAGGTTTTGGATGAGGGGAAAACAGTTTACCTATAAGTGGGGAATTCTTTGTTCCAACTTATAGTTCATACCTTCTCCTGCACTCCCTGAAAGAAAAGCTGTTTTCAAACAGGACTAAGCAAGACACATGGCTAATAGCTAACACTCCAACCTCAGATAATCACATCTGCCAAGAGTATAAAAAGGCAAGTTTTGTTGTGAAAAACCAAGTACTTCCAGCCACTTCCAACCTGAGGGTCATAACAAAGTGAAAGAATATCTGTCAGGAACTAACTTCCAGTTTTATGCAAGATAAAAGAACACAGCCCCAAAAGAAAGATCCTTCTTTTTTGTTTGTGCTTGGGTGAGGGGTTGGGGGAATTTGGGGGGGGGGGGGGGGGGGGGATTTTTGTTTCTATTTTTTTGCCCTGTGGTTTGGGTGAGCTCTGCAACCTCAGGCTGTTCAGAGGTGAAAGACAAGGTCTCCCAAGAAGAGCAGAAATAACCAAGGAAAACAAGTTTCTGTTTGAGGTCTCAAGGTATACAACAGCAGAAGTCCAAACACTTTCTTAGCCCTACAACTCTGGGGCTAAGCAGATCTAAAGACTACATATATTTTTATTATTTAATTTAATAATTTAATAAAATATTTAATTTTTATTATAAAATTGTTTAATTTTATTATTTTAATTATTTAATTTTTATAATTTAATTTTTGAACAACACAACATTATCCATAGATGAATGGACACTCCAGATTTTCTTCATGGTCACACAGGACTGTAGACCCATGGTCCAGCGCAGATGCATGTTTTCTCCATAGCTAGAGCAGCACAGCAGGATCTAGGCTTCTGCAGGAAGGATCATGCCCTACACATCTCCACAGCAAGCCAAGCTTCCAGAACCCCCCAGCCTGAAACCTGCATTTCCTCTGGAGGAAGTGATTCCTCTGAGTCAACTGCTGGTCGAGAGACAAGACTTCATGATGCAACCAGATCCTTCAGAGCAGACAAGGCAGGACACCCCTTCCTTGGCCTTCGAGCACATGGAAAAGCTGTGGCCAGAAAGCAATCCTAGAATGGAAGTATGTTTTATACTAGGCTGAGCCTGACACTGGTTGGTTCAGCTGCACTGAACGACAGAGAATGACAAACAGGAACACGGCAACATTTACTAACAAAAGGAATGTGAGTAAAAACAGGGCTTTCCATCAGTTTGTCTAAGAAACTACAAATATAACCAATCAATATTTGAGACTTTAACAGACCACAAATAGCAAGGGCAATACTGCAGCCTGGAGAATACAAGAGCATCAAGAACTCTGTTCAGGGGAAGAAGATCCAGCGAAAGCTGTTATTTAACTGGGCAATAACCATTTCTTTCACAAGTGAACAGAGAACGGCCAGGAGTGTGGACGCCGGGGAGGATGCAGTGTAGAAGCATGGTCAGGAAACAAACCTTCACCATCCCCCAGATTGAGACATGCCAAGTAAAAATTGCTGAGAGTCCAGATAAAATAAATGTGCAGAAGTACAGTTTAATGACTTTTGCCAAGTCTTTTAAACATGCAAATAAAAAAGAAAACAAGAAAAGAGAAAGAGCTTCTCTAGAGTCAAGATTAAAAATCACCTTGGTTCAGCAATACAAAATGAAAGAGCATTCAGTAGATGACAATATTGATGCAGGGGCCAGGCAGGTGATGCCTGTGAGGAAATAGGAGTTATCACCTGCTGAAAGCAAAGTAAAGAGGTAATTTGCTCCAGGCAGCATTCTCCCTGAGAAAATGCCAAGAGAACGAGCATCTGACATCCATCAAACAAGGGCTGGTGCCTTAAGGCTGTGTAAGAGCCAATGCAGTACCCACAGTTAAGGTGTGTGGGGGAAGGAGGAAAATGTGATCTAAACTAGTGTAAGCTCATTATTGGCTTCAACAGTTTGCAAGGCTTCAGAGCAAACATGAAGGAAAGAATCAACATGGACACAATCGGAAAGCGGGGGAAAAGTATAAAACAGGGCACACTGGTTTTGAAAACATTTTGTTTGTTTGTTTGACAAAGCAACCCCTTTTCTTTGGACTGTAAAATGAATTATCAACTGAATTTTCATTTCAACAAAAAAACTTTTGATGCAATGTCATATGACGTTGATAAGTCCGGATAAGCGGAGAAGGAGTAGGGCGTTTTAAGGTGGGTAAACAAGTAACTGAGCCAGCCGTGGACAACGCAATAAGGAAGCTAGTGGGAGTAAGTAGGATCTGCTGATAAAATCTGCCGATGACAAACAGGAGAACTACCGATAGAGAACTCACAGGCCCAATGGAAAGAACTGATGGCAGTGAAGATTGCAACAACAGAGGATTAAACGCAGTATTTAATGGCAAAGTCAGCCACAAAGCCTGCTGTAAATGACTGCATACAAGGCCTTCTTCAGTGGAGAAAGTTATCCTCGGTGGACAACAGACTTGAGGTGTAGTCATCACAACTTGCCATGAGACTCTATGATACAGCCATGTAAGGAGAGAACATCATCCATAGAGTGTCCAGTGAAATGTCTCCATAGAAATAAAAGCCTAAATACCACTGTACTGTGCTGGCAAGACTCCCTCAAAGCAGAATATACCATCTTTTTATTCCATATCAAAGCAAAAAGAATTCACACAGGAAAATGTCAAAAGTAGCATAAGGGTATAAACACAATACTATAGAGGGAAGACAGGACAGCTTGCTTACTCTAGCAAAAAGAATTTTTCTCTGTGCTTATGAACAGACAGGAGAACATACTGCATAGAAGAGGAACTGTGACTAAATATAAATGGAGGATGAAAATTAGAAGATATCTAACCATGGCAGTTCTGTAGTACCCTTTCAAAAGGAGAAGACAACACCAAAACTAATCAGTTTTGAAGAAGGAATTTGGGCAGCTTATAGACAAGGTAATGGCACAGTTATCACATGGTGGCCAAGGGCTGGCAGCCACCAAGAAGTCCTCTGCAGGCCCTTGTTCCAATGACATGTGCAGTTGAAGAACCAGAGGCTGCATTACCTACAAATGTTGGCATGAGGGTTAACAGGGTCCAGACACTTCTGGGAGCACCAGTTGAACAGTCAGAACAGCCATCCACAGTTCACACCACCATTGTCAATAGAATCACTTCCTCCATTCCTTTTCATTTAAAGGTGGCAAATAGCAGTGATGTTTAGGTAGATTTGCTGCAGCTGGGGAGTTCACCCTCTGGAGGCAACTCTCCCACAAGGGCAGAGAAGGTCTCCAGCAGCTGCTCTGGGTCCTGTCTCAATCTGGATCTGCTCAAGTTCAGTCATGACAACAGCCTGGCTTGCTTAAACCCTGGGCAAGCAGAGGAAATGACAGGCAGATGAGAACAACAGAGGAACAACTGTAAGAGTTTTTAGCATTCCCTGTCTTTCCCAAAACAAATGGGTGGGCAAAGGGAAAAGTAGACACAGTTTAACACCTAGACGTCCACATGCTGCATATCACAGAAAGCGTTATGCTGGCTCATGCTTCACTTCTTTGCACAACTCTGTCACTTGATCTCTCCTTGAAAGCAAGCCAGACCAGTCCGAATCTGAATTTTTTATTATTTAGAAAAAAAAAAATTCCTATAAGCACATAAAGCAGCACTAAAAAGATGGAGAAGCAAATACGTAAATAAAATAACCCCATCACATCTCTATTAATTTTTTTTTTATTATTTCTGATGCTGATGGATGACAGTTTCACACCTACTGTCCAACAAATATCTCTGGCCACTTGTAACCCCTAGTAATGCGGTGTGTGCACCCACGGTAAAGTGTGCTGCAATCAGTTGCTGAAAGGTCTTCTCCCAGTAATTGGTTTCTTATCAACCAAGAACCAGTTAGCATGATAATGCCAGCAACACAGTAGCATAAATTTAATACCCTGGATTAAACAAGTCAACAGACATGATCATTTAAGGCACAGTATTCAGTCATAGGGAAGGCAATGTTTAGTGAAGCCTAAAAAGGAATCTAAAGAGGAGTTTTGCTCATTCAGGAAAAGTGGCAACTAAGCTTACAAGTAATTTGAGAAGTTATTTAAACAAGATGCAATTTCTAAATTTTGTAAGTTATCTCATACACAAGAAGATGTTTCAATGGACAGAAAAAGCAATTACGTACTTCTGTAGAAGTCCATTAAACGAACAGTGAAGCTTCAAATTAAAAAAAATATAAAATCACAAAGTCTAGGGCAGCACAAAAAAAAAGGAAGAACATCCCCAGGTCTGTCAGCCTTCTCCATATAAATCCATCTCTCCACATAAAAGGCTTTTCTTTCCACCACATTTAATCACTGTGTCTAGCATATTATTCTTTCAGATAAAAAAACCAGATGTATAACATGGAAAGCTGCTTTATTTAAACAGATAAGAAACGTATCAATAAGGACTTTATTTGTTTTGAAAATCATCCTAACTTGTTTTCAAATACCATGTTTCATTATTAAATCTCAAAGACCTCAATTTAGCCATGGAATAATCTGAATCGGGCTAAAACAAGGCACAACTGTTTCACTGTCTAAATTAAACTTCTACTCATGCATAATTGGACCATTTCTTCAGCAGTATTAGCACAATCAGACTGAACTAAATCATCCCAATTAAACTAGTCGGCCTTGTGGTTCAATGTCTTCATTGACTCAAGTATGCCACGTTTTACGTTTTTTATGCTACAGAATCCAAAACTGCAACAAACCGAGGGATTATTTTAAATTCACTGTATTCTGCAACACCGTCAATTTAAATAATGACTCAAGAGCCCCAAAGGAAGCTCCTTCCACCTGATGTATCTTCCAGTGTCAGTTTCCCAGCTGCCAGATGAGCAGTTTGAAGAAGGCTGCAGTGGTTTTTGCACTGAAGCCAGAAGAGGACAGAATTTGACACCAGATAGCTCCGCATTCCTGAAAAAGCACTAATGGACAGACATTTGCCAGTAAGGATGAAACAAAACTGTTGATATATGAGCCAATAAAGCTTAGAAATGCAAATTCATCAAACTCAAGGGATGAGATCTGCATGGAGGCCCAGAAGCCATGCAACGCTCAGCCTCCTCCAGGAAGCTAGTTCAGCCTGATTCACACAACTAAGGGAGAGACAGAAGCACAGCAGGCACTGAATCCACACAGCACAGATTAAAGAAAATACAAAAGTTGAGAATCCGAGGGTCAGAAACTTGTCTATATGAGGTACAGTAGCAACCACAGACTAAGATGCTATACAGCAGTCAACAAAAAAATTCTGTGGATCCTCTTAGGAGAAAAGAGTTACCTGTTGCTCACAAGGTGATAAGCAGAGGAGGTAACCAGTCCTTGAGTGGAGAAGCAATAGCTGTGGGTACTAAGGGAAAAGACCTGCCTTTGCCATGGGGCACACAGACCTGTTCTGATCAAAGTGCAGCCTGTAGCTAGCTAAAAAGGCACAGGGTCTGCAACAGACACCCCGCAGCACCCACAGTCTTGCTTAATCTCAGCATTATAGCCCATAGCGGTACTTCTGATTTTAATTGCTGTAAGCCTATGAACCAGACAGAGATGGAATGAAATAATACAACTGAGGAAAAATGAGGAAATACTTGGTTTAAACAAGATTCATAAAGAGTAAGACTGGAAAAGACAAGTTAAACAATTTGCACTCTGCTAAGGTGGTGCCGGTTCACGTTAGACCCCACAGAGCACCGACGGGAGGAGAGCACCCCAAGCATTCATGTTTTCCTCTTTGTACAAGGTAGTACGCACTGAACAGACTCTTAACTCATACACAGTGTTAACAATTCCTCTGACAACCATAACATGCTAAACTGAATCTCAGTGCCTCAGTGGGAGCAATTGGCATGCACACACAGCAGTTTCAGAAAGAGATGCTGGGACAACATGTACAACCTGGAGCTCTCCTCTACCTCCTTCTGTGAAGAAAAAAAGAGAAGGAGAGGAACAAAAGTTAACAGACCAGATTTCTGCCATGAGCTCTGTAAAATGATCTTCGAAAGTGGGGTAAACATTTGCTGCAAGTTGATAAAACATTTGTGCAGCGGAGACTTTTCTTTCCCATGTGCTTCCTGGGACTTACACCAGTTAATTAATCTCTACCAATTAATCTTGAGTCAAACTAATCAAATTTCATCCATAACTGCACATGCATTAGAACATAATGCTTTTGAGAGCTGATTTTTTGAGTTACAGTTTCTGCTTTATTAACTCAAGAATTCTAAGTAAGCTTAACACAGAATTGGAGCTTCTATTTACCATACTGGAAAGAGAACCTGTATTTATTACAGAGAAGAAAAGATTATTTTCCCCCTTTCCCCCAGACTGCATCCTCTGCCTGCATCTGAAGCACCCCCCGCCTCCTTCCCTCCTCGCCCCCTGTACATTTTGCCCATTACGAGGAAACCGGTAGCTCCCACGGAACACATTTTGCTTCTGCAAATACCATAATGCAGAGAGATATTTTCTGGTTTTGTAAATCTAGGCAATTCTCCTCTGAGAAAAAAAAAAACAAATCCAGAACCCTCCTACACTAAATCTCATGTTTATGGATAGGCAATTTCAAGGCTAGTAAAGTTATTTAAGAGTCATACTCAAAACTTCCGGTACAGACATGATTTTTTTTTAAGTCTTCCAATCAGATAATTTTTTATCTGTACAGAAGAATCATATTATTCATTTGCATATGAAAGATGGAGGGGAAGGAATATCTTCATGGTACCAAGGGCCACTCAAATTGGTTTAAAAGCTAAAACAGTTTTTAAAGTTACTGTCTATATGGGTGTAATTACACACATGCAATCACTAAGATAGGAAAACAGAGAAGCTATTTTAACTCAATCACTAAGGAGAACTCAAATTACTTTAGCAAATGAAGTGCTGGATTGTAGCTAAAATAAAAATCCTGCTTTCCACCTTAAGTCATACCCGCATGGATCCTGAGGAGGGAGGATAGCCTGCCGACTGCCCTGCAAGCCTCTCCTTCCTGAGCTAATGGAGGAGAAAATGCAAGTGGGCCGTTTGGTGCTGTGTTCTGCCAAAACGCTGGTGCTGCAGGAGTGACATATTGCGATGGTCAGCTCTGCACAGACCTGCCCACCGCGAGGAGCTCAGGAAACGTGGGGTCCACCCCAGACTCAGATGGCAATGTGCTCCTTTGGGCACAGATGCTTCTGTCTGTTCCCCTCTAAAGTGGTTTTCTATACTATCCTCCTGCCTGTCCCTCCCTGTTATGCAAAACCTTCTCACCTAGGCAGCCCCAATTCTATTTCAAGTCCTCTGTTTTTCTCCTTCTCTTTGCACATTCACCCCAAAACCTTCAAGCCCAACCGCAATCTCTCCTGACTTGGTCCCTGGAGTTGTTCCAGCGTGTCCCTGGCAGATCCAGACTTCCCTTATTCCTGGGTTTTTATCTCCTTTGTATTTGAACCAGGTTTCTTCCTGACGTGTCCTGTGAAGCTTCCAAGCGCAGAAGACCTGGACTCATGTCCCCTCTGAGGTCTGCCATGCCCCAGTCATGCCGAGCAGGGAAAGCCCCGCTTTAGCCCCCGGCTGGAAAACACTGAGGACAGATGGAGTCTCTGGCAGCACAACAGCTCGACTGTAGCGAGCTACCAGCGAGCATATGCAATCTACTCATTTTTCAAAAGCTTATTCACTTCGCTCATTTGGGGTTGATTTCCCACAGAAAAATGCTTGACACAGACTAGCACTGCCAAATTTTAAGGCCTGAGGGCACCAGAGCTTCTCAAATATAGGTCAAACTTATTTTTATACAAACACAAAGCAATAAATCTTGCATTAGATTCATGTTTTGGGGAGGAATAAAAAAAGGATTATTTTGGCTTAAATTCCATACATAACTGATTTCTGAGCCCCTTCAGTTTAAAAGCTGTTAGGGACAGTTTCAGGCTAAATATAAAATCTGGTGAAGCTCTAAGCAACTGCAGATGAAGATTTAAAATCATCTTAATATGTCTTATTACTGCAGGTGTGCTCACAGCTTCTTCAATGGTGACCAACTTGGTTAAACCCTGATCACAACTCTTGCACCATTCCACTTTTGAGGAGTTGATTTACAGCTACAAAAACATCTGCCATTTCAAGGCTGGTTTTAAACACACACAAAGCGTGAAACTGCTTTCATCTTCACTTATGCTATTTTTTTTCCTTTTTCTCAAATTAAAACTTTTTAAAGCATGATCAGATTTTCAGGAGGTATTTTATTTTTTTCTCTTTTGACTTCAAATTAAACACAATAATTATTTACATGCATCTGCCAAGTTCTAAATTGTTCCGGTAATTTGCATCTGCGTACAACTATAAATAATTTAAACCTTTATGCCAGTGCATCATCTCTGATTCACCAAAACACACAGATTTACCAACACCTTCAAAGTTATCATCCATTCCTTTGCTGCAAATTGCTGCCAAACACATTTAATGAAATACCTTAAAGTGAACTTTCAAGCAGGCATGAGTAATACCGTGGTTCAGGCTCAGAACCAAAAAGCCAGCAGGCAGAGCTGGGTTTTCAGTGGACTTGACCCAGGGAACTTAAAAGCCTAGTAAGAACAAATTGTATTTTTTAAGAAAGACATAAACACTCATCCGCAGTTGGGGAAAAAAAGCACACCAACAACTTTTCATTGCATCCCCAGAATGATCCTTTTTCCCAAGGAAGAAAACAAGAGCTTGGCTTGGATTTATTTCGAGCACAGCGAAGAAGCACATAAAACTGTTGCTTCCCTCTCAGAAAATGCATGCTGAGACACCCTATTTCAAAATGAATAAGTGACTAGTTTTGCCCTGCTCTACAGCCCTTGGCAATACTGTCATCCTCTTCTCTTGCTCTGTTACCAAGCGGTTATTCACTGCTCCCTCGGCTGTTTACTTATCCTGCTTGGGCTGTGTCCCTCAAACTCTGCTCGGGTTGTGTCCCTCAAACTCTGCTCTGGAGAGGCCTCCTCTTCCCTTCCCAGCTCCCCTGCCTATCCTCTGATGGTCTGCACTGCTTTGCTTCCTGATATCTCTTCCAGGGCGTTTTTCCAAGTTCTCTCCCTTTTCTCATCCTTCATCCAGTGTTTTCCAGTATCCTTGACTCCTTCAGACTCCTCCGGTCTCTCAGAGCACATTTCCTACATCATGATTTCATCCCACACTTACTGTTGTATCTTCAGTTGTCATATCCACCATATAGACATGCCTTTATACAGGCGTCACACAGGTATCATCTCTTTGTCACATCACTAGATGATGTTCAGGAGAATTGAACCAGGGAGGCTCAGGAATGCAAATCCACCCTGGAGCCAGATCCAAGTCCAGCCATGATCCTCATCCTCCTCCTCAACTGTTTTGGCTACTTCTCACCTTGTGAACGTGCCTGTACTGCTTGAATGCTGCTGAGATGAGCAGCCTCCTCTCACATTCAGAAATAGGTTATTTCAATACTTTTGTTGCACTGTGCAAATGCTAATCCAAACAACTGCCTGTTGTCCCAGGTCCTAAAATTAGGACATATGTCCAGGACTTGAGCACTGTGAAAACACTACCAAAAAAAAAAGAAAAAGAAAATAGCTAACAAAAAAAAAAAGTTTTCTGAATTTAAAAAAAAGTTGTTTCATCTGTACTATCTATGCTTCAGTAATCTAAACATTCCCTTGAAACACAAAAATACCTATCTGTGCCAAGCCTGCTAACAAATCCTAGTGTTGCGCTCATTAAAAACTTACTGTCTGAATCAACTCCATACTAAGGATCTTGTGCAAAATAATGAAGCGAAGAGCTGATTACAAGCTTTATGACCTGCATAACTGAGAAGGTTGCTGGTACAGAAGTCAAATACAGATTGACAGACTGTTTCTTCACAGCAAAAGCACTGTCACTGGAAAGGACACTTGGAGCGAGACAACTCTTTCAATGGGAAAAAGAGCACTCTGATTATTCTCGCTAGCTTTCATGACTGCAAGGAGAAAAGTAAACAAAATATTTGCCATAAGGATGTGAAGATTTCAAGCTGTAGTTCCAGTAGCTGTCACTATTGAAACAAAGGCTTTTCCCTTAACTGTGTGGTGATTTTGACAGGGATGACACCGAGAAAGTTTTTTCGGTGCTTGGAGAGGGAGGGAGCAGATGGACACATGTGTCAAGGTTATGTTTGGTTTTAGCAAATCATGGCCCATCAAAACATGTTGGTCATTTCTATCTCCCACATCCTCATGAATGGGTTAACCAGCACTGCTCCACAGCTGTATCAGCTCACATCTGCTGTGGTCAAACACTCCATTATCTGTGCTGGTGATAAGGGACAAAGCTCCACAGAAATGGAAAATTTCTCATCTCACGTACAAGTTATGGAAACAATAGCAAAACACAGGTCTCAACGATTTTTATTGTTTGGTTGGTTGGTTGGATTTTTTTAATTTTTAAAGGACAACATCTAGCAGTGACTGAACTCTGAGAACTCCCACTTCGTGATGGAGCCACTTGAAGTCTGGATCCACTCAACTCCCAAAACTGCAAATCTGGCTACTTATAGCTCAAATGCACACTTTGTTATCACATGTCTTAACTATTATATTTAACAAGAAACCAAGTCACGAATTATGCTGAAAAACCCTAACACCTGCTATTTTGAAGATGCACTGCAAATCTCCCTCTCAAAAAAAATGAAAAAAGAAGATGAGTGAAGCTTACTAATGCATTTCAGTGTATTACACAATAAATTTTAGGGGTTTGTGGTCAGTACTGTTGTATAGTGTATGTACTTGCCTTTGTAATTATTTGCTCACGACTTCTAATAAACTGTTCATTCACAGAGTGAGATGTTGGCTACTGGCTGCACAAATTCGAGATTTTGACATCTCCTTAAAAACATTTTTTTTCAGTTTACCTGAATTTGTCTCCTCGGCAGAAATCCAGTTTCCTTCCTGGGCTAATTCTTTTAAGAGTCTCCTACGCATTTGTCTCTTTTCCCTCAGCACATTTTTGAAATTGTTGATGCATTTGTTCAGGTAGATGGTCTCTGCGCACACCTTGTCAAGGCTCATGGGTCTGCACTCCTTTGCTGGCTCAGGTAGAGAGTTCATATCTCCTCCAAGCTCCTCAGGAGGGGAGCGCTGCCCAGGGGGCATTTCACACTCAGATGATGGCACCGAACTGGAAACAGGAGGCTCACGTGGGACAGAGGAAAGACTGCAAGGAACAAACTGCATCTGAGCAGACGCTTCGCTGTTGACAGTTGTGTTCGCCTGGCTCTCGGAGGACTGACTAGGAGGGGTTTCTGCAAAGTTGTCAGAGCTGCCACACATACCTGAACTGGTCAGCATAAGCGTATTGTCATCATCCATCTGCAAGCCGCTATCATTTTCCAAAAGGATTTCAGAATCGCTTGTCTCCAGTTTGTGAAACACCAGCTGCAGAGCAGACCTGAAGTGATGAATAGCTTTCCCAAGTTTATTAGTGTAAAACTTCATGTCTACAAGATCAATGTTATCCCGGGAATGGTCAAGGAAATACTGGGAATTTTCCAGGACATCCCTAAAGACCTGATCAGTTGGATCTTGATCATTCAAGTCCATTTGGATCATATCTTTCAAGCTGTCACTACTATCAGCCATTTCATCTGTTGTATGATCATAGCTAATGGTTGTCACCCCACTAGAAACATCTTCTCTTTGAATATCAACTTTCTCCACACTGGTAAGTTTGCATGGGGCATCACAGTCTATTTCAATTTCTTCTGTGGTTATCCCCTCATCCTTATCTAGAAGGGAAGAACAATTCTCAGTGACACTTTCAGTGTCAAGCCTGTGCTCGCTACCATTGCTTGAAGCAGACACCTGGCTTGCATGGCCTGAAGAGTCAGGTGAGCAGCAGTCATTTTCATCACCCAGTTTGGCCAGATTGGTCACCTGTGGATTTTGTAGAGGTTCTTGAAGGGCCTGGTGAACGTCACTGTCGTCTGAAGGCTGCTCACTGCAGCTTATTGTTTGTGCTTCCTTCCCAGTTTCAGGTATTGAGTTGCTTTTCTTCGTTATGGTTGATTTCTGCACAGAATCAAGTCTCTCCCCTACGCACTGTGTTTTCCTACTTGTACTTTTATACTTAACCTGGCACGAGTCCGTTTGAAGGTGCCCCACTGCATCAGTTCTCTGCGCTGCATCAGAATTCACTGAGTGGCGATGATTCTTCTTGAAGCCAGACTGTGAAGAGACTGAATCTGTTTTGCGGCCCCTCTGGCCATTCTGTCGCTTTTGGTCTTCACTGGTAGCAATCCGGACCCCTGAGCTTTGCAAAAGGAGAGACTTCTGTAAAATAAAGTCTCTCTGTTCACAATTGACAAGTTTCACAACTGCTGGCCTCGGCATTGACGGCTTGCCTGTACCAATATCTGATCTATAAGCATCTTTTATATACTTACTGCACTGGATACCATTGAAACAATGATATTCAGACAAGAAGCTGCAGATAAGCTCCACTGTGTTTTCACCATCTTTTTCTGGGATACCATAAAAGTATAACACTGGTTCTTCCTTGTGTACCTCCTTACTTGACTCTCGTGCATGTGTACCCTGGGTTTTCCCAGCAGAACCACCTTGAAGGCCTTCTATCTCACTCAAGACCGTATCCACACAGCTGGAGACTTCATCCACAGAGCCTTTTATCAAGGTGAGGTGCTGCCGGAGCTCTGCAATCTCTGTCTGGATGCGACTTATTCCCTGGAGCTCTTTAACAATGTAGTCAACCACATCAGCTGAGCGATCTCTTGATTGCCGTCTATGGCTCTTGAATGCAGTGGGCTTTTCCTGGGGGAAGCACCCTTGCCTTTCAGCCACCTCCTTCCAGCTCATGGCAACACTCAGGGAAGAAAGGTCCTGCCCCTCGGACACTCTGCCCTTTCTTTCAGAGGAGGTCTGTGTCGTACCCTCAAAAGAATTTCCCTGCAAATCCTTCTTGTTCTGTTGAACCGAGCATGGTATTTTTACGTAGCCATCCCAGTTGAGTTCCACCTCACCAACACATACTTCGCTCACCCCCTTGGAATCACATCTTCCCTCCTGATGGAAGTCCCCTCCAGCAGTGGAAAATTCAGTGCTGGCAGAGTTCCTTTTTATTCCACAAACAAACATGTCCGTCTCGATCTCCACCGGGGAGAGCTGGCAGTGATGAGCATGATTTGGATTCTCATCTACCTGGCCTTGAAGAAGCCTCTTCATTTTGTCCCGCAGACACAAATGGAGTTTTTGCTTCCGGAACTGCTTCCTGCCCCACAGTTTTACAACAGGTTGTCTGTGCTGAAGCACAACTTCATTTTCTTGCTTTTTCAATCTAGTTCTAGCAAACATCATCAGCAGCTGCACCTGTGTTTCTCATAGTGCTACAAGCTGCACAAGCACACATCAATCACTTCCCAATGCACAACTCACATCCAGTTTTTATTCTGTCACGAAGCAGCTACCAAAAGAGGGGAAAAAACATTACAGTTTGGTTCAGATAGAAATAGCCAACATTACTTAAGCAGCAGAATAAAGAAAACAGCATCCACACAAAAGCAGACAGAAAGAGGATGTGCTATTTAAAGTGTACAGACAGCATCTTGGTTTTGGCCACCTCCCCAGATCAGGTCCTTCTTTGTCAAAATAAGCATTCCTCACTCCCTCTGCTATTCAAGAATATTTAAAAAAAAAAAAGAAAAAAAAAAAAAGAAGAGTTAAAGTGCAATTCTGTGGCTATTCCCATTTTCCACCAGGTTTGCAAATATTTCTAAACTGAGCTCCTGGCAATGGTGCACTGTGTGATTTAATTACCCTTCTAAATACAGAATTCTGAAAATTATTAGGGATTCTATCCTTGCATATTTCCTTTCCTTTCAAGTCCACAATCTTCATCCTTCTTTGCTTCAAATCAAAGCTGAAATTGAGTTTAACTTGGCGCAGTACTAGCCAACCCACAAGAATTGCACAAAGTGATGTAAAGTGGCAGGAAGACTAGATGACAGATTTTAAGTGTAAAACCCTTTTGCTATTTTAGTATTTTTATCTTAATATTTTGCTACCAAACACTAAAAAAAAAAAAACGCACCAAAAAAACTCAAAGCTTACAAACTCCCAAGCTAACCTGCAGTTAAATATGCCACACTCAGCATATGTACAAAAAGGCTGAGCTGACAGCATGAAGATTCTGCACGTCACTTCTACTCCAACACTCAAGATTTTGCAGAGGATCGTTTTCCATGATTTAAATCTCCTCTGTAGAGCAAAATAAATAAATAATACACTATGTTAATGACTTAAAACTTCCATGCATCTTCACTGCTGAACTTACTAAGCAACACACAATCAGCTTTTTCCTCCAGAAAGAAAGGCCCACACAGGAGTCCTCCTGGAGCCAAGGTGACTAAAGATTCAATTTGACCAGAGATTCACTTGACGATTCAATTTGGACTTGCTGCTTAAGCATATATTCTTACTCACGTTCTTGTTTGACCTAAGACCTATAGAAACTGCCTTTCACTTTGACTACCTAGTTCTTAAAAAAAAAGGAAAAAAAATTAAGCTTCACAGCACACAAACATAATCATCAGAGGTAACTTTCAGCCTAACTTAAATTTTGCTGAGTGTGTCCAGCTTTGTGCAGGAAGGTTTACTGTCATGCTGAAAGGAACAGAAACAGGGTTTCTAACTTCATTTTTGGCTTAGCTGTTTTAAGGCTAATGTGTTACAGTTCATACTAGGATGTTTTTTGCTGGTAACCTTGGTGCTCTCCTCATGTGGTCTTTGCAAACCTGAAGTCTTCTGCTGGCAGGGTCACGTGTTGCCCCAGCAGCACCCACTGGAGAATGCTGGACCAAGTGCTGACCCCAAATATTTCATGCTCTCATGCCAAGCAGAGGACTGAACACTACAATAGTTCTGTTTGCACTGGATTGAGGCATTGATCTGAGGCCCAACACACTCCCTCTGAGCATTTTCACTACCAAGAGCCAGGTCTGGAGCTCAGAGAAGCTTTCACTTGGTGTCTCTTTCAGGTGTCAAACAATCATCCCATTTTCAAAACTTTAACTTGCAGTTTCTACACCAGTACCCATCCCAAGCTGCTGCAGTGAAGAAACTCCATGTAATGCATCCTTGAGCTCCACCAGAGCGCCATTTACACTACTGACAGCATTTTTCTGTTAGTGAGAATTTTCATCCTACTAAATATTTTGTTTTCATTTTTGTTGTTTCACTTTGGGGGCAGAGAAGGAGAGTGGTGTTTGATCTGGAGGAAGCAGTATTTTCAAATACCAATCTCTATAATCTGAGCTAATTAATAGTCTATAACAGAGGTTGCATCTGTGCTTCAGGTTTAAGTCCCATCATCCAGCATCTCAGCAGAACTTCCATACCAAAGGCAACTATCTGCTCTCGTGTAGGCTAAACAATTTGCCTGTTGGACTTATTGTCAGTTTCTTAAAGAAAACAAGTTTTATTTTTATAAAATTTTCAGACCATTGGTCCGTAAAGATTGGGTTTGCTTTTTCCACATCTTCCTTATCTAACTACTCCTCCATGGAACAGGGTTGACCTAAGAAATATTTGCTCAGGCTCTCTTTTTCCACCACAATTTTCCTTCCACTTGACTGGCCAACTGGTGTTTAACACCAGTAAAACACTTCTGCATGACTATTAAGAAGTGAACCCTCAGAGAGCAAGCACTTGAATTCAATGGCAGCCCAGAAGAGAGCTCTACAGTTGTAGCTCCCTACATGTGTCACTTGAGGGTAGCACACAGAGATGCTCATTTCAAATATTTTCCAGCGTACCAAACCCCAAGTGCCAGGAGAAAAGCCAACACATGCTTGTGCAAGGATGCCCTCAGAAAGCTCAACATGCATCACGCTTCCTTCTGCACACAGCTTTCAAGGCACTAGAGGGGCTTAATGACCATTTTAATTTAGAAAAAGAAATCAATTCAAACTGGAGTTCAGTCTCATTTCCTTTGTCCACTGCAACACTCAACAGCAGTGGTTTTTCACAGAGCATGCTTTTTCCTGCTGAACATCTACTTGGAGGGCTCCAGCCCCCCCCCCAAGCAGGCAGTTTAGTGCAAACACTACAGTGCTGTCACTTTTATTATATATATCTATTGTTTGTGGTGTATATCTATCTATGTGTATGTATGTTTATATATAGATATATAGAAATACTTATTTAATTTGAGATTTTCAAAAAAAAAATCTTTGATTTCAAGTACCAGCAGTACCTTTCCAGCTTGCCCCAAGAGGGACAGAAACTGTTTCCTCCCAGCTAAGAAGAAGGCTGAGCAAAACACCAGGACGAGAGCTCAGAGGGAAACATCCCTATCTCCCTCTACAGTGGGTGGAAGGGAACAGAAATCTCAGTTTCCATCAAAGAGAAAAAACACAGTAATGGCAAGAGGCAGATAAGAGCATCACCCTCTTTGCACCTCTACCATAGTCTCCCTCTCTCTGTTCCCCACCTTTTCCATCCCAGACCCACGCTCAGACCTGGAACTCTGCGTATTCACCCCCTCATCCTTTGTGCCTCTGCATCTCCTTCAAGGGTCCCACACGCACACCTTCTTTCCACCCAGAGTTGTGTGCATGCTCCTGGTCCCCTTCCACATTCCACACCAGAAAAAACTGCAGTCATTTGGCTGCTGTAAAGATCCCTTATTCCTCTAATATTACCTGTGTTGGGGTCATGCTTCTTTGTAGCAAGTGACGAGCAAAGTTAATGCAGGTTCAAACAGGAGAAAAAAAAAAATTTAATCTGGATGCAAATCCTCGCTGAAGTCTTTTTCTCTTCCAGAATCACTCCAGGAGTCCCATTAATACATAACAAGAAATCAAGTCTTTAAAGAAAGAGTATTTGCATCCTGGTATCCTGCCAGATACTGCAAGCCCTCACTGACTACACAAGCTTTCTTCTGACTGCCTTTTTAGCAGGCATTTCTCTCCAGAACTCCATGCTCAGTTCAGCATGGAGGTACCTCTGGGTGTGCTGACTGAAGAGAAGCATCCACAGGTATCATCATTTCTACATGCTCCCACTTCACAAAGGGAAGCCAGGCTCAAGCTAAGCAGGAGGAAGGCATCGCTGACTTTACTTGGGGATGTTTTGCTATGGGTTGTTTGCTATTCCCATGAGAACGAAACTGACATACTAAGATTTTAAACAGGGGAAACAGGTGAACTACCATAAACACTGGACCAGGCACACTTCTGAAATATCCTTGTAACATATGAATAACAGTTATTGTTCCTCCTGACACATGGATTCACAGTGACAATAGAAGCAAATGCATTGCATGCCAGCATCAGTAAGTGAGAAAAAAGAACATGAGAAATCCCACGAAGGAATAAAACACAACTTTGAGTTCTCTGCTTATCAGCTGGGGATCAGCCATGCTTTATACTTAGAGCATTCTAGGGGAGGTCAGGTTCTCACCGGACTGAGGAGAGCTGGCTGCAATCACCTCTGAGCAGCATCTTCGCTTCTGTGAGCTGGCTGGTCAAGTGGAAGAAAGGGTGAGAGAGAACAGCCCCTGCACCTATTAAACCACTGGCAAATGAGGTTGATTTTTATCTTCTAACTGGCTCTCTCGTTTTCATCACACTAAGAGAAATACTGAGACACCTTTAGCCCACAACATCATGTTAGAAGGTGCTAGTAGCCCAGGGCAGACATGATGTTCAGAGTCACCATTAAAAAGGTATAAAACTGATTAACTATGATCAAAAAACCACAGCAGCTTCTCTGGCCATCAACTCATGCCACCATGGCACTAAGTAGAGGTTTTTTGGGTTAGATTATATTTACATTATCTTCCACAAAAAGTGGTATGGCATTACCAGTACTAACAAATACAATACAAGGAGCAATAAAATGACTGATAAACGGTCTTCCTATTCTATAAAGAACCATTTAAACATTAAGAATACCAATAACTAAAATGCAGGACATTCTGAGAAAAAAAGATTTTGGCATTAAAAAGAAAATGAAATCATGGCTAAGGCTGCCATAGCAACATCACCCCAGCACTGCACGCTGAAACATCGACTCTTCCTGGGAATATTATATCATTTTTAAACACATTAATTGCTGAAAGGATCTTAACAACAAGGCTTGACAGAGATATGAAGGGTTACCGCCAGCCTTGCTGATGTATGACTTCAAGAGGTGAGCATGCAATTTTCTAATTAGCACGATTAGATTTAATTTTGGGTTGGATCATACCTAAACATAGCATTATTGCTTGCATCTGAGAATCTGTTTTTTTTCAATAATTTTCAATGATTAACAAAAACTCTAACTTTTGAGTACTGGCATGAATGACAGGAAGAAGGTGGTACTAAGCTGAGAAATCCTGGGCAAAGAACAGCAGGACTGGAGAACAAAATGTACTCTTGAAAAATGTGTTGACCTCAGGACATATTTGCTAAAAGTAAGGTGCAGAAGAGGTATATGGCACTTCAAAGTGCATTAAAGAGGAAATACATCCATGCTATTGAAAAGACAGTGGCTACAAATGGATGAAAATTATTTTTAAAACAAAACAATGTGAGCCAAAAAACTACGACACAGTAGTGTCCTAAAAAGTAGACACCTTTATGGTGGAAAACTGATCCAGGGAACACTGCTTTCTGGCTGAATGAATTACATGGTTCCGCACCTTGCACATCATGGTTATTTCTTACCTTTGACACAAGGCCATTCAACTGAGGCAAAAAAAAAACCCTGTGAATAATATTTTGCTGTACCAGCAAGTGATCAGTGTAGCTACAAAGTGAAGCTACAGTGAAAACCAGAAAGTATGAGGATAAAACACCCACTGAAGTGTTGCAAGTACATTCACCAGTGTAAAAAATTCCGTTGCAAAACAGCATGAAATTAGATTCATGTAATTAAAGAGTATCGCTATGCAGTAAAGCAAGGAGATAGCACACCCTGTCTTAACTCTTAATACCCCATACAAGCATAGGGGATGCCACAGAAGACACTAAGTGACTCTCAGCTTTCTGTAAAATGGGACTAATGTCAGTCATCCACCCAGCGCCACTTCTGTGAGCACAGATGGAGATGGATTGAGATGTTCGGGCCTTTTAAGTCCAGCTGCCTTGGGAGGCCCCAGAGAGCAGCTTGGCACCAGGCAGCCCTGCCATTCCTTGGGACGTGATTATCCCCCTCGGCCACCACATCCTCTTATCGCAGCTTTTTATACAAGCTGAAAGCAGCAGTGGCTGGCACAGCAATGCACAGGCTGCAGTGACAAATGAGGTCTGTCATTACCTGGTGGCCAAGAAAAAGGTGTCTTCCAGAGATGGAGTCAGAGAAACAGGGGTTGTCCCCGAGTGCAGAGGGAGGCACAGACTGGAAGCTGCCAACCACAGAAATGCAAGGCTCATCCCCAGCCGTCAGCAAGCTAAGGATAAGGCACCCACCCAGCTCTGAGACCATCCTGTGCTGAGGAAAAGGTAAAAGGGATAATTGACTGCTAAAAAAAGAAAAGAAATCACAGCTGCTTCTTTCGTTCTTATGTAAAGTTCCTTCACTTCTTGGCAGCTTATACAAAACTTGAGCAGTAGCTATCAGCAGTCTGAAAGCACACTGAGAAGCAATTGAGTTCAGCAGCCCCCTTGTTTCCAGAGCATAAGGGTTTTCAACACAGATGAATCAATCAGTAAATGCTTTACCCATGATGAACTAAAGCTGTTCCTTAAAACAGATTTTTGCCCAAATAATGTCCTAAGAACCAAGTAGTCTATTGAATAGATGAGCCAAGAGCAAGAATTAACTTTTTGTTTAAACAGCACTGAAGCACACTGACAAGTTGGGATCAGGGCTGTAGAAACATCTGCTGGGCTTAGAGGAAAGGTTATTCAGATTATTCAGCTACCTCTAACTGGAGAGCAGACAGACAGCACTGCCAGTACAAACCCAGTACTTCCGCTTTAAATAAGGTTAGCTTGCACCATTATGAAAGTGATGAAGGATGCCAAGATTGCTGCATTGACTAACAGACACAGAACCCGCTGTACCTTTCCTTTACTTGTAATCCAATTTACAACCCAGCGCTGAACTCTCCAAGTGCTGCATTTTTGACAAGAACCACCGGGAAACACTCAACCTTAAGAATTTTTGCAGAACTCTGATTATTCATTGAGGAGGTCTGGAGCTGGTTTTCCAGGTAATGGTGCCTCAGCTCACAGGGAACACTCAGACAGGGGAGAGACAGGCAGAACTCACCAACCCAGAGTTACGAATTAGGAGATCCACCTTCTGTTGTCAGGGCAGTGCTAGCACAGCTGGGGCACAGGCTGGCACTACATGGTCTCACTCACTGTTTCTGACCTGTCCTGCACTCCTTTAGAGCAGGCGCTCAGCAGCGTTCAGCCAGGCTGGGTGAAGGTAACGTAGGCAGCTGATGGAATAATTAGGGTTTTCCAGCTCATGCTGCTAAACTGCAGCACTCGGCAACTAAAATCCTCCTGGGCTAAAACTGCAGCTTTACTTCTATAAGCTTTCTCCTTTTCATCTTGAGGACAGAGGACCTCAGCATTCTGTATTAAGTCTTGATGTTTATCCCCCGAAGGATCACTCCATTAGCAAAAGAAAGCTGCCCTTGTAAAAGGAATGAAAACTGAAAAGATATCTGAAACAGTCACACCATCTGCTCTGATTCACCAGCTTGTACAGCATCCTCATCGCTCCTGCATGCCAGTCATTCCATCTCATCTCATCAGCTCACAAGCTTCTCAGCACAGGAAATCAGGCCAATGACAAATACTCTGGGTTAAAAGCAAGCCTGTTTTAAGTGACATTTAAGGAAGAATCAACCCAGTAATTTAATTACCTCTCAAGCTATTTGCTTTTCAAGTGATAAAATTTAAATTATCCCGAAATCCCTTTCCCTTTAACTCTTCTTCACATAGTGATTTTGATGTCAAATTCCAGCTGAGATACAAGCCCTCCTAACAGAAAAGTATGAGAAGTAAACAGACACAACCTCAATTATACCAGTGAAAAGACATCTACAATTAGTGTCTAATGGGTGAACATAAAAACTAAGAAACAGAGCATACAAATGAACATACTAAGAGTAAATAGTTTTTACAAAGCACGTGTTTAAATCCAGTCAGCTTGCAATGGAGCTATTGTATTGCTAAAGTAAACACACACACAGAACCTACTCTAAAAATAAGAGCAGTTCTCCTTGGTTGCTGCCTACTTGCAGTTTATACCCAGCCACTTCATTTGTTCCAATCATGCACTTACCTTGCTGCTTCAAAATAAAACAAAAGGTTAAAGTGTAAAGGAAATTTATAGAATTAATAGAAAACTACAGAATACAATAGCTTGTTCTCATAGAAAAGACAAGTCCTGAAGCACTCCTAATCCTGTAAAAGGTTCACCAGATAATGAACTTTCACTATGGAGATTATCAACAAATTGCTGGTGTCCCATCTCAGGTACTGGGGAAAGCAATGTTAAAGGCACCGAGAGTATCCCCTTCCACAGCAGCACTAGGATGAGAAATCACGTAAAGTCGAAGGCATGTTTTCAAGGGGAAAAGAACTGCAAACAGCTACTAAAAATCCAAAAAAGCAAAAATCAGCAGAAGCCAGTGAATGTAAAAGCCAAAAAAATGCAGAAATCCCGTTGGCTTCCAGGAGTATCCCTCAACAGAAATTCTTTACTTCCCCGCCACAGTGCATCTTTTCCCTTTCTCAGGCAGTACCAAGTACAGTTAAAACTTCATCCTTCTCTCTTCAGTTGTGACTCAACAGAAAATATTGTACTTCAGAGGCAGAGAGAAAGCTGTGCAGCTATTGCTACTTTACTCCTCCTCGTCAGCTGCTTACTGCCTAGGCTCCTCACACACGCAGCCTCCCCGCTTCGCTCGCGCACCAACACTCCTCGCCTCGGAATGATTCTCCACTTTATTATCCATTCAGGAGGAAACGCGAACTGATGGAGCCAATCTGACTAAAGACAAAACGCACTCCGTCGGCATTAGGAGAGCAGGCAGTACAGTGCAGTGAGCTGATCCGTGCTGGAAAAGCATTCTGCCTCTCTCCTGGCATCCTATAGGACTGTGGAGCAGGGTGGAGAGGGGGGGCTGGGAAAAAAAAATCAGGGGACTCAATATAACTAACCGGCTCCAAAAAGATTCTTCGCCCAACTCAGATATAGGCGTTTATTTTTATATCTCCTCTTCACCCCCAGACTAACCCGCAAGATTCAGCCATGCCCTTGCTGAAATGAATCGCATCCAGTTTCCAAGGAAGACTAGTTTCCATCCTTTTCCAGTTCTGCTATGAGTGTGGGGGACTGAACACTCGTTGATCTCGCGTTTCCCAAAAATAAAAGTCACATTGTTACATAAAAGAATGACTGCAGAAGTGTTGTGCAGGGAACCAGATCCACTCACGTTGTACCGACACTCTTCTCCTGGGAGCGAGCAGCAGCAGGCGCTCATCCTGCAAGGAGTGCCTGCACTAAAGGAACCATTTATTTGCCCCACAGGCTGCCCCAGGGCAATCAACGCACTGCTGCTAAGGAAACCTTCCTGGCCCGTTGGACCACATTCACATCCTCCTTTTCATGAATGTTCCCTTCATCCTGTCTCCCTTCTTCTTGCACCCAACGCAAGCACCCACCTCCTTCCCAAAAGCTGTTTTCTCTGCCTTTAGCACCAAAGGCACTGTACGGGAGCTGTGCACATTTCCTGGTTCTGCTCAAGGACATCTCACTGCATCTTTCAAAACAAAGTCTTTTCACAGTGTGGGGTGGGATTTTGAAGAGGCCTATATGACTTAGCTGTGGAAATGCCACTATCCTCCCATCTGCTCAAATACCTCCTACCTCCTTGTGAGCCAGCCTTGCTGTGAATGATACTTCCCCCCCCCGCCCCTCAATCTCTTACCTACACCAATATCAACTTTTATTCACCACTTCCTCCACAAGCATCACTCTGCTCCCAGCCCAGTCCTTGCTGGCATGGGATTATTCTCCTGCCACCCTCTACCCTCTGGTCCCACAGCTCTGTCCTAGCACCTTGCCAAAGCATCAGCTGACAACAGCCAGGCTGGTGTTCCCATCAGCTCATTTCTTTAATGGAGATAAGCCGAAGTTTTGCTTACAGGTAGACCAATGCCATGACTCACAGTACTTTGTCCCAGCAGCATCATGGGTGAACAGTATCCCCCCCTGCTCCTCCCAAGTGCAGCCACAGCACTGCCCCTTGCAGCCAGGCACAGCAATCAGGCCACCAACCTCCTTTCAGACCCCCTGTAAGGTCACTCACATCCTCCATTCCCTGGAAAACACTCCCTCATTTTGCTCCTTCCCTTGTTGCAGAAGCAGGGACCACAGGTCAGAGTCTCAGAAGTGCTTTACCTTTAAATGATTTTAAGAGTCTGACCCAGAGATTCTCATTACATGTTTGCACCCTGCCAGGAGAACAGGGCTCCTGCCCAACTAAAGGTACCACATTCCACTGCAATAGCAATGATTGCTACTAAACATACCAATTATAGCACTTGAGCTCGGAACCAAAGCTCCTTATCAAATTCATCCACATAAGGATGAAGACTGCCCAACTGCGAAAACAAAAAGTACAATCCAGAGTTTGGGCAGCACTTAGTATCTTCAAAGAATAAGACAAAATAGATTGTGCCAGGGGTCTCTTTCACAGCAATAGTTTTACACAATATTAAGCATCCGTCAAACACTTTCTTATTCACATTTACTCACTGTAACACCTGAAGCATCCATTAGACAGGATGCTCCCAGGCTTTTACAGGCCTTACTTTTTCCAAAGGTCCTACTACAAGTAGAGCCAATTTAACCTTGCCATTGCTGCCTCTGTCCTTCACATCTCCTCCTTCCTTGGTCTATGCCCATCCCTGCAGCCACCAACACTAGACATTAGCATGTCCCTGGTCAAAAATACACCGGGGACAAACACAATCCTGCAGTCACAGCTCTTGAGGTCCAAAGAGTCTGTGTAGATTTCCAAGCTCTATCACATAAAATTCCAATACTCCCATGCGTTGTAAGAACAGGAGCAGAAAAAAAACATGGAAAAAGCAAGCAAGTCTCATTAGACAAAGAGACAGGAGACCGCTAATGGAGGTCATGAGCAATGAAGTGCTAGAAAATGTCATGGTCCTCACAACAGCTCACAAGGAGCTCAAGAGAAAAATGTGCCTACAAAAAGACAAAAACACAGGTGCCCTCAGAAGTAAGAAATATTGCACCTTACAGACATTTAAAAGCCCTTACCAAATGCACAGGAGATTGAGACAGGCTCTGTTTTTCAGTGATATTTTGTTTACTGAAATAACCAAGACAATTCAGAATTGGGAAAAATAGGCACGACTTGAATCAAAAAAAAAAACTGTGAGAGTGTTCTTTACCTTAAGGCTCAGAGTACCACAATATTTGCCTTCTACTAAAGAAATAAACTTCCACTTGAAAATTTAAATACTTCTTACTGCTATTTTTTTAATTCACCAACCAATTTTAATTTTAGGTTGAGCCAGCAGGGAATTATTAAAACTGATAAAGCCAGGCTCAGCTATATAGGCCAAATGCTTTGATGTCTGCGAGGTATACATTACCCTTTCTTCTTTTTTTAATCCTCATTATCTACTTCATTCCAACTTCCTGTCAAGTACTGAATTACTGATAAAATTGTAAAAGTAAGCAATTCCTTCACGAGCACGAGTGGATTAACCAAAGGAAAATGAGCACGCTCCGAGCACAGGTCCTGCTCCTCCCTCTCTCACACTCGCACCGCTTCTCCCTGCGGGAAGACAAGCAAGAACACTTCCAGAGTCCTGGCTGTAAAAGTACAACATCAGGTGGTTAAGTAAATTAGAGGATAACAATGTTACATAGAGAGATTAAACAAAGACAGAAAGGGAAAAGAAGACAAGAGAGAAGAAGGAAAAGTCAACGGATAGCTTGTCTGGAACAGCAGGGATAAATTCTGTCCAAATCACACTCAGGTTTAATTCATCTCACAAATGGCCTCAGACATCTCTGACTCAAGAACTCTCCAAAACAAATTTTTAGTTGTTTCACTGGAAGAAAAATAAGAACCAACTGTCCCAAGTGAAACTGCCTGCCACATCGCCCTAAAGACAGAGTTCTCAGGCAGGTAGCTCAGTTCCAGGGCTGCTTTAAACCTTAGAAGTTCAAATACACAGTTGAAAAGTTTATCAGTTGATTCAGCAGTGAAAACATGCTATTTATTATGTTCTTCAAAGACACAAGGAGATCAAATCAAGACTAAGCGTTAATGAAAAAGCAGTAGCCTCCTGCTGTTTGACAGCTCTCCTCAATGAATACAATGCTTTGAGGAGCTGTGTATCACCACAACTTCAGCAGTGCTGCTGAGACAGATGCTTCGAAGAGAGAGGAGACCGATTATTCCAATGCATTTAAACTACCCTGTCAATGCCATCTCCATCACTACAATTGCTCCAGAACACACTTACGAAACATGGGCTTAAGATGTTGCTTTCAGATGAGAGAACGTGTTTCTTTAAGCAAGGTGTCACTCAAAGCACCGATTCTTTCTTCTCCCTTTAGGAAAAAGGAAGGGGAGGCACAAGGGTAACCTGCAACCTCAGAATGGAAAAAAGACACAGGTCCTTCGACAGCGCCCTGAGCACCTTGGAAATTGCCCGTTGCAATTGGCCTTGAAACACTTGAATAAAAGAAAGGAGACAATCTTCCTCCTAAAGTGCTCCCTCCTGAAAAAATGTTTTTTTCCTCCCATAAAAGAAAAAGGTGAATTATTTGGCTTATAGAAAGACAACAGGAATAGCACTGGCACGTTGAAAAAACTGCTGAAGACTGAGATGTTGGGACTGTTTACCTTCCAAACACAGGCAACATAAGTCAGATAGGCAATATAACATTTTGAATGGGTGAGAACAAGCCATCAGTTGACTCGTCTTCATACAAAAGATGTTTACACATGTTAATGTTATTTGACTGTAAGGATGTCTGCTGAACCATGAGAAATGAACATTTATGAATTAGCAGAAAGAAAGACTTTTACATAGCCTGTGAATAAAGGCCAAGAATGCAGCAAGATTCAAGGACGAGGATTTTTATAAGGTTAAGGAAAAAAAGGAGTTAACATAGCACAAATGCTTTTGCAGGGCTACAAATCTTTACATTTCACAGTTTAGGCTGATTTTCATCAGGCAGGTATGGAGAAGAAACCTTACAGCTGCCTGCAGTGAGTCCTCCCGTCTCCTTCCCTCTGAGGCTGCTGTTACCACACCAGTGAAAAACTCCTTCTGGGACTAAAACCAATCTAGTCTGACACAGGAATTTTTAAAGTCCAAAATCCTTAGAGGGATGTTAGTCATAAAGTTAGAAAAGCTCAGATTGAGATCTTCCTCCATTTGATTTCTTTACAGTCACCACTGACACTCATAACAACAGGCAAAGATTCTCTGAAGAGATGATCTGAAGCAGCCCTTTCACTAAACCTGCATGCCCCATTCTTGTGGCTCTTTGCACTCTTGACTTTTGGGATACAAAACCACATACTACCACATACTCTGCAACCGAATACTTCATAGAATAGGCTGTTTTATTCCTCAACCACTAAGTTCCAGCCACTCCAGGGTACAAACAAGCCCTACCTCCTTGAAAGCTGCAGCCAAGACACTGCCAACCCCACTCGCCACTGCCCACACCAGCCTTCAAAGCCTGGCTCAGACTTTAAAAGCAAAGCAAAGCTACCTCATGTGACAGGCCCTGGGAAAGTGTTGTCTCCTTCTGCCCCAGTAACTACAGACAGAAAACCTTCCCTGAAAACACCTGAATGCCTCCAGAGCCCTTGTCCTGGGTCTTGGCTGTCCACCCAAAAGTGCGGAAGCTTTTCTCTCTCATTCTTCATTTTTTATGTACTTTTAAAAAAAGTACAAGATGGACTGCTAGCAAATCTTTGCTGCCCTCTACAACTCAGCTGATTGAAACATTTTACCAACTCAATTCCCCCATTCCAGAAACAGCTATTATACCAGCTTTTAAACTGGAGTCAGCTTGAACACCTTAGTCAACAGACAGTGAGGACGCATTTATAGCAGAGAAAACTCTCCCTCTGCTGCTTCCTCCTTCAAATTACATCTCTCCCTCTTAATGGCATCCAAAGCATAAGGACTTGGTATCTCATGAAATTGGAAAATTACAATCAATGTCTTAATTGCACACCTAATTAAATAATCAGCATCACCAAAATGCAAAGGCATCTGAGCACAGACATGTGCTGGAGGTGGAAAAACCTGAAATTATACTCTCAGTTAAAGCTTTAATTGCTTTTTTTTTTTTTTGATCAAGAAAGCTGGGAAGGAAAAGTTGCGGATGTTGTGAAATGTGTACCTCAGGTAGACCTAACAGCCTTCCAACATCAACTAGTTGAGGCAAGCAGGAGGGAAGTAAACTATTCAGCATTTCTATTTTGCAGACAGGTAAAGAAATAACAGGCTTAACTTGCAGCCATGGAAAGCTAGGTTAGGCACCTGGAAAAGCTTTTAATCATTAGTGTAAGTCGGCATGGATTGTCTAGGGAAGCTACAAGATCTCCGTCCCAGAAAGTTTTAACAAAGGGTGTACACGCATTTTTCAGGGATGGTTTTGAGGAAGATAGATGCTTTAGTTAATCTCTTCACACACTGCACGGTCATGGTTTTGCTGCTCTTTACCTGCACGCTTCCAGAACCTGTTCCAGGTAGGAAACCACATGGTAACACACATATACCTGCTAACAGGCACAAAGGTGCATTACTCCCCACAGTGCATGACAACCCAGCTGTCTATAACACAGGGGCTGAGTCTAAACACCAAAGAGGATGTTTTTCTACCTGAGCTTGGCAGTGAGAACGGGGAAATGGTCTCTGATAAAACTGTTTGTGCGTTCTGAAAAAGGTAGGTCCAACACATAAGGATTTGGCTACAAGGCATTCAGCGCCTTGATCCTACAAGATAGCACCCAATATGAACTTAAAGACAATTCTTTCTCTCGTTTGAGGGGAAATCCCATTCTCAGGAACAACAGAGGGTGTTCTACCACTCAACTGAACAATAAACTATTTCATATTGTTTCCTTCATGTTATTCAAAGTGTGACCACATGCATTATTTATTGTGTCACAGCCAGGCCCTACCATTACATGCAGTGAGCTAAGGAGTCTTCTTTGCATTCATTACCATATTACTCAAGTAATTCAAGTATTAATTGTTGCTTTCATGGCATACCTGTGAAGTGAAAAAGTCCCCATTTACAACTGAGGAATAAGGGCAGGTCAAGACCTTCTTCTCTGTTCAGACAGTTATCTCAAGATATTAAAACCCTTATTTTTCAGAATACTTAAGTTTGGAGCCTATCACACACCACGAAGTCTGCCTTCCAGCTACTTCACTCCCTGCTCTGGTGGCTCATTTCCAGGATCTTAAATCAAATAACCAGAAATCAATTCATGGATGACAGGGAGAGGAAATGGAAAAACCCATTTCAAAAACCAGCATGGCTTGTCCAGCACCATGTAACAGCGTGGCAGCGGAATAACAACTAATAACCATATGGAGCAATGCCCAGCTACCTCTGCCGACAGGCTGCTTCCTCTGCCAGCACTTCCTTCCTCATTTGCTACAGATGCCCCAACTTTCAAAAAGCAGGAAAGTAATGTTTTTCACTACCCTACCTTTGTCTCTCTGACTGCTGGCTTAAATAATATGCCTTTCTCTGTAGGCAGGAATAATTTTGTATATTTATATTCCCTGCAGAAGGCTGCAGTTGATTAATGGACAAAAATACCCCACATAAATACTTGTTATGAACCACATACAAGCCTCTGTCAGTCTCTGAGGACACTGTTAGTGTAGGCACTGAACAAGAAAAAAGGGGCACTGCCACACCGTAGCTCTGACATAGCTGACTCCAGCAATCACACCCATAGTGATAAGCCCAGAAACAGTTTTCACAGTTCCAGTAAAGGCACTTGTCAGGCTTGACAAACAGGCCCGAATTAACTGGGTCTAGAAACTCAGTCAGTCTGCTCCCCTAATGAGGAGGGATAGGGAGGAAATTTAATGCAAAAAAAATGAAAGTTACTGGATTTAGAAATACTCCGCTATGGGATGAAGACTGTGCTACAAACCAGGCTCTGATGAGATAACTGACCTAAGTCAAGTGCCTGAGAGGCCACTTAGCCACTTGGGTAAGTCTGTGAAGCACGGTTTGACCAAAACACCCCCAAATACTGTGGAGGGATGGTGGGGGGATCATTCCAGTGGCTGCCACCCCTGCTCTGTGATCTCAGGTCATGGCAACCACTTCATCTTCACCAAAACTGGAAAGAAGTGGATGTGAAGACAGGATGAAAAAGGGATAATTCTAGCAGCTGTACACAGTTGTATATTAACTAGCTATTACTACTGCAGGCTAAAAATAGAGTGGCTTAATTAGGATGAGTAACATGTAACCATGTCACACAAATATGAAGGAGAGTTGTACTTGCTGTAAATGAAGTTCCTTAAATTAGGCATAACAAAATTCACAGTGAATACACCAGCCAATCTATAGATATTTGTGTAGACAAAACTGGATCCTTCAAGCACCATTATATGAGACATCATAAAAACACATGCATTTAAATCTGCTGCACTAACATGATGCACTGAATAACACCAGATAAATTTAAATAAATTGCAATAAAATTTAGCACTCTCAGTTTCTCAATAACAGTTTCTCAAAAATGTGTGTGTTATCTTAAAGTACAAGGTGAATATTGACTCATTAACAAAAATAAAAAACAGATGGATACATGGTTAAAATAAACTTATCTTTTACATAAAGCAATCTCTCTTCATATTTCATCTATTCTTGTATGTAACAACCAAAAGTATTGATCAAAGTGAGGCAAAATAGATACATCAGTTCAAGGCTAAATCTAACTTCTAGCTGGATAGCTCTATTATCTCCTTTTTGGTACACACCATCAGTTTTGTCTTGATATTCTCTGTTGCTTTTCAAGCTCTCCTACAAAATAATTTTCCAGTCTTAGCTTGTAAAAACTTTTAATGAGTATAGGTTCAATTGCTATTTACTGTCTAAATAAGCAACTGAAATCCCATGGGGAATCTCATTTAAGAGCAAACCTGTTTACAAACTACACCATATTTTCTGAAACTGCTGCGACTTGAACATTTGTCAGAAAACAAAATTATATCTATGACAGGTTCATTACCAGGCATGAGTCACTAATAACTACCGTTCCTCAAGAAACCCCTTGCACAGCCTCACATCCCGAATACTGACTGTGCAACTGCATGGAAAAGCCTCCACCCAAGGGGGGCTGCAATTTGATTTTCGTAATTTGGTTTCGGTGACAGCATCTACGTAGCAAACACCTCTCCCACGCACCGCTGGTTGTGCTCTGAAGCCCACAGGGTCCTGCAAGGCAGGCGCAGCTCGGCAGCAAAGGCAGGCAGGTAGGTGGGCAGTGTGAACACGGGGAGGCCAGCCTAGGGAAAAAATAGTTACAGAGGCTGTGGTTCCACGGACACTTCTCACAGCCTACTGAGAGGCTTCCTGGATGATGAAGTCCCATTCTTTGCTCCCACAGGCAACTGTCATATAATAGCTTTCATAAACAGACCCATTTTTAGATTAATTAGAAACAGAAAGGGCAAAGAAACCCATTTGGAAGCTGTTCACTAACAATTAGAAAAATCACTTTCTGATTTCTAGCCTGGGTTTGTTCATAACCAGCTTATACCCTTCTGTTCTTGCGCTAACACTAACCTTTAGCTGAAATAGCTGTAAACTTGCCAATATTTACTCCCCTGCTCTATTAGTACATGGCAGCAACATCCGCTCTCGGCTTCCAGTCTGCTATGCAGAGCTGAACTTGTTTGGTCTCACCTCACACATCCTCAGCACCTCCCCACCCCAGGCTGCCCCAGTGTCCCCTTTCCCGCTACTAGAACTTATTCTCTGATTTTTGCAATAGCCCCCACCTTCTCCAAACCACGTGCTGGGTTCCTACATGGCATATTTGAAATATTATGGAAATACAGACAGGCGAAACCTACTGCCCACCTGGTCTGTGACAGCACAGCACAGAGGATAAAGCAGCATGTAATCAGTGTTTTTACTAATTTCCCATTTGTCAGGCAGTAAGGCTTTCTAACCTCACTCGCTAACAAGGGTGGACTAAATGTGCCTGTACTTACCCAGAACAGCCCCTTCTCTCTTCCTGATCCAAAGCATGAGTAGCTTAAACAGGATCCTCCTGTTTATAAGAGGATGGGCCCATGGGCCAAAGGGCAGCCCAGCTGCTCACCTGGTACCACCACACCATCCTGCAAGCCTGAAGGCACAAGCTACCCTGTACAAAAAGAGACGTGCTGCCTACAGCACCCCAGCAAATTAGCACTCAGGCTTACCACAGCCCTTCCAGCATCTGGTACCTGCATGCCTGAGCAACAGATGAAAGTCTCAGATGAAACACATCTGACGAAAATCTTTGGGATATCACCCCAGCTTTATCCCTAAATCATCTTTAGCTTTATAGCATGCAAAGGATGAAGCTGCCAATGCATTCAAGAAGTTGTCCGCCTGCAGAAGAGGTATCTGATACCTTGATGTTCTCAAGCACCTTTCAGCAGAGGGTGCACGTTACAAACTCACCTCCACAGATGGCCAGGAAGGGCTGCAGGCATTTCCTTACAGATTCAAAACCCAAGGAGAGGAAGAACTGGTTCCACTTTCACCAAGAACAGGTTTCAAGTGAAACTAAAAGGGGAACCTCCAAAAAGCACTTTTTGAAATTGACAGTGATTAATCATCACAGCAATGGCAACAAACACGTGGCTTGATCCAGGCTCATCTGATCAGCCCTCCACAATGTCACAACACTGTTCAGACTCCAAATATGAGCACGCAGTAGACAATTTGCTGGTGGCCATGATACAGCTTAAAAATCCTGTTTGTTTGCCAAGAAAGGAGTCTTGGATGCAAAGAAAGTTCTCGTATCACCTGGCAAGAGCTACTTCTTAATGGATAGCATTCATTTGTGTACCACAGGACCTTCAAGTGAATTGAATTCAATAAAACATTGACATTAAAATGTGCAGAAAATAAAAATGCTGCTTTATTTTACATATTATTTAGCATCAGCCAGAACTGGAGTCCTGCTGTCTTCAGGCATTACATTAAGCATTATTAACAGCATTTTGACTTCCAAATGCTGCTTTCATAATGGGTGGGAAAAAAAGCAATTATCTTACTTAAATCCAGATGCACAGTACTAGAACATTCCAGTTACAACAACCCTTACACAACTCCAAAATTAACTCAGAAGCATGCAAGGCAATCCTGCCCTACATCTGAACAAGTTGTGTAACCATGCAGTTTGGAAAACAAGAAACAAGTGAAAGAAAAATGTCACTAAAAGATGAAATTGTCATGTACCAAGCCCTTTCTTCTGACCTACTGCCTTGTTCTATAAAGTTATGAAGTTATTCAAAGCGTTTGCTAACATTGCATGAATAGTTAATGCCTCATTTATGATGCTCTCAGCCAGTGCTGGTGAGCTCATCTTTTCCCCAAGTCTTGTGCTTTGTAAGCCAAAGCCCACTGCTATCTCTGTGGTGCAGCATTTCTTGTACAGATTGCTTCAGCAATACACAACACTGGGAAATATCCCCTCCTCCCACACAGAGCCTTAAAAATAAGAGTGTGAAGTCTGGCTCTCCCAACAGCCAATGCTATTTTTAAGGGCGGCGTATGTGGCAGGTAGGAGTCCCCCCACCCACCTCTCCCATTGCACCCCTATTCCGAGCAGGAAGAACTGACTTACTCCCGTGCTAGATGAAGCTCTCTCAGTTTCTGCTGATGAGCACCACGTGCAAGGTGCCATGTCCAGGGCGTCAGGAAACCACAGGTTGCTGAGCCCCACTCCACATCAGATACACGTCTCTATTAGAGCACACTGCTGTAATTCTTCCTGCCATTACATCCCCAAAACAAGGTGCAAAGAGGGCAGATTTGCATAAGGTGGCAACGGTTGCCTCAGCTCCAACACCTTCAATATTCTTCTACAGCCTTTCATATATACTATTTAGAGGACTCAGTCCACCCTCCAAAAAGACCTGGGTTCCAGTTTCCCTGAAAGCTTCAGGCAACTGCTGCAGGAGGTTCTGGGAAGAGACAAGGACTTGCTCAGAGAAGTATTTGAAAAAGTCTTGGTAAGAATGTGAATGTAAGCTGGGCAGTAGCAGAGAGGGGAAAAGAGCGTCCTGTAGTTCATCCCAGTTCAGAGAAACTCTGTGCACATGGATAGTTCCCTCAGCCTGCAGCACACGGGTTACCTCTGGAGATAACAAATACAGAACTTGCTGTGACCAGATTGCTTAAGAGAAATAATGCCAGAGTCAAAAAGGCAGCGATTCTGTGTATGCAGCCTAATTGGGAACCTAGGAGCTGTACAAGACATAAGGTCATCTATCCACACTGCCAGCCCACTGCTGCCACCCACATCTTGCTCTATGATCATCAGAGGCACGGCATCCATGGAGAAGAGGAAAGTGAGTAAGACAGCCTTTCCTTCAGAAGACACCAGCTTGTCAGAAACAAAACTTATTTTACAGGACTATGATGAATTTGAATGGGAAATGTTTCTAGAATCTAAAATGTCAAAACAGGGAAGGGAGTGTAGGGAAGAGTCACTCCTTAGAAGACCATTACAGCTTAGCAGTCAATGCGCTTTTCTAAAATCTGGGAAACCTAGGTTTAAATCCCAGTATTGCACAGTTTAGAACAGAAACTGGAGTCCTGTTCCCCCCTTATTCTGGATATATTCTAGCTTAAGCTGCTGGATGTTCTGCAGAGGGTTCTCCCATATGTTATATCCCAGCCAATCTCAAAAACTCAAAAGCAGAAAAGTCTAACCGCCAAAAAACCCCCACATTTTGCAAAAGCAGCAGCCACTTTCCATCCAGCTTGAGTCCAGAAGTCAAACACTCACACTTGGAAGTTTTAAGTTAAAAAAAAAAAAGAAAAAAAAAAAGAGATATAATGGCAGACTATTCACATGCATCCCAATGCTGTCATTATGACCTTACAATTCAAAGAACAGAAGCATACAGTTCAGACAAACTGGATTTGCTCCATGATCTCACCTCTGTGCCTGGCAAGATCATAGAGCAGATCCTCCTGGAATCTTTGCTAAGGCACGCAGAAAATAAGGAGGTGATTGGAGACAGCCAGCATGGCTTCACCAAGGGCAAATTGTGCCTGACAAATTTGGTGGCCTTTTATGATACTTCCAGACTTGGTAGACAAAGGCAGAGCAACAGATATCATCTACCTGGACTTACGCAAAGCATTTGACACTGTCCTGCACGACATCCTGGTCTCACAATTGGAATGTCATGGATTTGATGGATGGACCTCTCAGTGGATAAGGAACTGGCTGGATGGCCGCACTCAAAGTGTTGCAGTCAATGGCTCTATGTCCAAGTGGTGGCCAGTAACGAGTGGTGTTCCTCAGGAGTTGGTACTGGGACCGGTACTATTTAACATCTTTGTCGGCGACATGGACAGTGGGATAGAGTGCACCCTCAGCAAGTTTGCTGATGACATCAAGCTCGGTGGCGCAGTTGACACACAGGAGGGAAGGGATGCCATCCAGACGGACCTGGACAGGCTGGAGAGGTGGGCTTGTGCAAATTGCATGAAGTTCAACCAAGCCAAGTGCAGGGTCCTGCACCTGGGACGTGGCAATCCCAGGCACAAATACAGGTTGGGCAAAGACTGGCTGGAGAGTAGCCCTGAGGAGAAGGACTTGGGAGTGCTCGTGGATAAGAAGCTCAACATGAGCCGGCAGTGTGTGCTGGCAGCCCAGAGAGCCAACCATGTCCTGGGCTGCATCAAGATAAGTGTGACCAGCAGGTCTCGGGAGGTGATTCTGCCAATCTACTCCGCACTCATGAGACCCCACCCGGAGTACTCTGTCCAGTTTTGGAGTCCTCAGCAGAGTAAGGACATGGACCTGTTGGAGCGAGTCCAGCAGAGGGCCACAAGGATGATTAGAGGGATGGAGCACCTCCCCTATGAGGACAGGCTGAGAGAGCTGGGATTGTTCAGCCTGGAGAAGAGAAGGCTCTGGGGAGACCTTTAAAACAACCTATCAATATCAGGAAGGGAGCCTACAGGAGAGCCGGAGAGGGACTGTTTACGAGGAAGTGTAGTAACAGGACAAGGGGTAATTGGAAGAGGGGAGATTTAGATTAGACCAGAAAGAAATTCTTTCCTGTGATGGTGGTGAGACACTTGAACAGGTTGCCCAGAGAAGCTGTGGATGCCCCATCCCTGGAGGGCTTCAAGGCCAGGCTGGATGGGGCTTTGAGCAACCTGCTTTAGTGGGAGGTGTCCCTGCCCATGGCAGGGGTGTTGGAACTGTATGATCTTTAAGGTCCCTTCCAACTCAAACGGTTCTATGATTCTATTCTATGATTCTGCCTGAATGGCTGAGGGATGGGAAAGTCCCAGTTTGTTTGGCTCAGCATAATCTTTTGGGCCAGTTTCCTGGATGAGTATTATTGCAATATCCTTCCAGATCAAGCCCAGATATGAACAGGGGCCCATCTTCCTGTTTTCTCTGGGGTTGAACAAGGCCAGGGGGCAATATGCACATATCTAAGGCATTTCAGAGCATTTCAGGAATTTCATGAATGCCAGTTGACTGCTGAAAGGACTCCTCGCCTGTGATACAGTTGTCCAAGGACACCGATGTAGGAACATATATTGTCTTAGGAGTCTGGGCTCTCCCGGTTCCATTACTGACTCCTCGTGATATCCTGAGCTTTTTGGGTTGAATTCCCCAGCTGCAAAGAGGGGTTAACTCATGTGTTCATCTTCAGTTACGACCAAGCAAAACCATGACTGGAAGATTTTAGTCCTTAACACCGTGAAATTACAGAATCACAGAATGTCCTGGTTTGCAAGGGACCTTTAGGATCATCTGGTCCAACCATTAAAAAAAACCAAAACAACAAATGAACAAAGCAAACAAACAAAACCACTAATCCATATTCCCAAATTGAAGTGTTGCTCCATCCAACAGTCTCAGTCCATTTGGAAGATGGGTTTTGTTTTGTTTAGTCTGCAAGTTTTCTGCACTGTGTTCAGATTTCTGATTTCAATACCCATTCTAAGGATCAGAAAGTGCCTTGTTCTGGAAGTTCATGAGCATGTCTGATCTCAGATCCTGGGAGAAGAGGCAAATTAAGAGAAAAGAGTTCCTTATCAGATGGATCTAATTTAAAATCACTGAAGTATAACAAGAGCTTTTCCTAATCGGTGGGTAAACTTGATATTCCTCCTGCTCTGATTGTAAAATTATTTTCTCTGGAAATTTGAAGTTTGTTGACAAAGAAAAGCAAATCACTCTAGTTCAACAACGGCTCCTTGTAAGGCAGAAAGTAATTTGACTTACACAAAGTGATGTTTGCAAATATGTTGTGCACATATATCATCAGGTTTGTTTAGAAGCAATTTTGGTGCAAATCTTGAATAGTTTCATGGAAGCAGTAGCATTAATTCTGATCAACATTGCTGGAAGGGAGCAGTGTTTGGCTCTGAATCTACTAAATTGTTTTCTTTGCCACAGTGGGTGCTCCAGAGGCTCATTTTTCTGGATTGCACAGAAGGATCCATTTTATAAACCACCTTGTCATGCTATTACCTTACAGCTCTGCTAAATTTTCCTGTGCTGGTGTCCTGCCATTGGGAAATCTGGCTGCTGGCCTTCAGGGATCTCACCCAAGGTGTGAATTATCAGAATTTGATCTCCAAAAAAAACAAAGGATGCCTCTTTTATTTTTTTTTTAAGGGGTGGAGTAAGCAAGAAGCTCAGGTCAGATGCTGGGTTTTAGTACTTTGAATATGGTTGCAAAGGGAAAACATGGTGTGGCATCATATGACAGCTGTTGGAGTTACTGCAATATAGAAGTTTCTTGGTTTGGAATTTTTAAATTGCTGAGAAATAACAATTAAGAAGTTCTTTTGAGGTTTCTAGCACTGTTCTTCATTGTGGGTTTGTGAGCATACAAAATGTGTCAACCAGTATCATACCAACAAGACAATTTGCCTGCTTTAATATCACAAGTGCGTGAAGGAGAACAATACGGGGTCTGTTCCAAAAAAGGAGACATGCTGCTGTATTTTAATGTCCTTTCTACCTAGAGGTTGGTGTTCCCCCCTAGCTGCAATTTATATGGCGATGAGGGAATCTTCAGCCCCTTGGACTCCCCCCTGTTTGACGTGCTCCTTCCCATTTTCTCAGTGATCTCTAACCATTCATCTGCCATCAACCCTTCCCACTTCTCCCACCATTTTCCCTGGTCCTCTTCTTCCTCCAGTAAACCCAATGCTTTTCTCCTCTGGTGTCTCCTCAAAGTCAACAATGTTCCCCTGCTCCTGACACCAACCTCCTTCCTCCCAACCGTTGTTCCCACTTGCTATGTCTTTTGTCGTTTACAGGCAGAGGGAAAGATGAGGGTTAACTTCCCTGTGAACCTCTCCTTTCCTGCATTTTATTTTTTTTAAGTCAATGAGGCCAGAGAGGCTCTGTGGTTATTCTGTCTTAGATCAGTCCCTCAGCTTAACCCTCCCACTGGGGCAATTCTGTAGCTCTAATTTACTAATGAGGTTTTTCTTTTGGGAAAACGGTGGACAGTTCTGTAGTTCACAGATATGGGTCGTTAGCAAATTGGCAAGCAAATGGGAGCAATTCCTGGGCTGGAAATGGCTTTTCCATCACTTGGGCTTTGCAGAAGTGTCTGTGAGAGGCTGCAGTCATAAGTGCTGAAGAGCCATTGTGTTCTGGATCTTTTTTGTTGAATGTGGAGCAGGAAGCAATTGGCTTGAATTTTGGACAAGTGGGAAATTTCTCCATTTCCTGTTTTATCCCATAAGGAAATTCTTGTCTTGTACATGAGAAGGAGGGGGGAGGACGAGGATAAATTGCACCTGTGAAGTTACCCTTGTTGAGCAAGACTGCTTTGTCCCAATAGGAACATCTTTCCTTTAGTCTTTCTTCTTTGTCTTCTTTTTGTTTCATTGATATTAAATCTGTTCACCTAAAAATATCCATTGATATTGGCATCATGGGAGAAGGATCCCTTGAGGACCCCAGCAACATGCCCTAGGAGATCTTTACTTTGTCTAAATTGTGTTGGGTTTCGAGCACTTGGAAAATGCTTTTTTTTGGTGGAAAGACCACAATTTGGTTTACTCAAAACCTCTGCAAGGGCTGGGCTGCTCCTGCAGAGAGAAGAGAAAAGACAAAGGGCTGGAGAGGATAGTTGTGAGGGAAACCTCTACATAGGGATCAGAGGATAGGGGACCAAGGCAATGAGAATGCTGTTGTCTCCTTATCTCCCAAAGGTCCACAGAGGAGCTGTAGCCTCCTGGCTACAGATTGTTGAGAAGGTTCATAAAATCATAGAATCATATGGGGTTGGAAGGGACCTCTGGAGATCATCTAGTCCAACCTCCCCGCCAGAGTGGGTCTACCTAGAACATGTTGCTCAGGAACTTGTTCAGGCGGGTTTTGAATGTCTCCAGAGAAGGAGACTCCACCACCTCTCTGGGCAGCCTGTAAGGCTGTAAGGTTGTTGGTGATGATAGAAGTGCTTCATTGGTGGTGGCCTGTCTGTCTTTTCACCATCCTGACAGAGAGGCAGACAGTGTGGCCAAAGCTTTCCAGGTGCTCTGAGCATGCTGCTGCCTGAGGAACTCCACAACTCTGCATTGAACCCACAGAGACCTCTAGAGCGCAATGTACTGTGTTCAGCCCAGTTGCCCTGAGGGACATCACATGTGGCTGGAGAGGATCCAGCCAAGTGGCAGCAGGTCTGAAGCTGTCCTCCCTCTCTTCGGCTTTGACGCCAAAGTGACTGAAAAACCAGTTGGGTGCCTGAAATGGCAGATCTGATTATGGCCCTTTCTCCTTCAGCATCCTTCAGCAGGTCATGCAATCCTTTCTGCTGACCACTTTTTTGCATAAACAGACCCAAATCAATCAACAGGAGAGTAATTTATGGCTTGTCCTGAGTCCCACCCATAACATTAAACAGCCACCATTTCTTTAATGATATTGATTGCTCAAAATCCCCATGTTCCCTGGTTTTATCTTGAAAACCATATTGCACTGGAATCTAGAACCTTGTTTTGGGGTTGATTTCTGTCCTTATGAGAACAACCAAATGTGGAAGGGAATATAAATGGCCCCTGAAGGCTTTCAGGTTGAGTTCCTCCTGGAGTGCCTTGTGGCCTCAAAAGAGATGGGAGAGGAGATATTGTGAGTTTCTCCCACCCTGGATACCCTAGTGCGTGCTGTGTCCTTGCTACAATCGGATCACTCTGACGGTTGTTTTCCTGTTCCTAAGCCCATTTCTGTGGCCTTTGGTCTCCACAGTAGGGATGAACTGCTTTCCAAGTAAAAAATTCAACACGTTGCATCAACTTGCAGTAAACAACTCCCTGTGCTGGGAAAGCCATCAGGCTGTACTGACAGTGGAAATATTCCTCTGCAAATAGGTTCTCAGGGAAAGTGGAACATTGGAGAAGCTCTTTTTCACTTTTTCTCTCTCTTTTCAAATTAGGGCTGTGAGCTGGCACTCGACTCCTGCTGTGAAATAAATAACACGCAGAAAAGTAGCACCAGAACTCAGCTGTTGAGAGCTGCTGCCACTCCTCATGACCACATGCTGGAATATGTACCTCAGTCTGTTGAATAAACCCCAGGAGTCAAAAAAAGTAAAAATATTTTAAAAAATAATTAAAAAAAAATATATCGCAGTGGTCTTGGAAAACATTGTAGTTACATGGTAGGGGTCTGTCTCCAGAGAAGAGGAGAGGGGAAAAGGTATCATGGATTAATAGGGAGCAAAATGTTGTGTGCTGGGGCAGAAAAAGGCACCCCAAGCTTCTTCCAAAGGAGGAAGCAATTCCCAACAACTTATGGATCAGTCATGCTGCTTTGTCTCACCAGGAAGGGATTTCTGGTGGGGTGTCTTCTTGTGAAGACTTTCTCCTCATGGAAAAGAGGTTTTGGGTTTGCTCTCCATTTTGTTGCCTACAGAGGGGCAGAGGAGCCCCTGTTCCACATGTAACGCCCCCACCCTCATTCCCTTGGCTTTCAGTACCAAAGGTGGGGAGGGACTCTTGATCAGGGAGTACAGTGACAGGACAAAAGGTAATGGTTTTAAAATGAAAGAGGGGGGATTTAGATTAGATACTAGAAAGAAATTATTTCCTGTGAGGGTGGTGAGGCATTGGAACAGGTTGCCCAGAGAAGCTGTGGCTGCTCCATCCCTGGAGGAGTTCAAGACTAGGCAACCTGGTCTCATGGGAGGTGCTGCTGCCTGTGACAGGGGGTTGGAGCTAGATGTTCTTTAAGATCCTTTCCAACTCTAACCATTCTATAACTCTATGATTCTATGAACTGTGGCTCCAAATGCACTTTTCATGAAGCCAAAACTGGCTTCAGCAGCTCTCATTTTGCTGCTGGTTGCTATTCCCTTCCTTGGGCTTTCCGATCCCCCTCCCACAGCTTCAAAAACTTTTTTTTTTTTTTTTTTTTTTGATAAGGCTATTTTTAACTTGTATCAATTCACAGGTTCAGCATAGGAACCCCAACCTACTCCTGGGAGTGACTCAAAGGAATAGTGTGCATCCAGCTGGTGAACATACATTGGGGTGGGGAAAAGGTAGGGAGAGAGTAGTTACATCCTCTTTGCCAACAAAAATATGGCTGGTGTTTTGCCACCAGCTGAGGGAGTGTGGCTGATGCCAAGAGATTCCTTTTCTCTTCTTGGGAGAAGCTGGTTAGGATCCAGGGAAAGGGGAAATATGGGAGAGGGAAGAGAGTCAACCCCTTTTCAACAGTAATAAATTGCAGTATTGGCTTACTGAATGGGGTCAACCACAGCCCAAAGGCCTTTGCAAAGCTGGCTTTGAGAACAGATGAAGCCCTGCGTTAGTCCTGGCCCGTGATAACTTTCTCAAGCACTTTGCTGCCTGTCCTGAAACACCCAAAAGATGGATTTACCTATTCTGTGTTCCTCAACACTGGCTGCAGATCAAAGAGTCCATGCTGGAACATTCCTTTGATTTTGTTTGGGATGCATCATTTATCTCCTTCAGCTTTTTAATTTCATGCTTCTCTTGCTGATATTGAGAGGGATCCAGAATGGAGGTGTCTTTGACATTTTGCATACATTTACTTAAATTTGGGTTTCCTATTTCATTTGATTGACTCCGTTTGTGTTTGTTTTTTTCAGTTGGTGATGGAGTATAAGATCATGCATGTCTGAAAGACTCTGTAATTGCATTGCCTGTCTTCTGATAGTGCAATTAATCAGGCATATTAATCATTACTACTTTCCAATTATTGCCTCCCATGTAGATATATAGCCCTGAAAATTCAAGCATAGACCTAAATCTTTACAGACTTATTCCAATTAATAACAACTATAGACATGGTGACTTCCTCCATAACCTCTGGGTACCTTTTGTGATGAGTTATTTATGCTAGCTTGATTTGATTTGAAGACCTTGGTCATTTACATGGTTTAATTAATGGAAGTTATTTCCCTGAAGCTTGAAGTCTTACATTTGATTTATTTCCTGAGAATAACAATCTGTTTGTAGGTCCTCTGGACAGACAGTATTTTGTGATATTTCTGTTATTGCTTTACTTCCTAATAGTCTACAAAAAGGCTGTTAAAAGTCTTTAAGTTGCTTATTGAGAGGAATCTTGAGTAATATATGGCTTGACTAATGTATGACTACAGAGATGGCAACGCACGGGTGGATTATAAACCTGTCAAAAGGCACTTTGGCTTTTAGTTATGGTCTGTGGCAGGAAATAAATGTCGTTCCTCTATGAGCTCTATTATCCTAAGCATATCCATGCCTCATCCGCAAGGAATAGTTAAGATTTATTGCCCAGCATTTGGCCATTGTGATACCTGAAGGAGTTTCCTGTTGCTGCGACATATTGCTAGGTGGGAGAAGGGGTTCCTGAAGTGAGCAATCTCTACAGAGTAAGGAATTCACTGGGAATTCAGCATTGTGAAGCTGAAATTTTGCCAAATGTTGTTTAGTGAGTGGGGACACAATTTTTTTTTGCTTCTGGCTTCAGTATTATAAGGTCAGGACTAGACTTACTGGGTGTTGGACTTGACCGCTGAAGGTCCATGATGTAACTTCATAAGCAGGTTGTTTGGAACAAGGGAGTTCTCAACGAAGGAAATTTCCAAAGCACTGAGCAACTGACTCCTGATAGATGAGAGTGGGAATGATTGTAAGTAGCTCATTGCACTAATTATACAAATGATTGTATTTACACTGATAGGAACTCAAGGAGACTGCTCAGCTTGGAATGGATGCACGCAGGTGTAACTACAAAAAGAAACATAGTCCATCACCTGTCCTGGTTCAGGACCTTTACAGACCCCCAGTAACCCATGGCTGATCACAGATCACGTAGTAAAAGCCTGTCTCCAAGGACACAAACTTTGTTCAAAGCTTTTACAGAGGGACATGTGCATGGAAAGACCTATATTACAGCTGTCACTGGGGTACAGAAGCTCTTTCCCTCCTTGCTACCCATTTTATTACCAACAGTCCTCATTTCCCTAATTTAATTAGCTAGCCAAAGACTATTTACATTCATTAAATAAATCAGCATTCTGGTTCATTGTGAAGCTAATGATCCAGTCTTTAATTCACGCCGTTACAAGGAACTTGATAAACAAAAGTGGCTGCTGCCAGCAAATGCCTGCCCTGGTGAAACTCAGCTTTGCCAGCTCCATCCATTCAATGCCGGCCACATGGAGAGCTCTGTGCCCCCTGGCCTGTCCCTTTCATACCTGGGGGCTGCAGGGTTCAATGAAAGTTGTGTGTGGTCCCCATTGTCTCCCTCTTCCAACAGCATGGTGAGTCCTTGCTCTGTGTAGAACGTTCCTGCTTATCCACAGTGTTGTGGGTGTTGTACTTGGAAAAGCTTACTATTTAGCTCAAAATTAAGTATTTTTTTTTTTTTGCAGATTTGTAGTCTGCTGGTTTGATCTTGGGTACTGTGAAGGAGGGAGGTCTCAGAGAATTTCCAGGTATGTCCACAGAATCAGCCACAAAAGTGGCTGAAATGAGTAGGAAGTGGACAACTAAGTAACTTAATGGTGTATGATCCAGGGTGGAGGTCCAGGGGTGAGAAAAAGGGAGCAGGTGGTCCTTCTGCACGGTGTAGACAATGTGGTAGGCTTTGGCTCTTCATGAAGAGGAGAGGTGAGAGGACTGTGATCCCATTGTTGAACTGGCATTGAACGTTGAATTGAACTTCAATGTCATGCCAGATAGGGACTCTCTTAAGGAGATGAGTCTCATTTTCTCACAACAAGTAGTTCCTCTTGAGAAACTATGAGGATCTGACCAGAGTCCCATCTCTCTCTTTTACACCAGTAATGCTGGTGTCACTGGAGTCACTCCAAATTCAGACCAGAATAATCCAAGCTAACAGAGGGTTCTGCTTCCATCCCCTCGAGGGTAAGCATCCAGACATGGATGAATCTAGATGAATCACTTCCTGATCATTTTTTTTCAGGCATCGGAGAGTCATGTTTTGAAGTCTGAAATCCCAGCTTCATCTGTCTTCCCCTGGGATTACCAAGATACCAGGATGGAATTTGGCTTTCCTGTCACTGCTGGGATGTTCTGCTGACAGCTTTGTAGACCTTGACCGCATTGACCTCCTGCAGCCCTGTTATTAATTTATTTAAATTCTAGCAAGAATGTATAATTTTGCAGACCAGTCCAGGGCTTTCACACTCATCCACATTTCTTAGCAGCATCTTCTGATGGGTTTGTGTCAAACACTTTGGAGATAATCTAGCCAGCTGGGGTCCAAGTTCATCCTACCTGTCATGAATTTCGACCTGAAGTATCTGAGCTAGGAGCCTTTTCAGACTGATATAAACTGCTTCAACCTTCAGAGAGGGACTGAATCTAGTTAAGATTCGGGACTATAACCTTGGGCCTTTACTGCAGTTTGGTCACTCTCTCTACAGGCAAAGAACTTCTTAATGAATTCCAGATGGTGAACTACACAACAGAAAGCTGACAAAGACGTAAGTTTAACTGCAGCATTGTTCCAAACCATGAAAATCTATTATCTTTTTCATATTTCTAAACAAATACCCCTGCTGTTTCCTGAAAGTCTTCCTTTTTTGATCTATCATTAAAAAAAAATGCCTATCTACATCTGTGCACGGAATAATTGGAAAGGAGAATTAGACTGAAAGGTAATAGCTTTCTAAGCACTCACAGGAAATGAAGATCTGTAGAAATAAAAAATACCCAAATAGAATATAACCTTGTCTTTGGAAGTCACTAGTTAAAGTGTCTGATGCTTTTCTAGTGGGTGGAATGAGAAAGGCAGGTTGAATCAAACCACCCTAATGTATATGTCCTAAGTGGACTGGCTGAATTTCCCTCTGAAAATCTCTTTGCTTTGCCTATAGAGAGAATACTTAAACTAAATGCTGATCTTTTTTAAGTGTGTAGATTTAGGTGATATGAATCATACCCTGGCATCCATTCAAATAACCAACAGAGATTGCAGAAAACAAGGAGAAATCTGCAGGTGCATTGGCCAAGCCCTGCCTCTGAGTCCTACGGGTGCAGAAAGAGAAAACCTTCCCAGGAACCTTTCTGCTGGAATCTTAGCACCTTAGTTTTGTATACTCAGGTCATGAGCACAGTCACCTAAGGTTCAGCCTGCGGAGAGAGAGAGAAACCTCTTCAGAGCACAGTTCAGAGCAGGAACATGAGCTGGCTTGACAATAGCTGTACTGAATAGGGCTGTCATGATAGGCATTAATCTTAGCTTGTTAGGATGGGAGCAGCGTCTTCCTTCAAGTCCACCCACCACCGCGAACATCAGGGCTGCTGCCAGAACCAGCCAGGAATCTTGAACAGGCAACAGCCTCCCCTGAGCAAAGGTGTAATCACCTTTCAGTAATAAAGCCCAGCTTTAGTACATTTTTGTAGCTTTGGCTTCAAAACCAATTTGGGTTGAAAACAGAAGGCGAAGGAAAATTATGGTGCCAAAACAGGCTAAAAACAATGAAGTCACTTTTGAGTTACGAGATGTTAAAACACGAACCCTGAAATGAAATTTGGTATTTTTTTGCCCAGTATGCTTTTGTTTCCTCTCCCCACGATATTGCGTCACAGCGAAGTGTACTCCTTGGGGTTTAATGAGAACAATGTGTTTCTGTTTCTGAGGTGGTAGGTTATTCTTACTTATTTGGATAAATGCTTGTGTTTTGTGAAGGACCTCCCAGTAAGTGTGTGGATATGGCTGTTGCTTAGCACAATGAACTGGACTTGGAAGCAAAATGGTTTGGGTTTGAAAGAGGGGTGGTGTTGCAGCTGATGTGAAGTCTCAAAAATAAATTACAGCTGTTGATAAGGTGTGGTAAAGGCTGGAGGACGTTTCTTTCCTCTTTAACATGGGCACAACCCCATGCTGGCATCCTTAGCTATGCCTAAATATGCAGGATAACTTAGGGCACCCACTAGACAACCAACTTGCCTGAGTTGGTGGCCTTCTGGTGCAGCGGAAGGGCATTAGATATATTTTTCCTTCATCTGTATTCATGTGTATTAATTAGGGAGGTGTACACTGCAAAACACACGGGCACGGGCATGTTTCCTCCGAAAGACACACAGCAGTTTCTCCCTTGCCATGCTAAGCTTCCCTCCCGCTTCAGTCCTTTGCGACTTCAAAGCTTGAGCTTGAAATTAAGGACTAACTTCCCCCTTGACATTTCATTACAGGGATCAGAAATGGGACTGTGGGGCGCGTGGCCAGCAGGGTGAGGGAGGTGATTCTGCCCCTCTACTCTGCTCTGGTGAGAACCCACCTGCAGTGCTGCCTCCAGACTTGGAGTCCTCAGCACAAGAAGGACGTGGACCTGTTGGAGGCGGTCCAGAGGAGATGACAAAGATGCTCTGAGGGCTGGAGCCCCTCTGCTGTGAGGACAGGCTGAGAGAGTTGGGGGTGTTCAGCCTGGAGAAGAGGAGGCTCTGGGGAGACCTTGTAGCAGCCTTCCAGTATTTGAAGGGGGCTTACAAGAAAGCTGGAGAGGGACATTTTAGCAGGGTCTGTAGTGATAGGACAGGGAATAATGGCTTAAACTGGAAGAGGGGAGATTTAGATTAGATATTAGAAAGGAATTCTTTCCTGTGAGAGTGGTGAGGCACTGGCCAAGGTTGCCCAGAGAAGCTGTGGCTTCCCCATCCCTGGAGGTGTTGAAAGCCAGATTGGATGGGGCTTTGAGCAACCTGCTCTAGTGGAGATTCCAACCCCAGGGCAGGGGGGTTGGAACTGGGTGCTCTTTAAGGCTCCTTCAAACCTTAACCGTTGTATGATTCTATGACTTCTTAAGATGTGACTGTAAAATCTGCATCACATGGCAAGATTTGGGATGGTCAGCCTCCCTCAGCTCACACTCAACAGGGAGACATATCCAGGAGTGCTGCACACTCATCCTGCCCAGCTCCTTTCGAATCCAGCCTTGCCCACAACACCCCCACGTGCATTCAGCCCCAATCCTTGCTTCCAAAGTTAATTACCTTTCTCCCCTTAAAGAGAATTCCTGCACTGTTGACATTCATCATCCGTGTGTCAATCTCGCCGTGTGAAGATGTATTGTGCTGTGTACACCGTGCAGAGCCAGGAGTGTCCCAGTGGCGTTTTCTGAAAGTCATTTTGAGTAATCATCCCTGGAGGGTCCCTTAAGCACATTCAGTTCTACATCAAGTAGCATCACCTCTGCCTCATTAGCTTTCTGCGAAGCCGTGCTCCCTTCCTTCTCCTGCCCTTTCTGTTCTTCACTGAAAGACAGACAGAAAGTCAGTCTTTCCTCTCCTCGAATAGCTCCGCTGCTGCCTCGTCCATCTTGGCACCTAAATCAGTACTGTCCGTGTGTTTGCTGCGTGCCATTGTTTTTCACTCTGTCCCACCCCCCTGCTCCTTTGGTGCCCTTCACAGGAGCTCATGATAGCAGCCTTCTCTGTAGCTCCGACCGTCCATTTATCTCCACCTTACTGAATTGTTTGAGCAGCCAAGACTATTTCTGCACTGACTTAGGAGCTAGGAAACATTTCCAAAGGCCTTAATGTGCTCACCCTATTCACAGAATCTCACAGAATCTTCATGGTTGAAAAGGACCCTTGAGATCACCGAGTCCAATCACAAAAAAAAACCAACCCCAAACCAAATCAAACCAACCCAACCCACAAACAGACACAAACCAACAACCTCAGGCAATAGAGCATGCCCTGAAGTGCCATGTCCACACGTTTCTTAAATACTCCCAGGGATGGTGACTCCACCACCTCCCTGGGCAGGCTGTTCCAGTGCCTGACCACTCTTTCAGTAAAGTAATTCTTCCCAATATCTAATCTAAACCTTCCCTGACGCAACTTCAGACCATTTCCTCTGGTCCTGTCATTATTCCCTTGTGAGAAGAGGCCAACACCCACCTCTCTACACCCACCTTTAAGGTAGTTGTAGAGGGCAATGAGGTCTCCCCTCAGCCTCCTCTTCTCCAAACTAAACATTCCCCTTTCCATGTACATCATTGCAAAACTTCCCTTAGATCCGGGGCTTGGAAGTGCACAGATATGGCTTAAAGGTGGCACACGTCTCGAGTGGAATCCTTCCAAAATTTCTTCTTGAGTAGATCTCAGAACTCTCTGAGCTCCCTCCTGCTGTGTCCCTAAGTTGGTGAAGGGCTCTGCATTGATACTGCAGATGCTCCAGGCATGGCTGCGTGCTGGAGAGGATGCAGGACCTGTGATTTACCACCTTTTTTCTCATGGAACAGCTGTGTGAAAAGCCACTGATCGAATCTTTAGCTGCAAGGTATGTTGTCTTTGATGGCTTTTCTGCTCTCCCTCCCTCCTCTGCCTCTTCCTCCTGCTGTCAGGCTGCTGCATGCCATGCCTTCTCCCCTGCCAGCACAGCTGCTCTGCTGAGAGCTGTTTTGGGGAATGGATCCAGCTTAAAAGCGACATAGTCAAAGCATATTTTTTGGGGGGGGTAGTGGGTTGCTTCCCTGATTCTTTTTATCCCACTATAACTCACAGCTTTGTGGCACTACACCATGATATGGCAGGAACAAGCACTTGGGAGGGGGTAGAGGACAAGGACTGGGAGGCAGTTGTTTAAGCTGATGTTGCTGCAAAAGAAAATGTATCAAGAAACCACAGCCTGAGGTGCAAGGCCTCTAAGTGAAATAACAGAGGGATAGTGTCACGTTCCTTTAAATCCCCCAAGGAATTTGACTTACTGGACAGAGATCCTTTCTGCAAGGAAAAAAACCCCAAACAAGCAGCCCTTTATAAATCAGGAAATGCTTATTATCTCCTTCACCCTCTGCTCCTTTCTGTGCCTCTTCCTTTCAAAGTTAGAGTCATGAGGATATACAGAGATGCAGAATCATGCAATAAATAAATTAGTGCCCTGGAGCTCAATTTTGATTGCAAATATTTTAGATTTGCATGGGTTTGTGGAGACACTGTAAGATGCACAGCAGAATGAAAGCCTTGCAGCATCCATAGCTCGAGACCCCCGCTGAAAGCTGTTCAAATAGCTCTTTAAAGAAAAACAAAATCATGGCAAAGGCTGAAAACAGCAAGGTTTTTCCCCCCTTTTGCCCCTCATTTCTCAGTTCAGCATGTCCCAGTGATGTTTCCCCAGGTGTTAGGATGGGTGCTTTGAAAACCTGCCAGAATCACATTGTTTGTTCTTGATGTTAGAGCCACCAACTCCACCACCTGAATGAAGCCCTTATCACAGAGAAAACTGGGTCTTGCACCCTATGGCATGTGGGGAAGAAAGGCGCAGAGATAGTTTTTCTAAGTGTCTGCTGTTCACATTAGTTTCTGAGGCAGCTGAAAAATGTAGCGCTGAGACTTTTTGGAAAACATCTTCACTTCTCATTCTCTGGCATGGTCCTCCCTGGGCTATTTCTTCTGCCACTAAAAGCAGCTCAAATTCCTGAGGCATGTGGGCTGGGATCTCAGACGTGCTTGACTCTTTCTGAAGGTATTTAAGAGATGTGTAGACGTGGCTCTTAGGGACACTCTTTAGTGGTGGACTTGGTAGTGTTAGATTAATGGTTGGACTAGATGATCTTAAGGATCTTTTCCAGCCTAAATGATTCTATCATTCTGTAGTTAATAGAGAGAAATAGGTGGCTCCAGAAACTGCTTTGGCCCTGCTAAGATCCAAATCAACTTTCAGGAGTGTATCTGAACTGCCCCACGCTGTAGCATGACCTTGACCAACTCAGTTCCCCATGTAGGACTTTGGTCTGGTGTCAAAAGTTGGATGGGCTCTCCAGACCTAATGCTGCTGCCTTTTTGGAGGCTGAGGCAGAGAAAATTTAGGAATCAGCTCACTGGGGATTGTGTTTATGTCTGTCACTTCTCTTCCGCTTTTTTTCTTCAGCTCCTGCATCTGATTTTTCTTGTACTCCCCCTGATCTCCAGTTCCTACCACCTCCTGCACCAGTTCCTGTCTCCTGTTGTACATTGACATGGGAAGCTCCTGGGGATGTTGGACCATCCAGTTGATGTTGCTACCATGCTACTGGTGTCTGAGCCAGGTAGCCTCATGCTAGTTCTGGTGACAACCATAGTTGCATCTTCAGACCATAGTACAAACTCTTTGCCTGCTGGCAGGAGCTGGACTTTAAAATGTTTTATGTGAAAGAGCCACCAAGGAATATGAATATCAGGCATTGCAAGACCTTGGAAAAAGTTTCCAAGTGAAGCACAAAGAAAGTAGCTGTGTGTCAAAAATTTATCCTTCCTAAATGTGATGGGGATGTGCCGGAGCAGCAAGCAAGGAGGCAAGGCTCCTGTTGCCTGGAAGCTGGGAGCCGTGGTGTGACCATGAGTGTGGTGCTAGAATGAGGAACCGCTGAAAGGGCAAACCCTTTTCCGTCCCTGCTCACTAATACGAGTCTGCAGCAACATAAATGTGGCAAGCAAACATCTCTGATTTAATCTTCTGGTTTCAGGGCAGGCTTAATCCAGCATCAGTCTAATTGTGTTGCCCTGTGGTTTACTAAACCAGTCTGATCTTGTTCCCTGTGGTTAGTACTAGCTGCTAAGACTTTTTGCCTCTAATTCTTCTTTTCACATCTCTTTTTGTTCCAGCTTAGGCTAAAGGGCTTAGCTTCTCAAACATGTAACTTGGGCAACTCTAAAGCATCCTAAGACTTAAATAAGCAATATTTAAGTACACTAAGTTTAATGCACATTTTTGGTCTTCTTAATACCCTTAGGGGTATAAGCAGGCTTTCTATTCTGTATTTATACAGTATCTTACCCAGAAAGGTCTTAGTTCATGGCTGGGGATTCTTATGCATTGCTAAAGAGACCACAACTTGACAGTCTGTTTTCTTTTATCTGTCTTTAACGAGCAGAGTTCAGCTGCAGACCCTTCATGGAGTGGGCAGGAGCTCACTCAACTCCACTTACCAGGGCACCAACCCACTGCAGCAGATCACCTTGGGAAACTTTCTCTAAGTAAAAGCAAATGCGTGCCACTGCTCTGCTGGGAGACCTCACAAATCCTTCACCTCTTAAGTGCCCTTACCACAACTTTCAGGGAAACAGGTCCAGAGATGAAGTGTTGGTGTAGCACAGCATCCCCAGGACCGCACCACGCTGTCAGTGTGGCAGCAAAACCTTTCTCCGTGGCATCTTCTGAGCATCTGCTGCACTGAGCACAAAACCCTCCCTGTGGGACAGACCGTGGGGGCTGGGAGCTTCCTTCCCCCCCTCTTCCCCAAGTCCTTCCACTTAATTTGTGTCATTTTGTTCAGATGCAGCTGGAAAGAATTAAAATGTCAGCCAGGCACAATTGCATCCATTGAGATGAAAAGCTGCTGGAAAAAAACAATGCTAACAAGCATGGCAAAGAGAAAAAGGGAAAGCCTGGTTCTGTTTAGCTGGTAATAATTAGCCCCAGAAATGGAAAAAAAGGCGAGATCCACTGTGGCTCCCGTTCAGTTCAGGGGAGGTCCGGTTAGGACCAGGTTGATGAGCGTTGTTTAATTGCTGCTAAGCTGTTACTGGATAGAGTATGGTCTCCAGGAGGTGCCCGACATGCAAAAGCATGTGGCAAACTGGCTGCAGAGAGCAAGGACAGGCAGAGATGCTCCTAAGACCTGGCTGTCGTGGGACCTGATTAGCTAGGGTTACTTGGTGACTGGTGGTTCTGGTAGTGGAAGGTTTAGGAGATCTTTTGGATGTTTGTGTTATCCAAAATGGAGTGATAGAAGGAGAAGTTTTCAACTGTTTAAGACAAATCACTATGTGAAGTCAGGACACATCCCACCACAGCCCAAGACACTACAGGTAAAGAATAGATTCAAGGAAATCACTAAAGCTTCTTTATGAGGAGAAGAGATAAGATGTGAGACTTTTGGATCAGGAATATGCAACAGCCCTGCCTCAAAGACTCAGTAGCTGGTTAGCCTTGGATAAATATAAAAAATTGGACCAGAAAGGTCCTCCAGGGTTGTAACTCCTCCTGTTCCTGTGTCCTCAGCCAGAGCATCTTATGAGGGCTGAGTTCTTGCAAGCAATGTGGAGGATGCTTGGGGTCCACTAACCCCTTGTTCTTCCATCTCTTTCCAAATCTTCCTTCTTTTTCTGGACCATGTGAGGACAACACAGACAACCTCATGCCCATTGTGCATCCCGTCTCAATTTGTAGCAGAAGCTGTAGCCAACTGCATTCTTTCTTTTCTTCTTCACCACTTCCCAGAACAGTTTCAGCAAAGCACACACTTTATAACACAACCTCCTTAGATGAGAGCCTGGTGTCAGGTCTTCTATACTATGGGTGCATTGGGAAATATGGGAATAGAGAGTATCAGGAGGGCAGTGACATCTAAATCAGAATGGTTTGGGTTGAACAGGACCTTAAAGACCATCTAGTTCCAACCCTCTGCCATGGACAGGGATTCCTCCCACCAGACCAGGTGGCTCTGTCCAGCCTGTCCTTGAACACCTCCAGGGATGGGGCATCCACAGCTCTCACACCAGAAGTTCTTATGAATTAGAGACTGACTGTCTCTTGCCTACCTAACTCTTATAATCTGTGATGACTTCATGATTTGTTCCAGATCTTTCTTGTTTATGTGACTTGGGATAGGTTGATGTTTGCCTCTGTCCCTGCAATGCGACACTGGTGACTCAGTTTGCATCCACCATCAGGTCTAATTTTGATGTGCCCGAGAACTACTCTTTTTTTTTCAAGCTAGAGCAGTTGGCCTAGTAAAAGGTATGTTCCTTCCCTACAAATCTCACTTAAGCTCAGCCCTGAGGTCTTTCAGGCAATATTTATCCAGCATCAACGCTGCATACACAGATTATTGCTTCTAGAAGGAGCAAGATGGGAACCGGGCATGTTAAAGACCAGATAATGGGGATGACAGGACATCTTGGAAATAGTTTTTAAGGTGGAATTGATGGCAGAAAAAGGATAACAGCTTAAAGGAAAATGCAAACTAGTTGTACATGATTGAAAACAAGGGGTCTTAAGATTATTTTTAATTTTTTTCCTGGCCAGATGCCTAGGAGTTCCTCTGTAGCAAAAGCCAAGGCAGAGCAGTGAAAGACTGTTGCTGACCAAAGGAATATGACTGCACCAGATGCACCGTGAAATCTGAAGTCTTTCTGTTTTGTTTGTTTTGGTTTTTTTTTAAATAAAAAACCTGCTCCCAACATGGCAGGCTGAGCACATACTGAAGTACTAACATGTGGATGCCTTTCATTGCTTTTTGAGATAAGGGCTGCCCCTTCTACATCTTACCTAGTTCAGTAGCTGTGCCAAGTGCCACCCAACTGAAGCAAGGTCCAGCACTTCTGACATGAGCGTGTACGTGCCCTCTCTTTTAATGCAAGCAGCAACACACACACACACGCACACACACAATTTGGTGGGACAGAGAGTCGTGATCTGTCCTGATGTGTGTTTTCAAGGGGGAGGCAAGGGAAGAGAATGGGTACTAAGACAAAGCCAATTCTTACAGTCCAATGGTCCGGTCAGACCATTGTTCCTGTTAATCCCATCTTCTCAGATAGCAACTGCTCATTGGGAAGATGAAACTCTTCCCAGGATGCAGCCGGTGAGCTGGGCAATACCCTCAACCGCGTGAAAACAGCTTTCTCACCCTCCCATGTAAACATCTTATGCTCTCTGAAGCATAACGTTAGATTACCTGAATAATATTGTCTTCCTGCTTCTTTTGCTTAAGTCTTTTGTTTGGGCGGAGATATCTCCGGTGAGTCACTGAAGTGAAAAACACTCCTTGGTGGCCACTGCTGTAGTGACTTTCACGACAAATACCCTCTCCCCTTCCCCTGTTTTATCTCTTTCTACAGAACCAAGGGGTAAAAATGAGAGCATATGGTCATGGCTTGTTCTGCAAGTGTGAAACATGGTCCCAAAGGGGACCTTTCTCCTCTGCCTGGCAGTGAGATTGCTTGCACAAATTTAGGGAGTGTGTGAAAGAGGAAACAGCCATGTAAGAGATCTCATATGTAGGAGATCAAGGAGGACGCTATCTTCCAGGCTGTCCTAGTTTGAATTGCGCTGCAGTTAGGTCACGCTCAGGAGTGCTTTCCTATGCTCGCCTTGGACAGGCAACATGTCCACACAGCAGCATGGAGATGATCTGGGCTCTCACAGAACCACACACTGATATGGGGGTGGATGATCTCCAGATGACCTCTGGAGATCATCTAATCCAACTCCCTGCCAAAGCAGGTCCATCCAGAGCAGGTTGCACAGGAACATGTCCAGGAGGATTATGAATGTCTCCAGAGGAGGAGACTCCACCGCCTCTCTAGGCAGCCTCTTCCAGGGCTCTGCCACCCTCACAGGAAAGAAGTTCTTTCTCATGTTTGAAAGAGGGGAGATTTAGATGAGATATTCATAAGAAATTCTTTGCTGTGAGGGTGGTGAGACACTGGAACTGGTTGCCCAGAGAAGCTGTGGCTGCCCCATCCCTGGAGGGGTGGAGCTTTGAGCAAGCTGGTCTAGTGGGAGGTGTCCCTGCCCATGGAAGGGGGGTTGGAACTGGGTGATCATTAAGGCCACTTCCAACTCTCACCATTCTTTGATTTTATTCTAAATCTGTGCCTGGATTTGCCTCCCCAAAAGACCATGATATCACATCCCCTTGCAGCTAAGAGCCCAAGGATGCTGAGAAGAGACTTCTTCAAGATGGTGTTCTGGCTCTGCAGTTGTGCTCCTTCAGAGGACTGATTCCCTTCCTTCTTCTTGGTGCCATGGTCTGCTTCCAGCCTTCATGAGTCCCTGCAGGGTATTCCACCTCAGGAGGAGGAATTACCCCTCTGTTAGCACCAGTGTGCATCCCAGTGTCTCATCAGGGGGCTCATCAGGTGAGGAGGGCTTTGCCATCAAGGCGGTTTCTTTCCCAGCTCTGCCAAATTGCTCCAGGGTGCCTCATTAAGCCCGCTGCTCCCTCACTGCAATGGAGCTTGTTTCTTCTTTTAATGCACGGGCTGACAGGCCTGGAAATATCAAACTCAGCAGCTTTGCGCCCTGCTCAGATCTGAAGCGCCGTGTGTCGGAGCTAATTAGCTGGATTTCAAATCAGAAGGGCAACTGGCTGCCTACTCTGACAGCCCTGTTTCATCAGGACCTCCCAGGAAGATTGTTTTAAAGTTCCCCCTTCCCAAGCTTGAGCTGAAGTCACAGGAAACTCCTCTCTTTTCTTGGGGTGGGGAAACAAGCATTAAATATTTGATTATTTTTTTGTGTTTTCCTGTAAAATACACTTCATGCTTCCTTTCAGTCAAGTAAAGATCATTAACACCCATCAACCACCTCAGTTTCAAGAAGCACTGGGGAGAGATGTGTTTGCTTTCCTGCGAATCTTCCTGCACCACCACCTCCTATTCCATGAAAATCAACATCAGCTCAACGGGTGCCTCAGAAGAAGACTGTGCTTTTTTGTTTTGCATATTATGAGACAATTCTCCTCTGCCTGCTGCTCTGCCTCTGGGAGGCCACCACAGTGCTCAGACGCCTACAAGACGAAAGGTTTTAGGGCTGGAAGAAGAGATTCTGAACATCCAGATGGATTTTCCAAATTATGTCTGATGCTCCCCATCTTGAGCCTTAAACTTCCGCTACAACCAGGGCACAGCTGAAGCCAAGAGCTGAATTCACAGCTTTTGTCTCCTTATGTGCTGGCCAACATTAAGATCAGTGGTGATTTTGGGCTGCTCAGCTTTATACTGTTGGAAGAGACCTACATTTTAAAGGCAGGTGCTTGAAGCTTTTTGCAGATCAGGCATTCATGGAGGGCGCATCAAAATCTCTACCCCTCCAAAACCTGCTCTGATGTGCTACAGAAATCCCCTAAAAGCTTCCTCTGTGAATTCGAGCCCACCTGGAGTTGCTATTCCTGCCTCAACCCATTCAACCAGTCTTCTGCCTTCGTCTCTGGACCTTTAATCACCTCTACAGTGGATGCTGGGTTCCTACACAATGCGTTGCTATGGGCAATTGGCAGACTTGGGAGTCACTACAATGAATTCCCACCTGAGTCCTCTGGCACCAATTCAGCCAGGCACTTTCTTCTTTATTTCCCCCCCTTTGCACCCCCCAATTAAAAGTAATATGTCATTAAGTTGCCTTTATATTTGTGTTGGTGGGCATGTCAAATGCTTGCACAATACCAGCTCTTGCAAAACCCGAGACAAAGAGTCCCACACAAACTGGCTGCCCTTCACTACAAAGTCCCTCATTGTATATCAATTCCTTAATAAAGGAAACTTAATGAGACACCGGAGGGGCCCCCAGCAACACAGGGTCTGAGACCTGAGGAGGCGGAAGTGTGTGTGGGGGCTTTCAGACCTCTGCAGCGTTAGGTTGCAGGAGTTAATTTAACTGAGCAGAGCTGGTGTTCTCCTCCAGGAAAAGCTAGCTGAGCCCTCAGAAGAAGGATTTCCAATGCCACCCCATGCTGGGGGCCTGATGTCTCCATTTCTGTGGAGTGACACCTCTCTCCATCCTGAGTGTCCTCTCATCCATCCAGAGCAGGGGGTGCAGCTCTACAGGAGGGGTGGGAGAGGATTTTCAGCTGAAAGCTTTGACGTGTCCTACACACGCTGCCTTATTAGTCCTTTGCAGTCTTCCAGTGTAAGAGGGAAGGATGATTCATTCCCCATTAAACTGAAAGGAAACCAGAGCATGAAAGGATACCAGAAAGAAAACTTCTATCCTGCTCTCCTGAAGTAGACCTTAATGAGCAACTCAGGGAGTTTCTACGTGGTGTGTGGAGACAGAGATGACGTTAGTTTACCCATGCTGAGCTCTCTGCACCCAAGAAGGACCAGATAAGAGGCAGGGCTGGGGTACCACAGCTGGATGATGCCCCTGATATTTCTCTCTTATGTTATGGCACAGCACTGTATGTGTGGCTTTTGGGTTAGGGCTATCCAAAAGCTGTCACATCCTGGCAGAGCAGCTTTGTTCTGGCTGTCTCCAGCCATGCCAACATGCTTAGTGAGGAACTGATAATCTGGTGTTGAAGCAGATCCATCCATGGTGACCCCAGAACTGGAGTCTGTGTTGAGATGATGGACTGAGCAGGTCTGCTTGGGGCTGCAAGAAGGATACACAAGCAGAACATGGTCAGGTGATGGCGTGACTCAGAAGGCGGCCTGTAAATCACCTTCACACCTCTTCAGGCTACCCAGCCTTTTTCCTGAGCTCAAAACCCTTCAGCCTCATGAGTGAGACAGTGCTGCCCCACCAGAGACTGTTGTGTCTGAAAGCAAATGGCAGGTAGGGAAGGTCTTGCCTTCAATGGCCTTGCTCCTGAGCAAATAAGCTCTGAGGAGACAGGAGAATCTACTGTGGGATCAGAAGGTAGGAGTTCAAAGACTCATCTTTGGATTTCCACTGAAATCTGTCTCTGTGGAGCACTTTGGTGTTGCAGAAAGTTTGGGGCAATCAGTGGGACATGCTGAGAGTGAATAATGGCCCCTCATTGCCTTGTGAGCCAACGGCTATGGAAAACTCATGTGCCTTAGCCAGGTTCATGTGAGAGACCTCCCACATCCAGCATCAATCTAAACTCTTCTTTTTCAATCAAACACATCCATCTCAAGCCCTGCTTTGCAAATGTGTTATGTCATGGTCTGTTCCGCCTTTTAATAGAGGTACTCTAACACTCTTTGAAGGGACAGTAGTATGGGTTGCTGAATGCCACTAACGTTGTCTGCAGCTGCATCAGTCATTGCAGGCTCCAGTGTGCTCACTATAGCAGCAGGATCAAGGAGGCAAAACTTCTCTAGCAGAAGGTCAATAACAGCAACGCAGTTTGCTTGGGGAGTGGGATGCAATATGTGTTGAAACCAATCATCGTATGTGATGAAATCTTTATTATGTGATTAAAATCATCCCAGATTTGTCTTGCAGGTACTGACCACAGAGACTTTAAGCAACCTGGTCTGGTGGGAGATGTCCCTGCCCATGGCAGGGGGGTTGGAACAAGATGATATTTAAGGTCCCTTCCAACCCAAACTGTTCTATGTTTCTACGATAATCATCCCATTTCTACTGGCCAGAGGAAAGGATGGCCTTATAATGTGGGATATAATTGCTTGTGGTCCTCATTTCCTCTCCAAGCTGAACACATGGCAGTGTCCATCCTGGAAAGGAGATGATGTGAATAGTTTCCTGCATTTGATGGTTGGACAAGATGATCTTAAAGGTCCCTTCCAACCTGGACGATTCTATGATTCTATGATCATTTGTAGGAAGCAATGATTAAACCCAAGACATTCACTTACCAAAACTGAAGAAGGAAGGAGTGGAGCAATAGGACGAGGGGTAATGGTTTTAAACTGAAAGAGGGAAGATTCAGATTAGGCATTAGGAAGAAATTATTTCCTGTGAGGATGGTGAGACATTGGAACAGGTTGCCCAGAGAATCTCTGGCTGCCCCATCCCTGGAGATGTTCAAGGCCAGGTTGATGGGCCCTTGAGCAACCTGGTCTGGTGGGACGTGTCCCTGCCCTTGGCAGGGGATAGAAAGGGATGCTCTTTAAGGTGTCTTCTAAGCTGAACCATGCTATGATTCTAGGATTCTACAAAAGCCTCTGGTCGCACTAAGTGGTGGATGTGTGAGGAACAGGGAAACACTGGTGGGACTGACTGGACTTGCCTTCACCCACTTGGCATTGCCGGTGTAAGAGGAACGAGCTCTTTGCACCCTCAGGCACATACTTGCCCTTGCCCATGGAGGGGAATTAATGTGCAATCTGCTCTCATGGACCTTATGTGGAAAAGATATTGAACCTCTGTGTCCTCCCCATCTGCTGGCAGCTGGGAGTTTCCCACACCACCTTCAAAAGCTATCCCCACAGGGAATCTGGGCCAAGGAGTGGTTTGCCGTATGAAGTTACGCAGCACGATGCTCTCCAGTGTCTCTGCCAGAAGGCAAGAATTTCAGGACTTCTTGCACCGTGCCTGCTTTATGAATTACCAGAGGATTGTGTTTGCTGAGCTATCATCTAAAAAATATGTGCTTGCCCCACCCTAGCAGGAAGACTCACATTACTTCACTGGAAGGTGGAGCTCTGCACCAAGTCCGAAGGAACCAGACTGTTGAATCAGCCCTACGGGGATGCAGCCAAACCAAGCCAAGCAGCTAATCCATTGGAGTTTATGGATATTCCAGTCTAAATCCTACTTCTAGCAATGGTCAAGGCTGGTTGTATCGGAGGGAAGATGTGTCAGCCAACTCTCGGTGTCCTTGGTGCATGGGAAGCTGAGAACATCATCGTGTTGGACAGCATTCCATGTAATAACATTTACTTTGAGACCAGTCAGTGTCACGCTCTGCCCAGAAAAATTGGATCCTTCTTCCTTCATCATGCAGAACTGCAGATGTTTGTAACAGCTGCAATGTTTTGCAGCTTTTACAGCCAACATCCATCCTCTAATTCAGCTTCTGTATCATTCAGTGACCCCATTAGCAAAGCTAACAGTGAGGATGGGTTTTCTTCTTGGTGCAAATGTATTTTCAGTGGCTGACCAGGACGTTGGAAGATGCCCACAGGGGGAAGCAGGCAGGTCCTGTGGCTCAGAGAGACAGTCTGGCAGAAAAGTGGCTTTGCTTTCAAGGAACTGTTGGTCCTTGTCTCTCTTGTCCCTGTTTTGTAGTTGAGTGATTGAGAAGAGACTCAGACCTGGCCTGTTTAATGAACTTAGTTTTAATTCAAAAGTACAAACGCTGTCAGATCTCTTATAAACATTTAGGTCCTTGCTGGCAGAGGAGGTTTGTCCAGAGGAAGTTTTGGATAAGGGTAATGTGGTAGATACAACCAGGTGAAAGCTGCTGGAGGACTGAACATTCCTCTCTCCAAACCCTAAAACACCACATGCACTATAATTCACTGTACGTGTTTGAAACCAGCAGGCAAGTTCTGCGCCATTTCATGCCCTGCTCATTGCCCATTGACTCCAGCCAGGCACTCTGCTGTCCAGAGATTTGTGTCTGAGTCCATTCCATGTGCCCTGAAGAACAGGGTTGTCCTTCACTCAAGTGATGCTCATAGTCTACCTGAGCAGAAATTTGGAACAACTTTGTAACCCAACCACTCAAAACGAAACAAAGCCCAGCACCAAATAACTCAGGTTCTGTATCCTCAGGGTCTTGGTTTTGATCCAGCTGGATCTTAGGATCAGGATTATGATGAGAGGCCAGACCCTTCCTCAGGGCCCTCAGTCACTATCAGTCTGGACTTGAAAGCCTGGAAACCACAGTCCATCACTTGGTTTTATTTGAAAACTACCATCTGAATTCATGTCTATTTAAAGATTGTATCTATTTAAAACACACACACACACACACAAAAAGGGAGATGGAAATAGCAGGGGCTGTGAGGAATGTGAGCTCAGCTCAAATTCTTCCTCATCTGAACACATGGCGACTTGGATACTTTCCACAGATGGCTCACAGCCGCCATTCCTGGACTGCCAGCGGCAGGGAAAGCAACATCTCCCACACATGGTGACAGTCCTCCTGCCACCACAGCCCAGCCCTTCAGTTGATTTGCAGGTCGTTATCACACTATTTATAGCTGTCACCTATTTCTGACCCTGCAGACCTACTTGCACACTAGAGGCATCGCCACTTCCAGAGTCCCTGGGCGAGGCAGGAATGTTTGAAGTGTGACATCTGCGAGGTCAAAGGAAGAGAAAGACTGACACCAAAGAGAGATGGAGAGGTCAGGCAGGGCACAAGGTATCTCAGGACTATCACAGAGTCACAGAATGATATGGGGTTGGAAGGGACCTCTGGAGATCATCTAGTCCAACTCCCTGCCAAAGCAGATCCACCCAGAGCAGGTCCCACAGGAACGTGTCCAGGTGGGTTTGGAATGTCTACAGAGAAGGAGACTCCACCACCTCTGGACAGCCTGTTCCAGGGCTCTACCACCCCCAAAGTAAAGAAGTTGTCCTCAAGTTTAGGTGG
>JAOTQQ010000019.1:10739764-10824504 GCA_026546715.1 Gallinago undulata | reverse complement strand
CTGGAGGTGTTCAAGGCCAGGCTGGATGGGGCTTTGAGCAACCTGGTCTAGTGGGAGATGTCCCTGCCCACGGCAGGCGGGTTGGAACTTGATGATCTTTAAGGTCCCTTCCAACCCAAATGATTCTATGGTTCTATGATTACTTGAATTGAATGTGCAGGGCTAGTACAAAATAAGAGACACACTTGATTGTAGAACATCCTGTGTTTGCAAACCATATCCCAGATGTTGCACAAAAACCTCCCTTTTGTTTTTAAGGAAACCAATGGAATAAACCTTGGAAGAAGAGTAAATTGTACTTGGGTTGCCATTCAAATGCTTCATAGCATCATTGACTTATAGATGTGTAGAGTTTACAATACAAAGTTATCGAAGCAAAGCTATAGCCCCGAATACTACTATAGGTCAGGAAAAGGAATAACGTCATGATTCTTTGCCTTCTCATGGAGGATACCCCAAGTCTTACAAACCCACAGGAGGCTTCCAGAGAAAAAGTGAAATAGCATTATAGGAAAGGAACCTATCCACTCTGTGAACTCCTATTACAACTAAGAAAACAGATTTTTTCTAAGCAGCAGCAGGAAGGCATGGAGGAACTCTGTTGTCACTGAAGGGGACAGATGCCCTGTATGCTGGGGAATACAGACCAGCAACACCAAAACTGTTTTTTAGGAGAGATGAATAAAAGCTGAGTGTCAGCACAGAGAAGCACTTGATACATTCAGAGAAGCTTGCAGAAAATCCTCTTAGCAATCGAACAGGCTCCTAGCTGCTGCAGTCATTATAAAAAGCATTTCTGACCAGTATGTTGCTCCACAAGAGAACATTCCTTTTAATTTTAGCATAACTACTCTAAAAAGGGCAAGCGTGTTGATTTTTCCCACCGGAGATAATAATGTTATCAAAAAGCTACTCTAAAATCACAACAGCAACTAATGAAGGCACAACACTATTTTCTTGTGTGCACATAGAAATAATTATCCCTTTGCTGTAACCTAACTGTTAACATTTATTGCAAAACAGGTTAAAAAAAGGTAGTCTGTCTCAGAGAATCTCAGTAAGAATAAATAAACATGCATTTTTATTCCAAACAAATGTTAATATGCTGATATCTTATTTAAGACACTCGGAGATGAAGAAGCTTCTTTTCCTCTGAGTACAGCATGTCAGCTGAACCTTCCCTCACAGAGAGGCTACCAGAAGAGACAACAGACACAGGCACTGGGGAATCACCCATGAAGGTTCTGGGGAGTCCCACAGGACTTGCCAGTCTGCAAACTCAGATGCAACACAGGAAAGGAAGATTATGGCATGGGGAGACAGCAGAACACCACCACTACTTTTGTATTTAGATGCTTTCTAAGTAATTATTGTTGTGCAATCCATAAGAGACCTGAAAGACCCACAGGCATTTTGTAGATGAGGTATGCAGAAACCATTTGTCGGCCACTGTGAGCAGAGACAGCTGGCAACAGGCAGTCTGGAAGCAACCCTCGGATCACGCCTTACCTACACAGACACAATCTTCCCTCTGGTGTAGGAACAATTTCATGAGTACAAGGGTGTTCTACAGATCCCCACCAACTCCGATTCCTGGGACATTTGATGTTGGTACTTTGGTGGAGGTCAAAGATAACCTTCACAAATACAACAGACAGAAAAGAAGGAAGACATTTAACTGGAGATTTTCCTGTATGAAGAGAAGTTTCTAGTAACTCTCTGTTAGAGTCACAACGCTTCAGCCTGCTTCTTTGCTACTGTGTGGGAGGCTTTGAAAATGCAGAGCTTACTCATCTTCACGGGACTGATAAAAAGACACCTAGGCAACAAAGCTTAAGGGAAATAAAATGCCCAAAGTAAACTATTGCATGGACCGCACAGTTCATGAGAGATGGAAAGGGACAGTTCCTAATCTTCTGGCAACTGGCTCAAAGCAGGCATGTCTTCCACTTGCCATCTGGGCTAGTGTGCAGTATGTGGTTTTAATGATCAGAGGGTCTGGATTCACATGTGGGCACTGGGGGCAGGCAGGTAACTTGCAATCAAACTCGCAACCAAAGCTGGCACCAGTTACTGCCTTGCTGGTCTCCTCACTAAGAGCAGAACAGTGGAAGGATAGAAAGGACTTTTCAGGGTACCCCATAGCTATGTAAGAAGGGAAAAGGGTGTTTTGCACGAACACCTTGCCCTCTCAAAAAAAATAAAAAAATAAAATAGGGCTTCACACTCCCAAATCACTAATACAAGATGAGAGACCCTGATGGTCCTTAAATATTTGCAGGTGCTTGATCAAAAGCACTGACTGTGAAACTATGAGGCATGGAAAATAGGACTGAGGATACGATTTGGTACCTGTAACACTAGAGGAGAACAGTCATTAAGTCCCCCCACTGCAGGTGCTTATCATGTTCCAGAAAAAACATCATGAACCACACCTGCCATCTTGGTGTGATATAGTCACATAGCAATCAAAAAGAACAGACTAATCACATTTAACAGGGAAAGACCAAGATTAATATCAAATAATTGGTATAAAATGGCACCTAGAAGAAGAAAAGAAAAAGCAGAAACATTGGTCCAACAACTTTGGGGTTGAAATGAAAACAAGTAAATTGATGTATTTAATCTCCTGACATAAAGGAGGATAATGACACATAAGACATTTTGCCCCAGAAACAAATTCAATATAAGTGGATAAAATCCCAGATCCCACACCCTCTTGTAATACTTAAATATACTTTAGAGAATTGGTAAGAGAGGCAATTTGATGATTTGATTGAATTTTTGTTCTTCTCTAGTCCATCAATTCTACTGTGTCATGTAAAACTCAGATTTGAATTTGTGTAACTTTAAAAGTCACAAAGCCGTGTCCCTAGCTGAAGGCTACGTCAATTAAGGAGGGCTGCAAGTTGAAGATGCAATAGCTACATGTCTGTTCTTCTGGAAGAGAAGCTCCCACAGAGGGACTGCAGCAAATGACTATCAATTAATCCCTCTTTGTAGACAAAGTTCTAAGTGTGAAGGTGACAATTATTGAATCATTTTTCTCAGGGGTGAAAACCCTAGTTTGATTCTGGCATAATTAAGTTTCCTCTTCACAAACACAGAAAGAGAACAAGTGAAACCGTAGAAGTGAAGATAAAATGTGCATGCTACCACAACGCTTTTTAAACATGCAGATACAAATTCCTATGCCATTTTATAACTGTCAAGTCTTAATTAAAATACTACATTTCTCTGACTCATGGTGCTGTAGGATGCATGTATGTTATTCACATGAATATTAATCTCTTCCCAGGTAGGAGGCTGAATTGCTCAGGGGATTTATTATCACATCACACATGGAAAATTCTTGGGGGTCTTTTCTTTTCCTTTTTCTTTTTCTTTCACATTTCAGCCAGATCATTAACAATTAAGAGTCATAAGAACCATCTTGGTAGTCCATGTGAGAGGAATCCAGCAGTTTGTATCAGCGAGCTGGAGCTCCATGTGTATTAATGAAATGATAGTGCGCATGGAGGAAGGGCAACACGGAAAAGAGGAGGATGCATCACTTTAAACATTAAGGACATAAGCAGCTGCTCTAAGCACCAGAACAAAAGAGAATGATAGTCCTCTTGAAAGCTTCTAAGTAATGACAGAAGATGGAAAGATGTTAATGGGGTGATCAGGGAACTGAGACAGGACCTTTTCCAACTATCAACCCAATCACCTGTTTAGACTATCATCACAGGGACCTTTACAACCCTGATACTTATCTGGGTAATTTGGACTCATATCAGCAACTTTCAAACAAGATCTAGAAATGAGCTGATGATGCACAAGGCGCAGAAAGCAACTAGCATAGACGCTCTTCTGGATTGAGCAAAAGTACAGAGATAAATGAGGATGCAAATAGATCCAAGAAAACTATGACAGTCTTCCTGATGCCTTGGACGGAAAGGAATTAGACGAGGTAGAAAAACACTATGCGATTCAAGAACACAAACTAATAAAAAAGTACGTTGCTAAAGCTCATGAGAAATAGGCTTAAAGGACCAGGAAGCTGTTAACAGTTAATGAAACAGCATTAACAGAAAAAAAGCACAAGTTATCCCAGTGAAGAAGAAGGAAAGGACATAAATGAGAGACCTGTCCAAAGGAAAAATCACAAGCCCTTTAGAGGGCTTGAACCTCTAAATACAATTATCTTCTTATTGGAGTTTTTAAGAAGTATGATTGTGACAAAAAAACCACCTGCTACTCATAGGAAGGCAAAGCTATCATCAGGTGACTGGAACATTTGATGCCTTAGTTGCTTCAGGTCTTCACTGTCAGGGAACTGAACTGCAGTCAGGCAGCTGACAGAATTAATATTGGGGTTTTTTTAAAAAAGGGGAAAGGAAGTTTAGCAAGTCATAAAAAACAGGCTGCAGTAAAGTAAAACAAATTTGAAAGCAAAAAGATAAGGTAGTTATTTCTAAGTTAGCTGGTCCTGATAAATCTTCATCCTCAGGTACCAAGCTGTAAAGCTGACATCACAAAGCAGTAAGAATTTGAAAAACAGGCAATGTACTTGAAGATTTGAAAAGGGCAAAGCAAGCATTTACGCTTAAAAAATAGAAAGACAAGGACTTGGATAATTATGAAAGCGCTAACTTGACTTTTTTCCCCCGCTCCTGGGAATTGAAGACTGGAACAAATAATCAAATTATTTGTGAATCTTCCAGAATATAAAAAGGAGAGAAATAACAGCACATTTTATCAAGAGTAGAACTGTGTCAAATGCATTTAACTTCATTCTATGACAAGGTATATTAGTCTTAAGGGTAGGAGAAGAACAGTAGAAGTAGATATAAAATCCTGAGGTCTGGATCAAGCTGCTGAAATAAATGCAAACACACTGGAAAAATATTATACTCAGGGTAGCCAACCTCAAAGAGCATATCACGCAGTGTCCCTCAGGCAGCTGTGGTAGCACACAGCCTGGCAGCTTGGGTACTACACAACTTTTTCACATACAACTTGAAGGATTTGTAGGCATAACAGATTAGGAAAAGACGCACTGCAATGTGCTTAGAGAGTGAAAAAAAAAAAGAACAATTCTGTACAAACAAGTGCAAAATCATATTCAGCTGAAATCCAACAGAAATATAGGCTAGGGAACAACTGACAAAGCCCATCTTCACAAGGAACCTCAGCTCTGGAAAAGATGAGAGGCCAACTATGCATCAGTGTTAGTCTGTCACAAAAAGGTACCATCACAGCAGGACACCCGATATCTTGGGATATCGGGATCACAGCCTGGAGAACAAAGTCTGTGTTGCTCTGTAGTGCACATGAGCAGGATCTCTGCTGGGTTTCTACATTCAGCTTTGGACGCTGCACTTCAGGAAAAACAAGAAAACTAGAGAAAAAGAGAAAAAAAAAAAAAGACAGGATGATTAAAAAGGGCCTAAAAAACCTGACAAGAAAAGGCTAAAAGAAAATGGGTCATTTAGTGAACATGAGAAGAGCAAACGGGGCTTTTTCCTCTCTTTGCAGGAGCTCTTCACAGTTCCAGAGAGGAAAGGAATCCATTCTGCTCCTTTACTATTTTCCATGAGAAATAGATTTATACAGCAAAAGAGAGATATAGAGCAGAGGTTAGAAAGAGCCTTTGGACACCAAAGACAGCTAAGCCCTCGAGCAGGCTGCTGGAAAGCTCTATCTCTTACAATTTTTTTTGTTTTAAAGAAATTTATATCAGTAATTGCTGGGCGAGGTCAAAGAAAAGCAAATCATGACATTTTGTGGTTGTAACTAAACTAGTATTTCTGTAACAGTCATCTCAAAGCATGTCTTTCTCCCAAGTCAGCAGAAACACAAAGGTTGATGCTGAACCACCTCATGGACTTTGTACTCCCTCAGAAAAAAAATAGAGAGATACCCAGGGAGAGGCATCGCTTAATCTCTTGTCCCTTCTAGTACGTTCTAGAACTTGTTTTCCACAAAGCACAGAACTGTTTTGCTTCCATGCCCTACAAAACCACAACAAAAGTTCATTTTCTTCTTAGATTTTCTTCAATTTCACTTTCCATGTCATGCTGACGGTTTTGACCCAAATCCCTGCTGCTCAGAAGTGAAGTAACACAGTAATTGTTAGACAAGAAAGAATTTACAACCCAGATAAGCCAACGTAAAAACTATTTCTGCAATGGTACTTCCAGATGCCCCCCAAAAGGCCAAAAAAAAAAAAAATTGTTTTCCTAAAAATTTGCAATAAAACCAGAAGAGAAAGAAAAGTCCTACTACTGATAGATAAATACTGTAAAATAATAAAACAAGAGAGCTTTAGAAGAAAGTTGTATTTCTAAAAAATATATTAACTCTGCATGTTGGGTAGTAGGCAATAGTTTATCATCTATAGAATGTGAACACCATATGTTATCTTTCTGTGGGCATACAGATGGATGAAAGAATAAGACTTTTAAAAAAAAAAAAAACCCACAACTTTTTGGGTCTTAATCGCTGTTGTCTAAAACAAGAGTGTTTATACTGCTGAAGAAAATGTCACAACCTTTTCCTTTTGACTTCCCAAATGAAGATTATTTATTTTTAAATCTTACTTTCATGAGATGGAAATACCAAGACTAATTATACACCCACTTTCAATTAGTATATATAAAAATATTTGATATAAAGTTTCCCAAGGAACATTTTCACATGACAAATAATACAGATAACTCCTAGTAAGCTAACAAGCTATCCTTAAGTTGCCTTGAGAAAGTCTTCATGTCAAAGTGTTTAAGACAAAGCATTCAGTCCCAGACATTATTATTATTTACAAATTCAGAGCTAATTTCTCTGCTTATTCATCTCTAGTTCCACACAATGATGCTCAAAATATTTGATAGAATTAGATAGCTTTAAGACCACCATAACAGGTTGCAGTCCTATACAATATGTTTGATTAAATTTTTGTCTGCAAAACATCAAAACTGTAAGAGGTGTCTTACAAGAATGAAGAAATGAAACCTTCAGCCACAGGTCTAAAACCCAGGCAGCACAGAGAAGGAGTGAAGCAATACTCTATCCTACCTCTTGAAGCCGCAGTCGAACTTTGCTGATGGCTCTAATCCAATGGGCTCTTGCTGGAGGAAATGGTGGTGGCTCGTTGTCACCATGGTAGCTTAAAAGCAAGGAACAGAAAATCACTATATAAAAAACACTTATCTGCAACATTAAAGACTCAGTGTTACACAGTGCAATCACAGCTTCAACTCTGGAAGCTGAAATAGCCAACAGGCTCCAGTCAACACAGCCCTGCACATGCCCTGGGAAATAAGAGGCTGAAGCAGAAGTTTCCTACAAAGGAACTGTCTTGGAAACTGATGAGCTGAAAAAAAGATGTAAGCCAGGATGCAATCCAACCCCAAGAGTCAGATGATATTGGTCAGAACAACAGGAAAGCAGCCCAAGATACCTGATCAAGCCAGTTCAACATGTTGGCATCGTAAACACACAGACAAAGAGACAGATGGAAGATTTTCCATCCCCTGTTCCACGTCTGTTGCAGGTCTCTTCTAATCACTGCTTCCTACTCACCCCTACTGCTACAAATGTACAACCCCTCTTCAGTGGAAACACTGCGCTCAGTGGTGGTTTTCTGCCATTGATGGCACTTTTCTCACTCTACCCTTTCCTACACCTTTTCAACAGGGCATGCTGCCTCTGGCAGCAGTGACCCATTTCAGTGCCCCACAGCACATCTTACACTCCCTACCCTCATGACACCTTGGGCCTTTGGTTGCATTCCTTCTTTCATATGTTGCTGAAGCGTAAATCGCTGAAACAAACATCTTTCCCTGTCTGAAACTCACCCTGCACTGCTGACAGTGTTAAAAAAAAACCCATAGCTGGGAGCAATACAAATCCATGCTACACATCTACCTCAGGTGCAGCTCCAAGGATCAACCTTCAGAACTCAGTCCTATGCGTACTCCATGGACACTGGAAGGCACTGCCAGATAGCTAAGAGAATGAGAGCCAGTGATGCAGGAATATCCAAGTCAGATGCCTAAATTACCCCAAAATAGACTATATGTGAATAACCTTCCCCGAGAACAAATATAGGCCAGCCATTCTGGGACAAGACTCCTGCTGCTCTGTGAGGAGAAGAGGAAAGTGACTCAGAGTTTATAAACAGTTTAACACTTTTTCAAGTCTTGCTTTCCTTTTTTCATCTTTAGCGTAAGGATTGCCTACACATGAACTGCTGTAGTTAATTCTCTCATACCAGCACAGTGACACCAGCTGTACACTTCAAAGGGTACAGACAGGCAGACGTCTTTCCATGGACCTAACTGAACCAGAGGAAAACAATCCCTCATACTTATGAGAGTATAACCATACCTACAATAGCAGCTGCAATGACTTCACCACCTCAAGGAAAAAAAAGTCATTCCCAAAGTTAAGTAGTGAAACTTGAAATTCCTGTAAAACCCATACAAAACCCAGCACATGATTCCCCCAAACTTAGCTGAAATACTCTTAAAGGCTGTTTTCAATACTGCTGACAGTTTGGAAAGCCCAAGTGCAAGGACAAGAAAAGCTGCCACAAGTGAGTCAGAGCAACGCGTCTATTCAAAATTGTAATTCTACAACCTACAACTACATAAACACTAAATGTGGTAGCCTACTACACAAGAAAGGAACTAGTGCAGCTAGATGTAGTTCTTGGTTACTCACACGTAAACTTGATCACACATGGGTAATGGCAGCAGCTGTCTTTGGGCCAGACTACATTCATCAAACCAGAAACAGAAAATGCAGCAAATGAACCTCAAGGCGCTAGCAGGCATTCCTCTTTACATACATAGCAAACATAGTTTAAGCTTAGCCAATGTCTCATAAATAACTGGTCCCGCACGTAAAGATGTTTCACAGATCAGCAACATCAAAGTTAGTTGTTAGAGAAGACTGTAAAAACAATTACATAATTTGCCCCAGGAAATAGCAGAGAGAGGAATCCTTTTCTGAATCAGTTGAGAAGAACTCAGTAATAGTTTCACCTACCTCACTTGGGCTCCTGCATCAACATCTTTGGGCTTCTCAAATTCCAGAGGTAACATGGCTGCAGAATGGCCTGCGCGTTTCTCCTCTGCCTCGCAGACCTTCTCCTCCTCTCCTTTGCTGCAAGGCTCCTCTTGCTCCCTGAGCCATGCCTGACCATCCTTCTGGTAACTGCCCGAACTGTAGTAGGAATGATTCGACTCTCTCTCCTGGTGATCATCTTCTTGCTCAGAGCCATGGGCACTTTCATGGGAATGGTCCCCCTCACTTAGGTGAGAGCTTCCCTGGCTGACATTACAAGAGGAGCCATATCTACTACTGCCAGCAGGACTATGAGAAAATAAAAAAAATCCATCAGAAAAAACAGTGGCTTGGGGAAACGCAAGGCAATCTGCACATGTAGCAATGTGGACACTAGGTATTATTGAAAAAACATGTTATGAGGTAATATTTAACTATTATTTTCCCTGAACTAGATTTAGACTTCTGAAGCTGAAACCTTTGGTAGGCAGTACAAATACTTCATACACGGCCAACCAGTATATAGACCATACACGCCAAAGGTCTTTCTTGCACCGACTACTTCTTCACCTCAGATAAGCTAGAAACTACCAGTGAAGATATTCTAATAACCAGACAAGAATAAGAATGGAAACATAGCAATTCAGAGTGGAAGTGCTCCTGTCTTCTGCAGTTTCACTGCAGCTAAGGTCTTCACCATGACTGTTTAAGCAGACTACTGTTAAGAAGTACAGTTAACTTAAAGTTAACTTTATTTTTATATATATTATACATTTATGATAAGATACATTGAAGTCAAGATTAAGTTGTCAAGACTATCAACTTAAAACCTTTTACAAAAGAAGAGCAATCGTTCAAAGGGAAGCGGTATGTCTCACTCCAATATAGCTTTTTTCAATAATTTAATTTATATAAAAAACCCAATGCCATGGGGATATGATCTCTGTGATTCAAGACACCACTTCCAGGACTGAATTCCTAGAATCCTCACACGAAATACAGTGGATGGATATTACTCATGCAGACAGGAAAACTACGGCCAAGAATTAAGCAGCACTAATATCTCTTTCACTTGCACACTTACGATAATTTGGAGCTGGATGGGAAGTTTTGGAAGTGCAGTGTTGGAACTGTGTGATCAGAGGCACAAGTTCCACTTGTGTCACACAGAGACATAAGTTTAGTGAGTTTGTTTTGATTTTGGAGAGCCATTGTAACTTAATACACGCACAGGACTGAATATAGACTCATGAAATACTGACACCTTCCTTTAGTGGCTTTCCCAACTGCATGAAATAACCTCTCCACATTAGGAAAAGAAAACATTAGAATGCCTTCACTGGTATCTCTGAAAATGTTTTAAAATCCTCAATAATGTGAAGTGAACCTATTTAGCTCTATAATACATCAGCTGTAAGTTAAGTTTCTCTCTAAAACTAAAAGTCTTTACCCTGCATTTTGAAAACAAAATGCTCTTTCATTCTAATACATTCTACCTAGTCTTACCTTTTTTCTTACAAATAGAACATAATTATCACTAAACAAGAAAGCAAAGTGAATCGTATGCATCAGAATCGACACACAAAGAATATAACTTCTGAAAAGCTAATGAAATTAGCACTAGAAGCATCTCATTCAGTGGGACACAGATTAAGAATATGGGAAATCCAATCACACAGAAAAAAGGAGTAGGAAAAGGTGAGTCAGTGGTGTAAGGGCTTGTATGTAACTAGGGACTGCCATTTGCCACATCCTCTGTGACAATTATCAAAAATGCTACAAACACTTCACAATAAATAGGGGATGGGACTGAGCTACAAACATCAGACACCAAGGCCAATATCTACCGCTGCAGTATTGCATTATAAATGGCCAATAGACTTGAAACCATTTATTATGCCTCATTTGTAACTAGCCTTTTCTCATTCAGTTGTTCCACACTATTCAGAGCTGCAGCTTGTGCGCTGGGATGAAGCACTGCTCCATTAGGAGCAGAACCAAGCTCCGTTTCTTTCAGTTCAGGCTTATCTGATGTGTGCTCTTCTGGCCCATCTTCTTTCTGCAGTTCACCTGAAATCATGTTCTGCTGATCTTCTGACTCTTTATCAAGCTTCTCTCCCAGCTCTTTGTTGGATGTATCATCAACAGCGCTTGCACCAGATGGTTCTTTGGAAAGTTCATTGTCTACAGCGTCAGGCTGCTTTGAAGACAAGTTTACTTCTATATTTGCATCAGTCAGTTGATCTAAGACTGCAGATTTTGAGTTTTCATCTGAACTGACTGTTCCTAACACCTTGTCATCTGGTTTTGACAAAGCCTGTGGTAGTATATGTGGTTCCCTTTTGGCAGAGGTCTCCCTGTTGTCTTTTTGCCAGGGAAAAGAGAAATCTAGCTTTTTCCCAAATACTGGTCCTTGGGCACTCTCTGGCTTACCCACCTTTTCTTCACTACCTCCCTCAAACAGAGTGGAAGAAAGTTTCTTAAAGCTGGACATGAGACCCTGATCTGCCCCTGCTTTAGTAACAGAAGGTGGCTGCTGAGAGAAGAATGACCCAAATGGCTTTCCACTATCAGCAGATGACATAAAGCTGAATTTTGGCAAATTGGGCATACTTGGTATTTCAAAAACTGATTTACCACTATTTGCATCTGGAGGAACGTCATTAGGTTTACCTTGTTTCTTCAAGTCAGATTTGGAAGAGATCTCTTCTGCAGGCACCTCATCAATTGCTAAATGTTTCTGCTGTTCAGCAGTTTGCTGTTCTACCTCACTCATCTTCTCTTCATTTGGCTGAAGCAGATCAACACTGGGCTCATCAGCTGAAGCTGATGAGCTGAGTGGCTCCCTGCCACTACCACTGATCATGTCCTGCTGATCAACACCAGCGTTGGCCTGATCCCCTGTAAAAGCAGGCTTCAATTCAAGTGTAGCGCTCTCATCCAAATGGGAAAGGTTTCTGTCTGCCCCCTTAGTTGGGGCTTCTATTTCCAGTTCAAGCCCATCAGAAGAGCCAGTCTGAAGGACGTCAACAGCTGCCTTCTCTGTAGAAGCAGTCTGCTCCTCTGTTATGTGTGAAGACTCCACATCTAGTTGGCATGTATTTACATCAGTCTGGTCAGTGATCTCAGTCTGCACTGCACCAACTGCTTTACTGAAATCAGACTGGAATGGCTTAGTATCTGCTGTCTCAGAAGGCTGTGCATTGTTATCCAACTGCAGAACCTCAAGGGCTTGATTTTCACTAGAGACCACTGTCTCCAGAGTGATCCTCAAAGGTTCCTCTTTGCGGGTTTCCAAGTTCCTATTTTCCTCAGTTTCTGTTTTCATAGGAGACTCTTTTGTGGAGTATTCTTCTGCTGAAACAGGTAACACATCCTGCTTCTGAGAGCTTGAGACGTCTGTTTTAGTCTCTCTGGCTGCAGCTGTATTTTCTGTCTCCCTAGAGGCCTTTCCTGGAACAGACCCAGTGACAACTTCCACGCTACTGCTTTGAGGCTTAGGGGTGGAATTTGGAGGCATCTGTTTTGGAGATTCTTTTGGACCTTTGAAGATGCTGAACAGATCATTTGTGAAAGCTGGTGCTGGGGCACTTGGGAGGGATGAGAAACCAAAGAAAGAGGAGCTTTTCTTCTGTGCAGGAGGATTAGTAGCTTGAGGTTGGGAAAAGAAGCCAGATAATGTTTTAGTTGGTTTCATTCTTGTCATGAAACTTGAAAACATTTCAACTGAAGAATCCAGTACTGATTTATCACCCTCAGATTCCTTAGGTTTGTTTTGCAAATTAGATGCCTCTGGCATTTTAGGAGTGCATAGCTCTTGTGCCTGTTGTAACCTGTCACCAAGAGTTTGCTCGGGCAATTTACATTCTGGCAACTCAGGCTGTACACATACTTCTTCAGAGACCACTTCTTTTTTAATGTCACTCATAATATTTAAGTCGTTTAGACTCGGGGAATCTATTTTAGCCGTACTATAATCTTTCTTTTCAGAAGCTTGTTCTTTTGAAGAATAAGGCTCTTCTTTATCAATAGGAAATACAACACTGTCCATTTTCCCCTGGCTATCCAAAGCATCTTCTTCTGCCCCTAGGGAAGTGGGCTGTTGGCCCTGAGAACGCTCCTGTACACTGGGAGTCTGAAGGCAAGGACCAGAAGAAGCCAAATCGGTTACTGCAGTGTCATCAGTCTGTGGAACTTTCTCCAAGTCACTCCCTCCAGCTAACACAGCAACACTTTCTACATTATCCACTGCCAGCACTTCTGATTTATTTTCTGGGATTGTGACATCATTAGACATCTTTTTGCCAGTCACTGCTGCAATAATATCGTCAAGTTCTTTTTTATGGTCTGTATCTTGTGGCCTGGCAGAACTGCTAGTTTTAACACCAGGGTCAGCAGAAATATTTTGCTTCACATATGGCTTAGAGTTCACTGGTTTAGCTGTTTTTGTATTATTCTCCTGTCCTGGAGCAGTTTGTGGCTTTTCATCCAAAAAGGATGTCAAATTGAAGAAGCTAAAGCTAGTACTTCTTTGAGGTACGCTCTTCTCAGCAGTTGGACCACTGGAGAAGAAGGAGGGCAGATGAAACAGCCCCTCTGTTTCTTGCTGCTTCCCACTAGCAGGAGCTGGAGCAGGTGCTGAAGGCTTTGGTTCCTCTGATCCAGTGAAGAAGGAGAATATACTCCTACTGGCCGGCTGCGCTGGCTGTGATTTCAAAGCAGTGATATCAGAAAAGCTGAACGGCAAACTGAAACCCGACTCTTTAGGTGTCTGATCTGGCTTTGGTTTTGCCTGATTAGCTGTGCCTCCTAAACGATTTCCTCCTTGTGGCTTTGGTGTAACCGTGGGTATGCTGCTTTGCTGCACAGCTGACTGACTCAGTTGGCTTATTTTGGGACCTACACCCATTGGCTTCTGTGAAGCGTTTCCAGGAGGCACTTTTTTACTCTCAGGAGTCTCCTCCTGAGCTTTTCTGCTTCCTTGCTCTATTTGCGCTCCAGGGCTAGGAGAAACCTGCCTGTCCCCGTCTTCTGTTCTCACCCCTTCCTTAGCAGTGGAGGAAAGACATGGCATACTACCACTCTGAAGACCCCCAGACTTCTCAGTTTCTTGCCTCAACTCAGCCACCGTCCTGCTCTTGGTTTTTGGCAGAGTTGTAGTACTTGAGGTTGGTTGAGAAGGAACAGCCTCCACTTTGAAGAGATCTCCAAGAGATCCAAATAATGATGAGATGCTGGAGGTTTCCTTCTCTTCTGGCTGTACCACTTTTTCTGGTTTAGCACTTAGGCTTTTTTCCAATTCTGGTGATGGCTGTGGTGCTTTGCCTACTTGTGTTTTGAAGAAGTCAAAAAATCCAGAAGTTTGAGTTTTGTTGGCAGTTGAGCTTGCAGGAGAATCTTCTCCAAGACTGAACAATTTCAGAGCGCTTTTGAATAATGTCTCCTCAGGCTCAGCGGCTGGGTGGCTCTGATTTGGCTGTGGCTGACCAGGTTCATTAATATTTGCTTGCCTTTCGAGATGCCTGGAAGCTGGTGTTGCTTTAACAGGTCTGTCTTCTTGTATGAGCCTGCCATCTGGAGCAGTTTGGCTCAATTGAGAAGGAGATCTTGTTAATCCTGTTTTTTTAACATGGATGTTTTCATTCTGATTTAATTCTGGCTTTTCATTTCTAGCAGCCTCCAACTTAAGCTCTGATGAAGTATTTCTTCTTGGTTCTGATATAACAGGGAACTTTTGCTCTGCTCGTGCCTCATCGAATCTTCTGTTTGGTGCAAGCGATAAAACATCAGTTCTACTTTCAGGTGATTTTGACTGTGTGTCCATTCTCTTCAAGGCAGAATCTTCTGATGTTTCAGGTTCAGGACCTGAAGACTTTCCAATTAGTCCACCCAAAGCGGAAAATAAGGAGCTGACTTTGTTCACTGGTGTTTTCTTATCTTCCTCAGTCTTTTTTGCTTCTGTTACTCTTTCAGTAGATGCCACGGTTTCTTCAGCTTTAGGAGTAGATTGAAAGAGATGGAAACCAAAGAACCCTGATGATCCACTCGCAGTAGTTGTCACGGGGACAGCCTTATCCAGTTCCTTGCCGTGGACCTCCTTACTCAGGGATCTATTGAAAGCAGCTCTGGAATGTGTCCTGAGATCAAGGGTTAGTGGAGGCTCCTCTGAACACTTCAGGGATTCCTTCTCAGATCTAAAATCTACTTTGAGTTTTTGAAGCTTATAGCCTGAGAAGTCTAATGGCTGCTCTCTCTGATAATAAATAGACTCTTCAAACATTTGTGAAAAAGTCTCCAGATTCATGTTCATTAGTTGATCACTCCTCTGCAAAGCTACTGACAAATCCAGGGGTTTATTTGTTGTATAATCATCTAAAGACTCTTCTTCAGCAAACCAAAACAGCTCATCTTCACTGCCAAGAGGAACTTTAAAACCACAGACAGCAATTGTGTTGTCTTCTAGAACAGCTCTTGGAATGGAATTCATTTGAAAATTATAATCCCAGCAGTCCAGGTAGGAATACGTTTCAGGAGCACACACATAGACATACTGTCCAGTGGGATCAGTGAGCAGCGAATACACGTACTGGCTATCACTGTACATGTAGTATCCACAATCACCATCTTCTGATGGCCACCATATACCCTGCTCAAGCATCATTAGCCACTCCTGATACTCCTGGCTGTAGGATGAGTACATAAAGCTCTCATCCATACTTAAAGTCTCCTGGTCAATTAGAGTCCACATAGTTCCATCACAGCCAGAGGAGTAGCTTAAATCCATGGGCAACTCCTCAAATGAGTAACTGCCATCTCTTTCAAGTGGTGGAAAGGTGCTATAACTTTCAGTGAGAGAATTAGCAGTCCATGCATCGTTTTCTTCTGAACAAACATCTTGAAACATTAACTGGTCAAACGACTCATATGACATTACACTTAAATCTAAACTCTGTCCATCAAAGCTGGCATTACTCTGCCAGTCCATCACATTGGCATTTCCATCCTTTTTACAGAGATTCACCACCACATCATTTTCAGGCCAGTCCAAGAACTGAGGGGGCAGAAGAGAGTTCTGGTTTAACATGTAGTAAACAGGTACTGCTATGTCATGAGTGTCAGCCAGTTCCCCCACTTCATATTCCCATTCAAAGCTAGAATGGCTTCTTGTTTCCTGATAAACTGAGTACTTCTCTGTAAGGTTATAGCTTTTATTAGTCAAATTGAGAAATTCATTTGATCCTTTGTTTAGAATGGTTGGAAAAACTCTAGATTCTGCACCTTCATAAGGGATATGCCTACTATTTACAGACTTTCCAGATAAGTCTTGTACCTTGTCTTGAAGATTTACAGCATCAGGGAGCACAGGATGCCCGCAGTGGGGAACACGGAGCTCTGCTGTTTTATTTACTCTTGCACTGGACAGCTGGTCAGTAGTTTTGGAAGACTGCATTGTTTTCACATTATCCAGTTTCTCCTTTGGTTTGGGCCAGAGATTTTTTAAGAAGCTAGGAGCTTCCTGCTTTACTCCAGTGCTTCTTTGAGTGTCAGAAACCATTCCTGAGTTGCTGGGTGTTGTGTCCAAGCTAGAACCCTCACCTCTGTCAAAAAGTTTCAAGCCTGGAGAGTTTGTTTTAACCTTCTCTTGCTTACATTCAGGCAAGTTTTCATTTGAAGCAAACTTAAATAAGCCAGAAAATAATCCAGGAGAAGTGCTTTTCTGGCCATCACTCTCACTTTTATTGGTCAAGTCTTGATTATTTGCTGTTTTTTCATTGGAAGAAATGTGAAGAAAGCCAGAAAGAAAACCTGGTGTGTTCTTCTTCTGCATATCATCTGCATTTGCAGCTTCTGGCCCTCTGGCTGAAGGAGTGGATTCAACTGAGCTGTCATTTAAGTCTGAGGCATTTAGTCCTTCTCTTGTCAATCCTCCTTTTACATTTCTAGGTTGTTCCTGAGTACTCTTAGTTCTCTGTTGCTCTCCTGCAGCCTTAGAGGTAGCAGAGGCACCCTCCTGCTGTTTTCTTCTACTTACTTGGGCACTAGGTAGGTTTTCCTCATTTACGTTTTTTGTTTGTCCTAATTCCTCCTTAAGGTCTGATAAATTTGGAACAGAGCTAGATTTTAATGAAATGGTATTTTCTGATTTACTGTTTCTGTCTTCAAGCAAAGAAATGCCACTAGAGCTCTGATGACCTTTTTGGTCCTGTGAAGATGCTAGATTTTCTGCAGAGGAAAATTTAAATAATGAAGGAATAAAGCCCCCTTTCTCATTCTTTTTTTCCTGCTTTTCTGAAAAACCCACCCCACTGAAAAAAGGAAGTTTCCCAGTGAAAGGAAATGAATGTTCTTCATTTGATGAACTATTTTGTCTTACATCCTCCTCAGATTTATGGCCTTTAAAATACTCAGATTTACTTTCTTTCTGCCCTTGTTCAGCAGAAGGAAGCAACAACTGACTGAAGGACTTTTTGAGTGGACTGAAAAAGCTTTCAGATGCCGTACCCTGATCTTGAGGATGTGAATTAAGTTCCACATTACCCTTGTTTTGCTTGTTTCCCAGTCCATGACCTGTGGTATGCTGATCCCCTAAGTGATTGGCAGGAGGCTGCTGCTCCCAGGCAGTGGGAGCACCTCCATTCACAGTGGCATCTGGCTGATTTGTAGCACGATGCAAATCTGGCTGCTTCTGTGGCATATCCTGATGCTTGGGAGCCAAGAGACCATCAAAATTGGCTTTCAGACTGAAGGAACTGACTGAGTTTGTGAGCCTGCCAAAGATTGAAGACACGGAAGTGCCGTTTGCATTTACCTCTGCCTCGCTTCTACTCTCACTCGTCTGTACCTCTGGAATAATGTTGCTGGTGGTCCTGGCTGCCATCTGTCCAGATGGTCCCTGACTTCTGTTTGCCTCATCATCTTTCATAGCATGGCTGTCCTCCTTGATATGCTCTTCCTTTACGACTTCTTGTTTTGGCACTTCCTTCTCTGAGAAGATCTTTAAAGGATTAAGCATGCCTAGAACAGAATTCACAACTGAATGTTGGTTCTGCTGGCTGCTGGTGGTAGTTCCTTGTGATTGTTGGAGATGATGCAGAGCAGAAGCCTTACTGTCCATCTCAGCTGTTTCCGGCTTGTTGGAGTTTATGTTCTGGGCCTTTTTATCACCACTCACCTGGGATGGCAGCAAAGAGTGAATGGAAAACTTGGTATCAGCTTTATTATCTGCCGTCACTCCAGAAGGTGAACTCTCCCTTTTGGCATTACTAGAAAATACATTCGAGATTCCACTTTCTGATGAGTTTCTGTTCTCTGTCTTCTCTGGAGTGGAAGAAACAAGCTTTTCAACAGAGGCTGTGAGGTGCTTTGTGCTTGACCCCACCTTTTCAGTGAAAGAGCTGAACAGGGAATTCACTGTATTCTTCACACCTGACAAGTCTGGGAGAGATTCAGATTTGCCCTTGGTACTCTCCTCTGCAGCAGGATGTTTGGGCTGTTCAGATTTCCTGCCTTCTAATGAATTACCAGCATTACCCTGCTTCAGAGACATGCTCTCAACATTTTTTCTGGTCTCTGGCAATGTACCAAATTTGCTGATTTCTTCCTCCTTCTCAGCCAAGTATTCTGAAACTGATTCTACCAGACACTGAAGCTCATCCATCGTGTCTATGTACTCCTCGCTGGGTTCTTCAACAGGAGACAGTGTTAAGTCTTGCACAGGATGACCATGTTTGCTCCCTTTAGTCTTGCTTTTTTTGTCACAGCTGGCATTTAACTGGGAGCCAAAATTTGCAGGGTAATTAACAGTTAAGTTTCTCAAATGGCTGATGTCAGAATCACACCACGTTTGTGAAAGGGCAGCCAGTTCCTCCATTTCATCGTCTGAAGCAGGTGAGTACTGAAACTCATCAGAAGCGCTGCTGTCAAATTCCTCAAGGACACCCACAGGCACAAAAGTGTTATCCGGCATCCCTATGAGTTTCATATCTTCACTGTTACTGAGGTGAAGTGAGCCCTCATGGTTCACTCCCTGCTTGCTGGACAACTTGCCACTTTTAACCATTAAGCCATTTTTGTACGGGCGCAGGATGGGATAAGCAGGCAACCGCTCCTTACTTTCAGAGTTGCTGCTGTATTTTCCAGTTCTGCCATATACTGGGAAATCATCATTAGGTTCAGAACTAATTGCGACGCCATTGAAATAAATCATTTTCTCCCCAGAAAACTGCAGATGTTCATTATTTTGCAGGCTTATTTGTTCACTGTCTTCAAAACTGTATCGTAGTTTCTTTTTCCTTCTCCTATCTATTGTATCATACTCCTGAGGATACCTAGGGATATCTACAGACCCTGACTCCACACACACATTTTGGCAGCACCTTGATCTTTCACAGTGATTGGAATTTTCTCTTTTTGAGAGAGTTTGCATCTTTTTTGTCTTTGTTTCCTGCCAACTTCTAATTTTATGACTCTTTTCTAAGAATTCCTCTATTAGCAGTTTTCCTAGCTCTTCGTAGTTACTGTCTTGTTCTTCTTCTCCATCTTCAGAGTTAAATGGAATGATCCTGACTCTTTCATTTCTAGCTAGAGATCCTTTTCTAAGATGAGAAATAATGGGGATGGGAGGGAAAGGAAGAGAGGCAGTGAAAAAAAACAGGAAGGGGAAAATAACAGTTTTAAAAAGAGCTCTAGAAAGGACAGAAAAAATAGTAATGAAAAAACATGCATTAAATAAAGGAAAATGAAAATTAGAACCACCCAGAAATAACAAAACTGAAGGCCTGCCAATCTACCACCAATACATTTCAATCAAATAGTCAAAAAAGCAGCATGGGTTATGATATTCCACCGGTTACAGTTGCACAAAATTTAGAAACGCCTGTTTGAAGGAGAACAGCTTTTTGTGATCAAGTGAGGGCACAGAGCCTTGGCTGTACCAGTACTCTGCTGTTACTTTTTTAGGCATGCTGAAAAGAGTCGCTTATTACAGTAACAGGACTACTTTGAGATACAGTGCCCACGCACACCATTCCACTATGCTACGCATGCATTTCGGTCACTCTAGGCTGCAGACTTAGTTTTAGCAGTATTCATAAAGCACACAGGCACCTTGTTTCTCCCAAGGGTGGCTACAGAACAGAGACTTCATGCAAAGACTCAGGAGTTGCTGGAGTCCAGGGAACTGGGCACAGGGGACAAAATGCAAACTGTGAACACTAGCAACGCGAGGAGTCCCAGCTACTCCACGACTCCTCTTTCCTGGGAGGGCTCCCACTGCAGCTAATGCCCTCAGGGGGCTTCTACCAACACAAAATTAAGATCCTCAGAGCTGTTACTGGATCAGAAGGCAAAACACAGCATTGGTGATGGGTATTAGTCCATCACAAGCCTCAGATGCTTTTCAGGATCTGTATTTCCCATTTACAATGCATCTAGACAGATCCAACACCCTGTCTGTTGTGGGAAAATGGATCAAAGCAGCTAGTGCTTTGTTATCAAACAATCTGAAGCTTCCTAAAAACCCAAGTAAATGACCCTTGGAATTCTGGGATTAATTTCTAGCCCTTGATCAGAAGGATTATCTCAATTGTTCAACAACGCAAAGGCTTGTAGCAAGAAAGCTTCTACTTTATCTAAACCTCACAAGAGGAGTTTCTACTAGCGTACATAAAAATAAACAAAAATCAAAATGCTCATCTGAAAGATGCACTGCAGCTTTGCCCACATCATTCATTGTTAAGAACTAAGGAGCGTGAGGGCACACATGCCCCAACCCTGTAGGGGCAGGCCAAGAGAAGGGAAAGGGCACAAGGGCACACGGACACTGTATGGATACTGCTAATACCGGAGTCTTCACCTTGAGAGTTGCCTGGGGCACCCCCATGTAGGAGACTGATGGGATAGCCCTGGAAAACAAACAGGTCATTGCATTTTCACTACTGCTGGTTTAGTGCTTCATTTCCACCAGTATTATTAGCTAACTTACACTAATTGCAAAGATACTCATTACTTTAAATGAGCCCTGTTGTACACAATTTAGAACACTTACTACACTTCTTGCTTGCAATTTTAAGCTGGTAATTGAAATAATTTTCTCTAAAAAGCTAATGAAATTTAAAAGACTCCCAGGGCCACCATAGTTACTGGATCAAGCCCTTCCACATCTCAGCTGAAAGCAATGGGAGCTACATGAATACTTGAAGAGCCATTAGCTGTAAACACTGAACCAACAATTGATTAATTTAGAGATAAAGGAAAATTTTTTTTTTTTTCAAATTGAGCTCCTCCCCCCTTGTGTTTCCCCTGCTATTCTACAAAGCACTCCTTTTACTAGAAATGAAGCAGTGACAAGAAGTCCAACACCTGAGAGGAGAGAAAAAGATATCAGCCCAGCATGAATCCACCACAGATCTCAAACAGCGCCAAGGCAAACAGCGAGAACCAGCTGGAGTGTATCACGAGACCACTTCACAGCAGCGACAGCAAGGAGAGAGGCAGAGGAGCTGCGAAGATGTTAACCCACCTATCGGACAGATCTAGAGAGCGCCTGCTCTCTAGCGAGCACTGGCGGCTTGTCATTTGACTAGACTCGGACGCGGACTCTAGGTCAGTTCGGCCACTCGCAGTGGAATCTACGCTACCGTATCGCCTTGGAAGTAAATACAGCGAGAGCAGGGAGACATGGAAGACACATGGTTACACAAAACGAACACTGCAAAGAAAAGTTAGGGCTTAAAAAAAAAAAAAACCAACATCCGAGGGGAAGACACTTGCTATTCTGAAGTCAAACTGGCTGTTGGCAGCAAAACACAATCCACAGACAAATAAGAATAAGACTTGTTAGTCATAGGAGAGGGGGCGGGGAGGAATAAAATACATGCCCTTCTATCAAATGAACACGATGCTGAACTTTTGCAGCCAAATCCATATGTTGTTAGAAAATATACACCAGGTGTAAGTACCGACAGTTTCAATTGAAGTACTTTGTCACAGACAACTTTTTGCCCAGTTCAAGACAGGTTCTAGCAGAACCTTGTCTGGTTCCTCTCTTTCTGTCCAGGACAGCCTCCTACAAGCTGTCACTTCCTCAATCACCACCTGCAGTATGCCACCAACACTGATTTCATCAGGTGGCTGCCTGGCCCACGGAAATTAGAGCTGGTAGGAGCAAAAGTCAAACACAATTTGGTTTTGCAATACTCAGCTACAGCTGAGTTTTGAAAATATCTATCACAGCCAGCTCTTCCTAGAAATATCTGTGTGCTACGGAAGAGAATACCAAGTAACTTCTTTGGAAAGTTTATTTGCATTTTATAAGTTTTAAAATTAAATAGGTAGCAAAAATTCTTGCTGGGTACATGGAAAATGCACAAGAAGCAGAAATGCTCAGAAGAAATCAATCACCATCGAGGACTTGCCTTCCTGGACTGAAAGTATGTAGAAAAGAGCAGGCTACAAAGCTCTTAGTTTTTAAGTAAACTTTATCACTCCAGATTCTTTCATAAGAATACCTTCAGGAAACTTGAAAAAAAAAAAAAAAACAACAACATATTCCACGTTGGTATTTTTTAACAATTCAAACCAGAAGTGCTTCTTTGAAAGATCTTATAAATACATTTATCCATTGGGTAAAGTTAAAGGTTCACAGCCCCACTTCCAAGCAAGGTGAGCCATGAAAGATTCCTTGCATTGTCAACACCACCCCCAGAAGTCACATAACTGCAAGAAAAACCCAGCCACCACTGGCTTCCCCGGGCTGGAGGTTGAATATCACTGTTCAGGTTCGCTCTTCCATAAAGGAAAAGCTTCAGCTCATCTTCCCAGATTCTCAGCAAGATCTTCAGCAATTTTACCACTGAAAACTAGCAATGCAGAACAGCATGGGGAAGGGAATAACTTTCTTATATAAGATATTTAATGGACTAGGAAAAGAGCAATGAGAACAACATGTCACACTGTACTAGGTGCATTTTGTTGGCATATTGACCTCTGCTGCTTGAAATCTCAGTAATGATATTAAATGTTACCATTAAACCAGCTTTTATCATTAAAGACCATAAGGCAAAAAGAGTAAAAATTAGCCTCAGCCATACACACATGATGGCAACTGAATTCAGGTTCAGACTTCAGGGAGCAAGAACATTCTTACTGAGGGGGATAAGGCAGAACAAACCAGTTATGATGCATATAAAATCCTGCACCTCTCACTCTGACAGACTTTAAGCAACTGCCTCTTCCTTCCGCACTGAAGGCAGAAGCAGCAGCAGAGCTTGTTCCACACACCCACCCTTATCAAGCACTGTCCAAGTTCTTCTGCTTTCCCCTTACACTTACTTGGAACAGCAGTTTTGTAAAGTTTTCTACAGTTCCCAGCACAAGCAGCTCTAGTTCACAGCCATTGATTCTGGTAATTTAATGCTGTAATGCTTAATACTTAAAAAGGATAAAAGCAGTTGTGAAACTACTGATTTATGGTCAAAAAGTTAATTTAGAGCAAGTAAGCTATCTTTCATACAGTTCAAAGGAAACCAAAAGAGAAAACACACTATTCAACAGTGCTACATGATGACAAAAAAATAGCCAACCCTAATTGGTTACAGACTTTCTTCTTGAATACTCTGTTTTGGCAGAGCTAATAGAAGAGCAGGAGGTAATCTCGAGCAGAAAACAAATCTGCCCCAAGAAAGGTACTCCTAATAGGATAACTCTGCTAGTGCGTGCTTCACTGGCGTGGGAGGCACACCCACGCAACAGTACCAGAACAGCCAATTACCCAGTGCTCAGGCCTTCACAAGGTAAGGTGAAAGTAGAACCAAGAATAAACGACCTCAGAGTTGAACGTATCTTCAGAAGGTAATTCAGGTTAAAAGCTAAACTGTTGGATCTAGTGTAACAAATAGCCTTTTGGGTTTTTCCTGGTTTACAGCAGACTCCCAGTGTTAACAAAATACCTAACACCTTCCTATCAGAAGCCTTTCAGAGCATTTCAGCTGCCCTCCTCTGCCAGCAGGGCACCTTCAGGGTCTGCTCTAGAAAACCCAACGGGAAAAGAAATGCCACGCAGAAGACGGCACCCACCTGATGGCCACGTGTTCCCGATAATCCAGATCATAATTTTGTAGGGAGTCAGCACAGGATTCCCGCAAGACCCCTTGCTGCTGCAGGCGGGAGGGAACGGTGAACTGGTGGACGGAGGCATTGGGCTGCGCCGTCGTGTGGTAGGGAGGTGGAATGCTGTTACTCGTCTCGCTGCGGTAGTCGCTGTCCCGGTCGTCCACAGCACTGTCAGCATCTTCAAAGGCTAAGAAACAACAGCAGTTAAGGGCACGGATCTCAAGTTGCCTTCCAGGGACAGTGAGGCCCATTAACGTTTACAAAGAATGACACCCCCCCCCCAAATAAAAAGCTATTTCTGCTGTGGATGTATTTCCACCTGGTATTTGGTATTTGGTCCAGTTCTCTCAAGTATGTACCAAGGAATTCCTGCAATCACTTTTATGTTCCCCTTTCCCACTTCCTGTTCTAGGAGTTTATTTCTCTTCAGTCATTCCTAGTAAGCAGATTAAGACATTTTCATTTAAGACAAACAAAAAAAACCAACCCAACACCCAAAATTTCAGGTGCTTTGCTGCTGCCAAAATGAACATTTCAATGTTGGGGGAAAAAAACCCAGAAGATAAACAAAACTTTATGGAATGGAGGTCTTTCCAGGAAACTTTTCAACCTTTAAGCTCAAATACTATCTCCTCTTCTCAACATCCTTAACCAGTATTTTACAGTTCTGATTTTTTTTTTTTTTGGTAAAAGGATTAGTTTAAATTAAGAGAAACTAATGAAAAGCACTCAATAGGAAAATCAGAAGAACTGGGGGAGCAACTCTGCTTACTACTGCTTATAAGGGAAAAAATGCTACATTTAACACAGACAAGGTATATTAGCTTAAGTTTGGTAACAAACACTAATGATAGCCTTCACGAAGGAAAAAGCTCCTTTCCAATGAGTCCCTGTCCCTGCAGAAACACTTTTGCTTGCTAACCCTTCAGACAAAGGGAACACAGAGTCATAGAAAAGGTATCAAAAATACAGTATTGATTATTGCTGTACAGCTGTGTTTGGCTGTGCAGAATGCAAGGTTATCTTTGCAAGCTCAGAGTGAAATACACACACCATATGGCAGTGGAGTGCACCATTAACATGCTTGAAACAAAGGAAAATAAAGATCAGCCATTATCCACACTCTCCACCACCAAAAGCCTGTCTAAAAAAGGACAATCAAATTAAAGCCTCCTCTAGTAAGTTATTCAATGGTGTCTGTCCTACACAGTCATTTGCTATGAGCCTGAATAATAAAGTGAAAATGCTTCATTCATGCCACATCCTTAAAAAAACCCTTGAATTTAACTGCTGAAATTCCAAGGAGATGGAATGCAGCATCAGGGAACATGTCTCCCTTCCACTGGCACTTCCTAGACCTCCAATTCAATTTCCAATTTTTCAATCCACAGTAAAGTTTGTGCTTCATGATGTTTTCGATTCCTTCCCAACTGAATAAGACATCATCAGGTCCCTAAAGTGGACAGAAGATCAGAAAGCAAGCAGAAAATATGTCTGCAAAATACAAACCACTTGAAAATGCCCAGCTCTGCTCTCTTAAGCACAATCCATTCAATTTGATTGTCCACAACAAAAATGGGAGTTAGGCCTCCTGCTTTTTAGTCGTTTAAATGCTGCATAGTTCTTGTCAGTCTTTGGTCAATTGAATAGAAATGAACAGCAATCACACACTTCTTTATTCAGCTTTATTAAAAGCACAATGTCCATCAATTTTATTACAGTTCAGCGCTTGGGAGAAGCACGCAAAATGTACTACACAAGAATTATTTTTTATGCCAAAGTACCAAATCCCTCTGAGAAGCACCAAACTTCCAGTCTGTGGAGCAAGGGCTGATCTATTCGTAGATCACAAGGCACATAACATCCTCAGAAGGACAAGGAGCTATTACTCAGCTGAGCAATGTCATTGCCAAATGCTTGAGCTATTACCATCTAATGCACAATAATTACTTTTCTTGGGACCAAAACACTGTTTCAAAGAGCTTTCTAATGCCTCACTTTGCTGCTCAACTAATTTCTTCTTTCCATCAGCTATAACCCTCCTTTAAGGTAAAGCCTAAATAACTCTAGTATGATGCAAAGTTCCTCCAGCTGTGGCTGCATAATCAGTGTAAGCACTTGTAGGGGCTTAAGTCAGCCCAAATGAGTTACAAGTTTGGGATCTGGTAAAAGACATCAGACCAACAGCTTTAGGGATAAACAATGTATTTTACCACAACAGTATAAGAACAAGTACAAATCAGTAGTACAATTCTCTGGGTAAAAATAATACTAAATCCAGTAACTCACTAATTCTGAGCTAAACATAACATCAGGGCCTGCAAAGACATACACAATTATGATTATCAGGTAGGAGGACACAGCTTCTCCAGGTCAGTAACTCTGTCCTGCTGGTGGGCTCAGAAATCCCTGAATTCCCCAATCAGACTGTTGCAGAAGCACTATCTGGACTTGTGAACCAGTCATCAGATCTCACCTTCACACTATCAAACAAAGATTTCCCATAGGAACCACAGGATCTGTAAGTAACATCTAAAAATAGCTGATTAACATTTAAGCTAATCAACCATTTACAGCATATACATTTATAAAAGGTGGCACCAGAATTTCTCCTCCTACTGGTGTTTAGCAAGAAGAAGTCTCTCAGAGGTCAAGACACAGAATGCCTCCCCAATGCCATGTTTAAAGGATGCAAGGCTCCAGCTACCACAAACATGGATGAGGCAGGAACACATTGTTTCTCTGATACACCTAAAGCATCCATAGATGTTAATACCAGGCAGAAATCCTCAACTGACTCATGAACAAGCGACCAACCCAAGAAAGTCTCAGGCACTTGGTCCTGCACTTGGGTCACAACAACCCCATGCAGTGCTACAGGCTTGGGGAAGAGTGTCTGGAAAGCTGCCTGGCAGAAAATGACCCGGGGGTGTTGGTCAGCTCTTGGCTGAACATGAGCCAGCAGTGTGCCCAGGTGGCCAAAAAGGCCAACAGCATCCTGGCCTGTATCAGGAACAGTGTGGTGAGTAGGACCTGAGAGGTGATTGTCCCCCTGTACTGGGCACTGGTGAGGCCCCACCTTGAATACTGTGTCCAGTTTTGGGCCCCTTATCACAAAAAAGACATTGAGGTGCTGGAACAGGTCCAGAGAAGGGCAATGAAGCTGGTGAGGGGATTGGAGAGTAAGTCTTATGAGGAGAAGCTGAGGGAGCTGGGGTTGTTCAGCCTGGAGAAAAGGAGACTGACAGGAGACCTTACTGCTCTCTACAAGTACCTGAAAGAAGGATGTAGAGAGGTGGGGGTCGGTCTCATCTCCCAAGTCACAGGAGATAGGACAAGGGGCAATGGCCTCAAGATGCACCCGAGGAGGTTCAGATTGGATATTAGGAAAAATTTTTACACTGAAAAGCTTATTAAGCATTGGAATGGGCTGCCTAGGGGAGTGGTTGAGGCACCATACCTGGAGGTATTTAAAAGACAGTGTGTAGAGACATGGTTTAGCAATGTTTTTTTATCAGAGTTAGGTTGATGGTTGGACTAGATGATCTTAAAGGTCCCTTCCAACCTAGACAATTCTGTGATTCCATGCTGAATTGCAACCACCCTGCAGGCAATCTCACTTTACTTAACAGAAGTGTTCACAAATGAAGACATTGCTCAGCCTGATTAAAAGCACCAAAACCTGGCCCACACGTGGCTTATAGCACACAGTGTTTTTGCAAAAAAGTATACTGTGAAATGCCTGCACATGGTGATGATCCCATTCATTAACATACTTGACAGTTAAATTTTATTTAAGCAAGAGACTGACAAGAACTTGCTGAAGCAGCTTTGGGGACACAGCATCCCTTCAGGAGGAGGGGTCAGGCATTACAGCCCATGTTTCAGCAAAGTATCCCTCACAACACCCACAGTGTGATAAATTCAAGCACAATCTTCCTCAAACAGATGACGCTCCAAGTCTTCTATATGGAAAGTTGCAGCTTAGTCTCAGCCTCTGAAGATCAGTTAATTAATAACAAGCCACATAACACAATAAACACAGTAAGTCAATAATCTTTTTAACCCAGCTTGAGAAATGTCACATGTACCAAAGACCTCTGAAGGGATGAAAACTGTTTTCTTGTTACTGGGACCCACTGTGTAGAGAGTGGAGAGTAAGGCTGAAGGGGCAGGGCAGAAGCATGTTCATGTTCATGTTTAATATTGAATATTCATGCATATAGGCAGCATAAGAAGAAAACCCATTGGACAGTCACATCACACAGTAGGATTTTACAAAGAGTGGAAAAAATCAAGAAGGGAGATCGCTTCTCTAAAACAAACCAGCCTGTTATTCCTCCCCATTCCTACACCTCCAGAAGTTATTATACCACTGCCGAAGGGCAGAACACATTCAGTCTCTAATACACTGACCTCAAAACCACTTTGAACAGTCCTGTCACACCAGCAATACTAGTCGCATTTAACCTCTGGCAACTTTCTTCACATCAAGCTTCAGGACAGGAAAGAAAACTAACAGAAAAATTATTACAGGTGACTGGATGAATGCACTTTCACAAGTGTTTTTGCTGTTTTAAGGTCCCAATGCACAGCAGGAGTTCCTCTCAAAAGGCTGCATTCAGTTCAAATTGCCTCCTGCTTTTCTAGCAGTGATGTCTCATCAGCCACCAGGAGCAGGGGTCCAGTTATCCTCCATAAATTTGAGCAAAAACAAGTGCAGCAAACTTGGGCACTTCAGAAGAAGGTGGTTCATTTAAGGTTCTGTATCCCAAAATCCCCACTACTCCTCCAAAATACACCACCGAGCTTTCACAGCTTCTGTCTATTTTTATGATGGTTGAAGAGAAGGAAGTGTACTAACTGAAGGAATGACTTCCAGTCCAAGTCCAGAAGAGATCTCTGCCAGCTCCACACCAGGGGCTTTGCAACTCATCTTCCCCACCCTTCATCTACTTATAAATTGTTTTTCATGATAGCTGTCAACAACTTCTTTCCTTAAGTCTCAGACCCAACACTCCACCCTCTAACTGAATCACCATTCACTTCTGATAATCACGTACACTTTCTGAAGTCTTGTAATCAAAATGTATACTAGTTTAAAGAGGACTACTGAAGTAACAAGGAGGAAAAGAAAAATCTCAGAAGGATAAGAGGGCATATTTTAAGGCTCTTCTAGAGCTCTCTATGCTAAAAACTCATAGGTTTTGAGAAGCTTTTTAAGTGCAGCTTTGCAATTGATTAGTCATCCTATTGCCCTCCCTACTTAAAAATACATTAGAAATTTGCATAATTTTAAGACAGCAAGTCTTAAACAAAGACACACTGTTTCTGCTGCTTCCTTCTCCATTGATGTTTAAGCTTACCATTAGAAGTATATTTTCATTACATTCAATATACGTTTCATTACGTTGTCAAGCTAAAGGAGATCAATTGGAAATGTCATCAGCACAGGCTGAAGCCTGCCTGTAAGGATGCTAACACGATTTCAAAGAGGACAGCACAGGAAGTATGAAGTAGAAGGTAGGAGGGAGGAAGGGAGCTACATGAATACAAGTACCTTTAAAAACAAACCCACCACACACCAACACTCCAGACAAACAGGAGAAACACACTCTGCACAACCCTCCAAAATCTCTGACTGGCCAATGCCTAAGCACCTCATCTCCCTCCCAAACACACAAAATTGGGGAATAAAATAAAGCTATTTAAGACACTAATCTTGGTTTTAGTAGCCTACAGAAGTTTAGTTAGTTCTCAATTATCCTACCACACCTCTGAGAATAGCCCCAAATGATAGAGACATCCAACACTAACAATGTGAAGAGGTTGGTTAGCACTGTTGATGCCTAGAGAACTTATGGTCTGATGAAAGCAGAACAAGGAAGACAAAACATGCTGTGGGAGGAGAAACTGGGAAGTCACTGGTGGAGGACTTGTAAAACGCAGAACAGGTCCATCTGTGAAACGCAGAATAACTGCACAACAGACTTAAGTTACGTGGCTGCAGTAAGAGTGTCCTCTCCAAATTCTGCTCTGTCAAAAATGGAAAAGCATTAGGCAGAGTCTCCTCCCCACTGGTAGTGGTCACAGTCACCTTTCTTGCATGCCCCCTTCAGCAACACCCTTGCTCTCTTTTTTTGACACAGCGAATAGACACATTGGTTTTAAGATCAATGGATGACTCTTTGCAGGTTCTACAAGCAGTAGAAGCTACACACTGTAGCTTAGGCAAAAGCCTTACTTGTTGGAACTTGTGAGACTTTCAGAAAGTGAAGATGTAGAATTTCTTAAAAGTGAACAAAAACATCAGGCTGTGTGGCCTCTGCAAGAGTTCTCACAAGAGTCTTCAGGTGTGGGCATGAGCTTTACATATCACAGACAGCTGTGGTTTCTGAGTTTAACCTTTCCAAGGTTGCTAAGCACTAGTTAAAGCAAAACCCTACCATTTTTGCCATGATAATGTCTCATTGAGGTTGAATATGCTACAATACCTTCTGTCACACTGCCGTCCACCAGCCATTTCTGCTTTCAGATTTGCTCCTATATGCAGTATCTGGAACAACTGTGATCACTCCCACTACAGGTTACCTTGTGGTTTTCAGTTACTCCAAACACTGACTTGGGGTTATATGGGTATGAAGACCAGCACAAAAGAAGGGTACAAGCAGAAACACGGAATCATCTTTACGGGAAAAGAAGAATAGTCCAACTCTTCCTTCTTATCCTCAAATTCCAGTAAAAGCCACAAGCAACTAATTTAAAACATGTCCAAAACAAAACTAAACAATGAAAAATAAAATGAATGGACAGCCATCCACAGAAATATGAAAATTCAATGAAAGTAAAAGAAAATACAATGGTACAGATTTTCTATATGCATGAATATTTGCACTTTCCTTGTATTAGAGCATGCTGCATCACTATAGGATCAGAAAACTTGCAAGAAATCAAACTGTTACGTACTCAGCTGCTCTCCCCATCCGAAATAACTCCAGTTGCCTGCATGTAACACAAATGGCAGCAAAGAATAGGAATGGAAAAAGAAAGCTTAGAAAAACAAACCACAAGCACACTTTTCATGTATTTAAAATGCCTTACAGATTGCAAGCTTGAAAAGTAAGAGGTGATTTTTTTCATTATCGAAACAACATTAAATCTACTTGGAGGATTATTATTCACTGTCCAGTTTATTTGTAAGACATTCTGAAGATTAAGATCACTATAAGCTTTAGGAATAATTAAGCAATCACACATTTATTAACACAAGTAGACAAATATTTATCAGCACACTACTTAGAGCAGTTAAACACTGTATTTGCTAGTAGACACATTATCAGGATTACAGACAGAATGCCCCAGAAACCAGAGTCCAGTTAAGAAAAGAATCGGATTCTCAGCTAAACTGTGCAAGTGGCAAAAGCTGTTTCACATTTCCTGTCCTGCCCCCTTCCCAGCACACAGTTAACCCAGCAGTGAAAGCACCACACCAGTAATAATAGCATGAAAAACTCTGTGTGCACATAAATCAGCATCAAGTGAAGAGTATTTTGTTAGCTAGATACACACACTGATAGAAAGCCCTCTCTCTCACAGCATCCTAGGGACGCAAATAGTGACAAGTTAATTCTACAACAGTAAGTTAGCCTCTCCATGTTAAAATTAAAGGTGACGACTAACTCATGCTAAAGCTAAACTGCAAGTTGGTAAGAAAACCAAGCTATCACTTTTCAATATCCATGTTGCCACTCCAAGGTCATACTTGGTATGATGGAGGCAACAAACTACCACATACAACCCTGAACGAACCTTGGAAGCATGAACACAATCAAAAAAAAAGTTTCAGAACCAGCATTTTTAGAAGATGGTGTGTAAAAAATGCTTTAAAAATTGAAGTTTAGAGGAGTGTTGATGTGGAAGTGCAGCAGACAAACAAATCCTTCATGTGCAGGCACAGAACAAGCAAGAGCTTTCTGTCCCGGCTACCAGCCTCATCTCTGCTGCCAAGCAGGCACACATTTCAAAGAGAGATAGCTCTGGGGATTGAACAAATCCTTCCCCCTGCCCTCATTAACAAGACTCACAAATTAAAAGGGACTAGTACTTGCTTTTACCTAAAATTGCAAAAAAAAACATTTCTGAAAGAAAATATCTTTGTCCTCAAGAAATCACCACCAGACTAGTAAGCAAGCAAGGTCCTGTTGAGTTACTTGGCTTCCCAAGGGTTTAGTCCCTATCCATATGTACTACATGTATTTCTATGGGAGAAGAAAAGGTGGGCAGCAGAAAGAAAAATAGTCACAGATGTGAACTACCTCAAGGGAAAAAAACCAACCAAACAAGCAAACCAGACTTTAAGCCTGTCTCCCTAATCTGGGAAATAATGGTGCATCAGAGCTACAAACAGGTGTCTCCTTTCTTCTCAAACCTCTAAGAGGTTTACAAAGCAATGCAGTTCCTCAGATACACCTTAGTGCTACAGGGTTCCTGGACTCCAATCTCTCACACACACTCCTGAGGTGCTTTGCACAGGCACGGCCACAGCTCAAGTTTAAGTGGCACTTCTATTATCTAGCAGAGCTTCCAAGGTAGGTCATTTTGACTCCTACAGGAGTAGTTAGAGAAAAAAAAAAAAAAAAAAAGTAGCACACCTGCTTGTTCTGGTCATTAAACAAAGCAGGTCTGACCAAGTACACACATGGAAAAAATTCAATGATTTTTTTACCAGGTTGAATTAGAAAGAACTACATATTAAACTGGTACAATGCTAAATAAGTGCAGTTTCCATGGAATATAAAAGAGTTATTCCTCTCCTGCCTACAGGAATAACAGATAAAAATTTCTTCCTTGTTTACACAATTTAACAAGTGAGAAAAACTAAAATCCACAGAGTGAAGTATCAACAGACTACCATCTGAAACATGGCAAGTGCTTCTCCTCAGGTCCACAGCAGCAAGTGTGACAGGACACCACTTGGACAATGCACCTGAGCCAGTTGTGCTGACAAAATGAAAAAGTACCCAGATGCATACACCAGCCAGTGTTTACATAGTCTGACCACAGGGCCATCATCTCAGGCTTGTTTTTTACAACACCAAAAATCCACAAATTGCTTAATAATCAGCTTTCACAGAGGCCTGAGTGCTTTTCAGGGGAAAAGATGAGGAGAAAGAGGAACATGCCACCAAGCCAGCAAAGCAAGCAGAAGTAAAACACATGCAAAGAGAGATGAGAAGGAGAAGAAGGAGAGACAACCAGAAGAAAGGGTATGGAAACAAGAGGCATGGAGAACAGGAGAAGTAAGGGACATGAGGAAAGGACTGAGGAAAGAGAGCAAGAAGATGATGGACTTCGCAGGCACTGAGCTTTAATTTGCTGCAATACACAGTTTACGTCAAGGAGAAGACAATTTCCTACTAATGTACAAGTCAAACAATAGCTTATCTTACTGCTGAAAATCTCGAGCTACTAACACACGTGATAGCAATGTCAGCACCTCCTTCCATCAAAAGGTTCCTATCTCAGGTAAACAGCAAGAGGCAAAGGAACCCAACATTTGCAGCCCGGATTATGATTAAAGATCCAGAAAAACTCTGCAGTGGCACAACGTTATTGCACTCGGGCTACCTGCTACTTAGGCCCAAGACTTTATTCAGAAATGAATGTACCTGAAACTCCCCCAAACTGGGGAAGAGATATTAGAATATAATATAAATTTCCAAAACCAGCATACAGATCAGAAAAACTACAGAGGCAATGAATGTTACCTTTTCCCAAAGATAACACTCCGAGACTGACAGCCTCTGCACAAACCTCAACTCAAACCACTGTAATCTGCACAGAGGAAATGAATGGTTCTTCAAGGGAAAATAGCAAGCCTGACCCTTGAAAACATCTCACTTTTCCTAGCCTTTGTCTCCTTGACAGCAAACGGTCCAATGGTTGGCACAGTTTCAAATTGCAACAAGGAGAAAACCACCAATGGTAAAAACAAGCCCCAAAATTACAAGGTCTGTCCTCGGAGGAGAAACATTACCACCTCCTGTATACAAGAGTCCTCAAACTGACAGTGATGTCCCTAAGCCAGCTGCCTACCTGACTACCTTACTGCTACCAAGTTCCTTATGAACAGCATGAAAACCCTACAAGCTTTCAAAGGCAGATCAGAGACCACTATCTCCAAGACAAGTAGCGGTCAATGCCAAGCAGGGCAGGGTGGAGAGAAGATCAGCTGCCTTTAGACACCAGCTCCTTACCCTGCAAGGTTTCTTTCTCACACTGAGAAGCGGGGTCTTGGCTGAATGGGGCAGGCTACAACTAGACACTCGCTGGGAAGGCAACGCTGCAGAAGCGAACAGAAAGAGGTGCAGTAACAGAGAGCAAGGGATTTTTCAGCCAGAATCTCAAAATTCTGCTTTTGTTTGTTTTTGCTAACACCCACTTCACTTCATAATCTAACATTTTGGATAAAAGATGAATTTATTAAAGATTCAACACATATGCTGCTTCATTTAAGATTCAGGAGCTAACAGTATATATCTCAGTCCTTCAGCATAATCGCAGAAGACCTGGGCTGACAGTCTTGATATTTTGAAGGTTAATGAAAACAGAGTTTCTTTTTAGCCTTTTCAAGTTGTTTTTCTGCTTCATAAAAATAATATGCATAACCTCAATTTGTTAAGTAACAAACCCTTCCACAACACCTCTGGGAACAAATTTAAGCCTGTATAAACTTGAACTGAAGACACCGAGAAGTCCAGACAGACACAAAATGGAAAGTTGCAATTCTAAAAACATACAGCACCACCACATATTAACACTGGACTAGATGATGCAGACAAATCAGACTAGTTACTCTGTGTGCTCTTAAATACCAAGTGTGTGTCTTGGTTATCACATTATTTTGTATTCATAAGTTTCAGTACTCAAAAAATGAGGTTTTATATAAACCTCCAATTAAGGACTAAGCGATGCCAGCAGCCTGGTGCCTTGGAAGCTACAACATTCTTGTCATTAACACATTTTATAAAGCACATCTAAGTTCCCACAGTTAGCTGAACATAACATATGCTCATTCTGTGTCTCAATTATGCAACTACTCAAGGAGGAACTCCTCCTCCTTGCTTCACACTGTCAAGCCTGGATCAGCAGGGACACTGAAGAAAAGCTGAATATTCCAAGTTTTTAATCCAGGCTAATTTGATTGCCTGTGTGCCATTTTTTTATTTCTATTTACAAGTATCTCAGAGTGGTTGGGACCTGCTATCTCCATGAGAACATTATTGTTTATTGCTGTCCACTGCTTAAAGTCATGTTAATAAATTTTTTAATCCTCCTGTTATATCCCATGCTGAGCGAAGACAAAGAGCATCTACACAGGTTTATAAAAGTAAACTGATCTCAGAAAATTACACTATACTTGGTGCTGATAAAGTCCTATTTATAGAATACAGAGATGGGAATGTCCTAGTCAGTACTTTCTTCTAGATTTAATAAATCTCTTTTTCCCCTAAGACCCTCAACACAGTGCACACAGATCTTAGATTCCAGAAAAACGTACATTCTTCCAGCATTCAATGTACTTGCCAAAACTAACAATGTTGCATTTTAACAGAAAACAAACATTGAATAGCTTTTTAGAACAAAGACAAGTTTCCAGCAAGCAAGATGATCAAGTGGGGTCATAACAAGTATCACCACTTCCAGTTCAGTTCAGGAACACCACAGATGAGGGCTAAGACCTCTGCTCTAAAGGAGATGAGAAAGCACAGGAGAAAAGCGAGACAGAAGGAGCTGACAGAGACAAGGACAGGCACTAGAGTACAACACGAGTACTCTTCTCGCTCTTACTACTCCCTGTTTTTCACCACAGTTTATCCTAGTCTAGCATTCAGCTTATGCTCAAATTTTGGAGTGTTTTATTTCACTAAATGAAACGGCACTTCTGGCTACCTTTACTACGGCTAAACAAAACCAGATTGAGAGCTGAGAATTTAGGCAGGGCTTGGATCACCATCAAATCTTCGAGAGTATCCACTAAGTTATTACAAGCTTGTCCAACTCATTAATAACCATAGTAAATGGAATCGGGCAGAGTGCCACTGAATTGTATCTACAACAGAAAAACCATCACGTTTCTGACACTGCACTAATACCTAACACAGCTGTCTCGTCTTACAAATTTCTGGGCTACTAAGTCACACAGACTATTTTGTTAAAAGATGTAAACACAAGAACCAACAAAAGTTTTATATGCTCCTCATGAGATACAATTTTGGACTATAGCAGACCACCTAACATTACATACATGCATAAGACAAAGAGGAATATAATGGTCTACAGCAGCTGTGACAAAAGATTTGTTGTCTTCTTTTCTTCTGATTTTTGATCTTGGACTTTCAGTACAAGCCTCATTGCTCAAGGACACATAACCATGGCTTGTGTATAAAGTTGAGCAATAATTTTTCTATCAGCTTAAAATCCTTAACGTAATTTTTCAAAAGATTATATTCAACTGTGGTGACAAAATTCAAATTAATTTTCTATTCTTGCTATGACATTAAAGGATGACTGATAAAGTTCCAATGTCCTTAAAAAAATCCCCACCAGAAAAAAAAAAAAGCATTCATGAAGAGCACTAAAATTATGGAACGTAGAGCGATTAACTGAGCATCTACTTTTTTTGATCACTGCTTATAGAAACATGTTAGTATTAGCAGCATTCAGTATTTCAGGAAGAGCTTTAGGTTGGGGGCTTATTTAAAAGTCAAAGCTTTATTTCCTTGTCAACACCTTTCAGAACACAGCACATACTCTAGGAATACACTATTAAAATGGATCAGCAGCAAAACCACAGATCTGCTGTCCTCTAGAGTTCAGCAGTAAGTCAAACTTTGTTACTGGATAATCTTCTGATACAGACAGTATTTTTATTTTTAACTTCCATTTGCCAAGTACTTTTCCTTTGGCATAGTCAGTCCTGAAGTAGCAATTTTATCCTAAAAATTCAGGCAGATGTTTTAGAGTAAAACCTTGAATCTGCATTCCTTCAAGTAGACCTGTCATGCCTTCAGCCAGCCCAGGCAGCAAGTACTGCAAAGCCACAAGAAAACAAGTCTCTCAGATGGGATTTATGCTAAACAAAAAGGAACATGAGATTCCAGTCACCCAGAAGCAGAGAGGCTAAGGAACTTGCTTTCCCAGCCCATCAACAAACTACCCTAGAACATACAATACAATACTCATACAACAGTTTCACTTGTACAGATAAGAGTTTTTCTTCTGCCCAGCTTAATTAAAAAACAGTCATTTAAGTGTCTCATTTTGAATTACACTTACACTGAACATATTCTGGAGAACTGCTGTAAGGTTTACCACTTGCACCGTGGCCAGTAGTTCTACTCTTACTAGAGAACAACTTCTCAATGACTGCAGCAGGATCTTTAGTGTCACCTGCCCTTGAGAAGAGTAACATAACCACTGACCTCTTCCTTATCCTTCCCAAACTGGTCTGGTCTAGAGGTCCTGTAGGAGCTGCTGAACTCTGCTGTTTCCAAGTGTAGAAGAAGGCTGGTCACCAGAAAAAAAAACAACAGCAAGATGCTAGACATATAGCACACATCTCTATGACAAGGAGGGCAGTATGGCCTCCCAGCAATCATGGCCAACTATGCTGCCTGCCATATTAGAGATTACACATCTCTATAAACAATTAAGATAGTTAAGTTGCAGCCCACTTAAAACATTTTGATGCTGCCTTGCCTTGAGAGCCTGGTATAGCAGATCATTTTTTTCTATATTGTTACCAGAGAGGAAAAAAAAACCCAACCCAAAATCTCTTATTAGGGTGTCATTTCCGCACATTTGCTGCCATAGGGTCAGTTCACCCAGTTGAACACTGGTGGACAGCAGCCAAGATGGCATGGTCAAATGAGTGCACATGTAACCTTGGATGGTCATCACTTCACTCCATGAAAGCAGGCTGCAACGCATCTTGTGCCAACCAAACTCTTTAAGCAAGACCTTTGCCCAGCTACCTTGGACCTAGAGCCTGCCCAGATCTGTGCACTCACTGCCACTGCTTGTACTAGGACCATACCACCTGTGCTGTGGAAATCCTAGCAGCGGGGTTTGGTAGCTCCAGCCCAATGGCACGTTAATGGCAGCTTAAAGATGCTGGTATCCCCAGTATAGCACCCAGAACACAAAATCCATGTGGATGTTTATCAGGGTTTGCTGAGACCACCATCACCTGGTGTTTTAGCAGACAAAGCTCCTCACCACTGCCATGGAAAGCACCATCATCTTAGCATCAGAGAAAGCATGAGCCTTGCTGATGCACCAGTGGAATCTGAGGCCCTAAAAAGAGAACTAATGGGCATCAGGAATGAAGCCTCTCAAAGTCAGTACTTGATACTTTTGAAGTGAATTTGTAGATGTTAACAGAATCTTGTTTTATGCATTTTGCAGAAACAGATTTCTTCAAGTACTAGTGGGAAAGAAGAGTCAATACAACAAATTGATCTGCCATAGAATAACATCTGTTCCTTTAATGTGTATAAAACATTTTGTCAGCTTTTAAGTAGTTAAAAGGCTGCTTATGAATCTATAACGAAGTTGTAGCATTTTTCTCCTGCATGCACATGCATACAGACTCCACACAGCATGTAGGGTTCCTTCTTATTCTCCTGGAAGAGATGTCATCTTGCTCCTTTCTCTCTGATCTGCTGGCAGACCACGCACAGGCTAGCTTTGGTTCTTTTTGCTCGTGTAATAGTGTATTGAAAAGTTATTTCTTTCCTTGTTGCACCAATTCACAATCCAGACCCAAGCAACAAATCTGTCTTCTTCTGAAAGAAAAGAAACATTGCAAGACCCACAATAAAAAACAAACAAACAAAAAACAAAACAAAACAAAACAAAACAAAACAAAAGCAAACCAACCAAAAAACCAACAACCACACTACAGCCCTGGTAGATGGATTTTATAGAGCAAAAGGCATGCAAGACAGAACTATGGAGCACTGTGGTCTATCAGGGTCTTACTGTGAAAAGAGCAACACCATCAAGGAAGTGGAAGAAAAAAAAAAATATATGCAGAGAAGGGAGAATAAAGCACTCTCAGAAACATTATCAAAGACAACAGACAAAACTGGTTGATTCAGCGGTGCTTAGGTTATCTTTTCTGAGAATCATACTGAACAAACCTGCTCTCTTCCAGATTTGTAAAATCCCTGACAAAAGGTATATGACAGTACTTAGGGTAGCTGATATTAACTAAGACTTCCATTTTTTTCCACCAAGACAGAGAACACCTTTCTTATTCCTGTTTGCACGTTGTCTGCTCCAAGTCAGAGCTGCATCTAAAATACTGACAGAGTGACTCACTTATGGATTATAATGGATTTTTATGTTGCCAGAAATGATCTTGAGTATATAAGGAAACTAAATCCATACCTACCACAATAAATAACTTAGAGCTTATTGACTCAATGAATGCTAAAGTAATCAAATAACAATTTTTTCAATCTTCTTCATTTAAAGTGAATTTCCAGACAATAAAAGCTTGCTTTCTTTTGAATTTACATTCAATTGCAGGTTGTGGGTAAAAGCCAATATGAAGATGCTGCAGTTATCCAACAATGAAGTATCAGGAAATTAAGAATTATGATTTCATTTAATAGAAATGCAAACAAAACTGGATCCTTGGGCATTATAGTGCTTTGCTTACTGCTTGGGATCACTGAAAGTCAAATCAATTGTAAGCATGTGATCTTTCTGGGGAAGGAGAAATATATAGGGAAGCGCAGAAGTCAGGAAGTAAAAATGAAATGGCTACGTATGATGAAGGGAGAGACAAGAAGTGTCAAAATCAGTAGGGCTTAGCAAAAACTTCATGTACAGGAAGTGACCTGCCTGCTTCATTTAAGAACAGGTAGGAAGCCTGAATCCCACATTCTCAGAAATCATGGGTCAGACTCTTAAGAACAAAGCAACATTTGAGACTGTGAAAGTGGCCCTGAAAGCTCTGTAATCTCTGGAAAAATTAGAGCACTTCGCCTGGGCTGAGATTTCCCATGGCATCATGACAAGGCAGCAGCCCACACAATGACCAGAGATGAAAACCCACCCTCACAGATCAGATGTTGGCTTTCAGATACAGCCCAGCTTTCTTCTCTCACACCCTGCTCCATCCTAGAGGAGATGGGGAAATCAACATGAGAAAGGGTCGTCTGGGGAAAGGGAACAGACATGTATGGAAAACACAAAAGCAGAACAGGGCAGAAAATAATCTAATTTTAAGATAGATGTAAGGACATGTATTTCCCCATTTAATGAACCAGACCCTGCCTGCTGGAGTAGGATTTTCTCTAGCCAGAACAAAGAAGGCAGAAGAGTCCTCTGAGAGCTGCAAGAGGTCTAAGCTGGACACTTGTGGCATGTGCAGTTCTGCTGTTATTTCTTGAAATGCAAGCTATACGATGTGGTTTGCTGCACCAGGTTTTAAGATAACTTTGTATTTTTTAAGATTTGGGAAGATATTCCATGGGGCAAAAACCTACTGATGCTCAGGTATTTTGCCTAATCTGTTATCCAGCTGATTGTATCCTGCTCCCAGCAGCGATCACTTCTCATCTACCACATCGTGATGGAAAATTGGATGAGTCTTACAAATGTTCTCAAGCATATTTTTATTATATCTAAAAATATATCTATCAATTATTTACCCACATGGTAAGTAAGAACACTCCGTACTCAAAATGTTTTAGGTTAGGGAAGGACACCCACCCTGCTCCTATGTAAAAGGTGCTAGGGTCCTGCGTCATATGCAAAGGTCACGCCAGCTCTCAATAGAGACACAATCAATGCATCTTCTGGGCTGAATTCTTGAGCTCTGAAGGACTACATTATATTCAGGCAAGCTTACAATTCTTATGCACAGACTGACGCAGGCAGAGTTAATTTTTCAAAAGTACTTCTAAATTAAATGTCTATTTTATATTTGTCCATGTAAATAATTAGATATTCATAGATGTTGGATACTTGTAGGCAGTAGATAAGCAAATGTACACGCAGTGCCACAAGCTTTATTGAATTACTAGAAATTTCTTAAATGCATTAATCACACACTGCTATGAAATATTTAACATCTATTCTAATGAGTGTTTTAATCCCATGAATGATTAAATTAATTCTTACACGGTATTAACTCTTCAAACCAGGGGCCCTCAATTAATTATTGTAAAAGGTCACTTTCTAGCACGATGCAGGCTGTGAACAGGCAACACAAAAAGGGCAGCTGCAGTTCTACTCTTTACCATGTCCATTTGCAAGTGCTGAGCTGATCCTCCAAGGAAGAAACCGGCTACAAGAGCCCAAGGGTGCAAAAGCACCATGCTGGGGGAACAGGTGCAACTACTTTCCACACACTGAAGCATTTCCTCCTAATTTACCCATAAACCCGAAATACTTCTAAGAGTCAATCAAAGTAGCCTCTCTCGAACAAAAGCAAAGTCCAGGGCACATAGCCAGGAGAGTAATTTCAGCAAGTATCACATTCATTTCTTGGACACTTCATATCTGACTGCTTTTCTTTGATCTTTTGACATTAGGTGTTCTGCATACTATGCTAGTATGATTTGGTCAAATACTCATTTCTCCAACAACGTTTCTTATTTCTTGGCTTTACAAGTCAACTGTACTCTTCTGACTATATAAAAACAAACAACAGAAAAAAACACTTTATTCTTTACATACACTTTATAAAAAAAACAAAGACATTTGGTGTTACCTAGAGTACCACAATGGAATACTTTCATAAAGCTTTGTACAGGTTCCAACTACACAACACATTCATTCAGATTTCCTAGGCAATTGGTTAACGTCCATGTTTTGCTGAAGACAGTTTTAAGATAACATAATAGCAGTATATAGATACATTAATTCTACTCAAAATAGGTAAACAGTAATTAACATTTCCTAATGTTAACAGTTTTGTAGAGATCCTGTAATCAGCCTAATGGATAAACAGACTGCAAAGTGTAATACACACATCTTAGAGGATTTGAAGTAGAGGATAAAAGATTTGCTTAATTTATGAGACTTGAAATTTATTAATGTTGTTGCCAGAAGTAGATAAGACATTAATAAGAGATATCTCTGAGCTTTCATCTATTGTACATTAAAAGCAGTGTTTCAGAAATCTAATTTTGCAGACCATCAGATACAGCTAGGTTATTTTTCCATCCATATTTTCAGAAGCATAAAAAAAATGCGAGATGAGATAAGCAGAAATTAGTAAAAATGTTTTTCATCCATCAGCACAGCATTGAAAAGTAACATCAAAGAAATTAGGCATCAACTACACAAACCTCTGGTGTATTTTAAAAGGCTACCAGCAATACCTGTCTCCATTTATTCTCCTCCCCTTCAAATTTCATTAAGAAGTCATAAAAATAATATTCAATACATGATGTTTAAAGAGAACATAGTTGTATGAAAAAACTCAGCATTTTCATCCTTGCATCGATATTGCAAGGGTCTGAACAATCCAGGCGACTCTGAACGCTCTGAACCACACATGAGGACACAAACAGGTTAGAGACTTAATGCCTGATTTCACCTTATAGCATCACAAGCTTCAGACCAATATTTTGAGGGGCACAGTTTCTCCTAACTGGCAAAGGTTATTAACTTCACAGAGATTTTAGTACTTCTAAAAAGAAAAGATTGTTCAGACTGACCATCATTTGGTAACTAACCAGAGAAGGAAACAAAGTACAATGAAAGAGAAAAAAATATTGAGAAGAAATAAAGTCTAACTTACAACACTGGGAGGCAGCACTGGGCAATGGTTTCTTCTGAACTTCCTCGTGAAAGGAATACTAGAGAGGAGGGAGGAAAAAAAAAAAAAGAACACAGACCAATAAGAAAGCAAACCGTAACTTTGTGAAACAGCTTTAAGAGTACAGCATGCTGCACAAAAGAGAAAACCTCCCCGGTAGTATAAAAGCATTAAGTAGCCTCCTTTACACCCATATTCAAAAACACTCTCAGATGTCCTCTTTTTTCATGCCAAAACCAGGTGTTAAAAAGTGAATGTCTGGTTCAGGTGAACTCTGCTTTACCACAAGCACAGGCTCCATTCTCAACTGTGAGACCTCGTTTTGGGCAGTGAAAAGATCTGATTCTCCACCACAATGTCGCTGCAACAGGAAGCTCAGAACTGAGTATAAGCCCATTTATATTCAGACACTCAAGCACAGCTTCAATAGTCCCAAACTCATGTGCACTCAGCAACACTGCAGTAGGAGACTGAAGTGGTAAGTTAATTAGTGTGCCCAGCAGGACAGTAACACGGTGTTTGCCCAGCCAACACTTACACAGTCTCCCGTGATCTACTTTACACCCTAAGTGAAGAATTTTTCATGTCATTTAATACTAAATTAGAGAAAATAGAGATATTCAATTAGCCAGCTCTGACTTTTTACAAAGCTGTTTGTTACAGCATCAAAGTATTCCCTAAGGGAATGCTCGTGGTATTATTTTGTTTTTCTCCTCTGCCTCCTATTACACAGAGATATGAGAAAATTAGGACAATTGAGCAAAACAATGAGAACAGCTTTTGCTAGGAAAAAAAGCTCTGATGGCAAAGAAAGTGGCAACTTTATCAACCTGGTGCTGCAATCTGTACAAAGCTGGGGGACCGGACAGCCTCTCCTTAGATTTGGTAATGACCAGTTCATTACATGGTAGGTGACAGCCTGCAGACTTCCGCTGTGGCCATCTTCTGATCTGAGCTATTTAAAATGCACAACTGATCCTGAAAGGTGGTTAGCCCTATCACCAGCAAACTGCCAATCCACTGAGTTAATCGGGATTGTGAAAACCAGAGCTGCTGGATCTCGCAGCACTGCCTGGTTGACAATGTGGTGAAAGGAAGCCAGTTGATGAGCAATCTCAGCAGCACAGGACAGCAATGGCTTCTGAATGATTACATGCAGAGATACAAAAATGGCAATAGCTTGCTCATTTTAAGGCATCAGCCCAATGGTTATCAGCAGCCCCAAAAAGACAACTAAATACTTTATTCTAGGAATAGAGTCTGGAAAGCATTTTCACGATACCACTTGGACTCCAAATTAACCTGCTTCTCAAATACTGCTGTGCAATGTTACTCCGTTCATCTATTGTGTCAAACAGAGATAGATGAACTGAATGCACAGAAAGGCACAATGCTGCCCTGCACGTACTACTGTGCAGACTAGGACTCTGCAGCCCAAAAGCCATGTAAGAAGGCCAGGTCTGTAAAGCTGAGCAGCATGGAGTGGATGAATGAGCATCAGTCATTCAATTTCTCCAAATAAACCTGCCCCCATTTGGTTTCACAACATCAGGTTTGTTTGCTCAGAGCAAATAAGGTATTTCTTCAGGCAACGCACAATTAAGGTGCTGAACTCCTTTGCTACAATATAACTGACCTGGCTGTGTTCAAAAGGCAACTGACATATAAGAAGAAAAATCCATCAAGTGTTTTTAAACACAGAGATTCTGGTTCTGTAAGTTCCTGAGCTACAAGTCGCTGCAAATTAGGGGAATATGCAAGGAAGATATCATCCCCACACAGGGTCACTGTCAGACGTGGGACAAGTTAAACCTTAGGTCATGTAAGAACACCTGTGTGAGTCCTGTTATTTTTTTTTTCATTTTCTCACTGGCGACAAGGAACACCCGTAATAAACTTAAGATTTTTAGGTCACAAATAGAGAGATGTGATTTTGTTACTAGTATTTGATAAAAGCATGCACTTCGCACACAGATGGGTGGCACTCCAGAGCAAGGGCTGTCTCACAAAGCTGAGGACACCTTTCAGCAAGCACCAGTTCAGTGGAGCACTAGAGGGCACCTACACTTCACCGAAGTGCCTGGCACCAACTGCAGCTGCAATCCACAAGAGCAGGGAGGCACCACGGCAGTGTCACCCACGGGCCAAAGCACAGATTGAACTTGCCATTCAACTCCAAGAGGTTCTCAAACTTCTAGGAAGGCAGGAGAGGTTGCCCTCAAGCAGTTCTGTTTTCATATGTACCAATATCAGTGCATCCTGAGTCAAAAAGAACACCCATCCTATTTTTCTCCATTTACACAGTAAACCAAGTGATTCACATAAGGGGTAGAGATAAAGGATCCCAGAACAAAAACCTCTTAGAGTCACTGGCAGAACATTTTGTAAGTTATCTTGCTTGGGAAAGAGACCTATTAATAGTTTCATAGCAAGCACCATTTTCCTACTCTATGATGTTGGCATCAACCCATGAGGTGTTTTCTTTTAAAATACTAAACTTCTGACACAGGTACTAATATGTCAGATCTTATTTTCCAAACAATATGAACTTAAAGAAACATTTTAATCATGTAACAGTCTCTCTTTAAAAAAAAATAAATAAAAATTTGTAACTTTTAGTTTATAGCTGTTTAGCCAAGTACATACTAGAAAAAAACAGGAAACCAAAGCCATCGTTAGCAGGTATTATAATAAAAGATTCATATAAACTGAGCCATTAACTAGATTAGGACAAAAGCTATCAGTTCCCACAACCCTCAGTTCCAAGAAAGATTCAGTGTCTTGCTTTGTCTTTTTCCCAGAAGCAGCTAACTGCAAAAAGCGTCCTTTTTAACTTGATTTTACAAATGAAGAGAACCTACCACAACTTGTCAAAAATGGTTTCACTTTCTTGTGAGGTAAAGCTTGGTATTACCTTTTCCTCATGCATGCACATCAACAAAGCAGTGCTCACTATTCAAGCACTTCCAGTATGTTCTCCTTAACGCTAACAGTACATGTACGCTAACACTAACGTGAGGAAACAGTTCATGGAAGACTTGTAAATGATGCACATATAGTAGCTGCCTTAATCACAGGGGTCCAATAGAAAGAATAAAAGTTGCAAGCATTCAGGGCTACATTCACCTTTCAGTTTAATATTTACCTCATCATCTCCCAGTGAATTTATTTGTTCTAATTTTCTGGTCCAGTATCTGGCCTCTTCTTCAGGGATATCTATGGCAAAAGAATAATTCACATCATCTTATTAACCACACAAATCTGCATTTATCACCAGTAGCATTAAAACAAGGAGAGTATTCCGAGATCACACCACCAAAAAAACCCATACTTAATTTTGAAGTAATACAACTGTCTTACATTAGCACTCAGGTGGAAAATAAACATTGTAAATAGTAGCACAGTTCAAGGGTTTACATTGTATTCTTGTTTAAAGCTGATTAACCAAAACGCACACTGCACAAATGAAGGAAAGACTACAACAGGCTAGTTCAGATTTAATTTGAGTATTAGTTTTATGTAAAGCCATTTCATAATGATATTAATACACTTGCTTGATAACACCTAGAAAGAACAAGAGCCTCTTCTGGAGGCTTTTATAACCTCAAAAGGGTAGGGCTCCTTTTGAATACCACATCTTTTCTTACATACCCAGTGCGACACAAATTAAGTACCAAAAAAGAAATAGCCTCTTGTTTTCCTTTGCAGGCAATAAGCCAAATCTTTTGAGGTAATGAACAGTGTTATAAGCAGTCATATTCACATGAAAGCACGCTCCTATTTTTACACCAGACTGCAACTTCATTGCGAAATGAATCACAACAACCCTTTTACCTTCTGGAAGATTTACCAAGTTGATGACTGACAGCAAGTAGCAAGCATTATCACCTTTATTTTGGTAACTATTTTCTATTTCACACTTTGAAGTAATTTAGTGTCCTAATGGTTTGAAGGGAGCACAGACTTCTGCCACTCAAAATTTCATCGCTCAAAGTGCAACCTTAGAGGTATGGATGAACCACTGTGGAAAGCTTAAGTCAAGGCAATTGAGGTACAAGCTATGCTTAAGGAATAGAGAAAGGGGTGCACAGCATCCACTGAAAGAAAAAGCATCAACTAGGCTCCAAACCCAGGAGAATTAGCTAATTTATTTAGGGATGAGGGCCTGTAAAAATCACTGGACGGAGAGGAAAAAAAGAAATGTTGTTTGTGTGTTTTGGTGTGGATTTTTTTAAGCCACTCAACATCCCCCTTACTGTAAGGCGATTGGTTGGTCTTCCCTCCAGAAAGGGTAATTACTTCTGAAATTTGGCTATTCATGACCTGGAACTGCACCAATGCAGAAACATCAGAGCTTACACAGGAAGGAAGCAGAAGGACTGCTCCTATTAGGCACCACCAACCCTGAAAGCCTCACCATCCCAAACACTGACAAACAAGGCTGAGTATAATACCAGTTCAGCTAGTTTTCCCATCTCTTGAAACCCTTTACACTCTGAGGTGCCTCATTAGGAGCCAACATGTTTCCAACTAACAAGTTTGTTTCCCTGCAATGAACTGCTAAGCTATGTGTGGCAAGAATAGGAGATGTAGACTGGGATGGTCTCCTGATGAAAAGGTGGTTCTAGAAGTTACATCCATTCTCATTCCTGAGAGAAATGAGAACAAGATCTACTGCCAGGTGAGCATTCCATTAGGACCTACAATGCTTTCACAAAGGATCATACTTATATTTAAACGGCTTATCTGTCCTATTTATGTCCTCTTTCAGCCACACAAACCATCATCTTCTGAAGCCAGTCACCCCAAAACATCTCAAGATAACAGTGGCCAGTGTAGAAGAACACAAGCTGCTTTCAGTAAGAACAAGGAACATGATAGATTCAGTGGAATTTGGAGTTTGAGAAGTAGGTATTTCCTTGGGTTACAAATGGATGCCTAAACAAAAACACCACTATATTCTTATGTAACTGTTCTCATCCAGACAAGGGGGATAAAACAGGCCCCACTTGAGGAAGTTTTAGGGAACTGAAAACTTAGTACCTGGCCATAGAAAACCTGCATTAAGTAGAAAAAAGACAACCTTGAAGGGACACCAGCAAAGCAATTTTTTTTAACCATAACACTCAGAGCCAGTTACTCTGGTGTACAGTACATTGTTTTGTTGTTAACATGCTATTAGAAAACAAGGTAAAAGAAACATGAGAGAGTCTTTCACAATTGCAGGAATTGTAGAAAAACATATGTTTTTGATCATTAAGGCTGAGTATCTCAGCTGCACAGATTTATTAGATGAGCTCCACACAAATTAGCGACGGTGTTCAAAGGAAATATGGACAGAATTCGCCTAGAAAGAGGATATCAATTAACTGAAGGGCTATCAGCACACAACCTGATGAGATTTAGGAGGACAAACTCCAACAAAGACCAGAAGCAACTCAAACATTAAAGCAAAACCTATGGAATTTTGTCTTTGAAAGCCATCACATCTATAAAAGATGAAGTAAAACTCATGAGCTGAGGACTAAAGGTCAGTGTCAGGCTCCTTTCTGGAGCCTGAAATCAAGATCAAAGAGATCTAGGAGGGATGAAGCAATGGATTACCATCAACACTTAAGGAACTGCAGTCGTCTCAGGGGAGGCTTCAATGTTTTCCCATAGACCATGTTTCAGCAGCATGCCCAGGCATTAAGGAGCACCATGCGCCTCTTGGATTTGTTGTTCTTGTCTTGTAACCAAGGTGCCCATTTCATAAATGGAGCTATCAGATTTTTAGTGCAGGATTGCTGTTGTTCTATTGAAACAGCTTCTTACGTAAATCAGAGATAAAAATCTGCTACTCTCTTAGATAACGGCTACTTTAAGGACATCTTCTTAATCTTAAGAGAAACTCTTGTCATTAATACTAATGGCAGTACAGCTACTGCACAGCAAACTTTAAACATTAAGCCACAGGCTTATGAACTTGAATCAAGTTACCTGCTCAGAAGAATCAATACCCAGATGAGATAGAATCCTTGATTTTTTAAGGAAGCATTTTATAACTTTTTTTTTTTTGTTTCACCATCTATTTGTGTCTCGCCTCAGCTGTTTTGTTGAAGCTGGCTTTTTGGAGCGCAGAGAATGGAAATCTCTAGTGCAGAGATCACAGCCTGACTGCTTGCAAGGCCACATCAACTGGCCAGCTCCTATACTACCGCTCAGCTTTGATTACAAGACCAAGTTACTTGGTTGCAAGATAAGAAGGTGAACTAGTCCAAAGAGAGGCTGCCTGATGCCAGCTCAGGACTCTGCTGACATCATGCTTGGTAAACAAGAGGAGCGAGTCCATACGTCAGTGAAACAAGACTGCTGAACAAGAACTGACAGGAGATGGGAAGATCAGATCTTTAGCTTTTGGGGCTTCTTAATTTGATACCAGCATGGAAAGCTTGCAGGCTCTACTGTCCTTCCTCCTATTGCCATCACCTTCAGCTTTAAGCTGAAACTCCCTTCTTCTCTGGGGTCCCGGTGTAGGGAGCAGTGAGGTCTGATTGCTCCCAAAGGGAGGGGAGGGAAGAGAGACCTCATGGCTGGCAGGGCAGCCAACTTGCCAGCCAGGGCCCCATCCTACAATGCCTGAGCAAGGTGAGCAGAGCAAGCCCAGAGGTCACGGCCAGGTTTAACCAGGAGCCCAGATCAGCAGGCAGGTCCACAAGGCAGGTATGAGGTAAGCCTGGAAGTCAGTCCACATCTGGGCCTGGATCTATGGGGTCCATGAGCAGGTACAGACATGGCTGTGGCTGAGGTTGGGGATCAGTAACTCCCACAGAATTACTCAGAACTGAAGGCTCAAAGCTGAGCTGAAGCAGGACTCCTGGGGCCCATGAGCAGAGGATGTGGGTGGGGGTCACTGGTGACACTGCTCAGGGACCTGACACCAGGATACACTGCACCACCACATGGAGACTTGATCAGACTGAGGAAGGAATTAGAAGAGAATCTGCTGCATTTATCCAGACCACATCACTCACAGGTAGACCTCCTCAGGTATCTGGACGTGACAGTATTCCCTCTTAGAGATCTCTAGCTTGTCAATAGCCAGGAGTTTCAGCCCTAAAGCTTTTCTTCACATCAGGTTTGGTGGTCCTTGCTCTATATCTTGCACATCACCTTGTACCACTTGGGTTTTTTCCAGGTAGCAAGTCTTTGGCTGGGGCATACCCCAATTATGCACAACTAAGAAAAAGTGCTGGAAATAAGACCAATAACTCCCCTACCCCACTTTCCTACAAGCCTTCACCTGTCTTCTCTCTTCCCAGTTCCAATTTCTTCCCTTTCCAGAGGTATGGGAATCTTCACAAGTTCTTACTGAAATAACTTTGCAGAGCTGAGCATTTCTTGTCTTGCAAACTTCACAGAAATAAAAGAAGAAAGCACATTTACTCCACCTGACGGCTGGATGTGGATCAGCATGCTCCCAGAGTGGGAGTGGGGAGAACACTAAAAGCATTTTCACTCCAATTATCTACTAGAAACAGCCTGGCATAGACACAAACTGCTATAGTTTGGAAGCCAAAAGCATTTTTGAGTACTCCATCCTGTGAGGGACCTGCACATAGCCACTGTACTTCTAAAGAAGGGAAGAGAGTGTAAAATTGCTTTTAAACAGCATGATTTTACACTTGAAAAGCAGCATATTGGAAAATCTGTACCAGGACATACTCACTATATCAAGACAACAATAGCAAGACTGTCTTCTCCCTACCCGCGAATTTTCTAAACCAACCAAGAAGAAAAACCGTCTCCTTCCTTGATATGTCTGTCTTGTTCCTGAGAAGAAATAGATACGATCAATGGAGAAAGCTCCTCCAGCCTGTCTTCACTAACAACCACTTCCTCCCATCAAGAAGGCAGTTTATTGCCATTTTTAAAAGACTACCAACCATAAAAATGCTTTTCACCCTAGGGGTTAATATCAACTCTCACTAACACTTCACGTTTCAAATGCTCACGCTTTGCTGCACTTCCATAGAAGAGGATTTTTCAGTCATTCTGTTTCTGTGAGACTGAACATTCAAGAACGTAGGGCTGGCAGAGAACATTAGATGACACTCTGGTGCCCAGCACCACAGTCCATCACATGCAGACGCTCACTGCAGAAGGGCCCACAGATCTGCTCTCCCTGCCACACTCCATAAACTAACATAACACTAACAACACTACTGAACACAGCACAAGAGCCACCTCTGGATTACGCAATGGGACACACAAAGGATAGATCAAGGCCATCATAGATACTCTTTATCTCATTAGAAATCTGGGCAATAACAAAGTTAAACTCCTGGATAACCTCAGGAATATCACCATCCCTGGAGATATTCAAAAGATGAGTTGACAACAGTGCTCAGGGGTATGGTTTAATGTTGGTTGGTGGTGTGTGGGTGTGGTTCGTGGTTGTGTGGTGGTTTTGGTTTGGGTTTTTTGGAGTTTTTTTAGTTTTTTTATGGTTGAACAAGACGATCTTAAAAGTCCCTTCCAACCAAGGAATTCTGTGAAAGGTTACTTTCTATCCCCAGGAGCAGAGACAACTCTTACCAGCCTCTGTTAGGAAATACTCCAAGCCTGGTAAACACTAAAATCAAATTTGTATGAAATAGGAAAAAAACAAAATAAAACACCATCCTCTAAGTTGTTTTTATCATGAACTACTAGCAGTATCAGCACATTCTGCATGTATTTCAGCTTTTGCTGTTGCCAGTCTCCAGAGTACCAGGCGAAGGCATACTAGGGAGGAAGAATCCTGAACACATCAGGTGGAAGCAGAAGCAGTGAACTAATCCGGGATAAATATAGTGCAAACAACAAACCAGTTTCTAAACCTCTTTGCATATAGAATCATGTTTTACGCTGACGGCTTCAGCTTTTCTTGTTTTAAAAGTCATTTATTCTCTCTTACAACCCTTTAAAAACTTCTCAAGCTCCACCTAAACACAATGAAACATTAAAAATACACAGACTGCATAACCTGGGATACTGCATCCATGTGCATCATCTAACCTAAAGGAAACAGAGCAGCCAGAACTGACAGAAGCAGCACAGAAGCACAGCAAAACAGAAGCATATACTATTTTGTTAAAGCTGCTATCCCAGACAGCTGTATTTTACCAGACGTGGAAAGTAGCACAAGCTGTACGTGTGCACACATACTGCTCCAGTTCTCATGTATCTACAATAGCCAGGAGATCTTCACCTGGGAAACAAAGTGTGATACACAACGTTCCCAAGTGTCACCGCAAACACACTGTTATTATAATGTTACCTCTGCAGCAACAGAGCTGTTGACTTGAGAACTTCCACAGCAGACCTGTGATCCATGTAGTTCTCTGTGTCAGCTTAAAGCAGCAGTTCCCAGCTCATACAGCAACACATTCTTAACATGTGGGGCGTTAAGAGTCCCTACTGCCACCCTCCACTCAAAGGTAAACTGACCTCAAAACCCATCCAGAGAGATGCAGAGGCAGTGCTGTCCTACCTCCATGTATCTCTCCAACTCTCACAGCACTGCAAGGACAGACAGAGAGAGTCTATTCCGTCTTGCACGGTCCTTTTCTAGGATAGAGGTGATGGCAGATGTTCAGTCAGGGCGTGAAGGGAAGCACTGCTGGAGAAGGTGATATGGGTAGATGCTATCTTACAGAGAATATCCCACATTCTTGGTCCCTACCTCTTTTCAACTTGCTTCTCACCTTGCCAGGGCAGACTGAAAATGGAGAAAATCCAAGAAAAACTGCAGCACTCTTCAAGTGAAGAGCAGCAGAAGCCCCGAAAGAGCTAACTGATGCAGCCATGATTTCCTAGACACTGTGAAACACTGGAAAGGCAGACAACTCTGTACTCTCTGAAATTAAAGCCCTCCAACACAATAGTGTGGAGTTTCTGGTTATTTGGTATTTGGCATAGTAAGCAAAGGAATAAGTAATAGATGTGCTTTAAATGATCAATTGCGTTAGAAAGAGAAGAGTCATAAAAAGCTTTTTAGTTACTTAATGTTTTCAGTTTTTTGCATGAAATCCTACTTCTCAGAATTTCATGTTCTACGGAACATCACGTTTTAAAACGGTAGTTTAAAAACTCCAAAGCAAACCAACAAGAAAAAACTGTCCTGTGTTTTCAGTATAGTAGTAGGGAGAAAACACACTACTACCTGAAATATTTTTTATTTTTTAAATTCAGGTGCTCTAACACATAATGGTTTACAGGGAGTCTGTTCTCCTATACTTTTGGAAAATGAAAAATAAATAATAAAAGAAAAATCATAAAATGCAATGTAGTTCAAAACTTGAATTGCAGATGAAAACAACTTCACTTTTGGGTACTCTCTGAACACACAGGGAGAGATCAGAACTTCATTTTCTTTTAAAGCAGAGACAGTTTACAAGCAACTATGTCAGAACAAACATAGGTGAGAAGGTAGCACCTACAAGCCTTGCCTTCAGCTAGGTGTACTGTGTTGTCTGTATCCCAGAAGCCTAAAACACTTGCCTCAAAGAGCCAATGCTTCACTCCACAAGGAAGTCAAGTGAGTGATGTTCTTCTTACATAACAGGCAACTTCAGTAATAAACTCCCCACTGACAGGGTGACAGCAGCAGTGAATCACCAGGACATTTTCATGAGGAAGAGGGATGGCTCCAGCCCAACATCAGACAGCCTAGTTGTCAAGACAGCTGAGATATCAGATACCTTTCCCCCTTCACAGACTGGACTGTAGTTAAAGAGCAGTGCCCATTAGATCTATAAAACATTGTGCTCACCCTGAATTGCACCATCCAGCAGACTGAGCACTCGAAGTAGTACACTCAGAGCACAAGATACAATTTGTATTGATTGCAGTGCTTCAGGGCCAAAGCCTGCATCCTCCCTTGCACCCAGAAGGGAGGTACGAGACTAAGAGAGGACCTAACTTTTTTCCACAACAGATGGCCAATCCTGACACTCGCTGGCCAAATGCCAATCGAGTGCACAAATGCTCCACCAGTGCTTCAAGCATGATACAAGTTGCTCACACGGACAGGGGCTTGGCAGCAGAAAACAAGCAACAGGCAGAGGGAGAGACATGAGCCTTGCAATGACAGACAACTTCAAAAAACTTCAGTGCCCAATGCAGAAAAAAAAAAAATAGTAATACACCAAGCCCTATAAACATCAGCTCCGTTCTTGGTCCAGAGTCAGATAACAGCAAGAAAGAAAAGCTACGTAAACATTGGATGCATTGTGGCCTTACTTTTGGGGGCTGTTTATTTGTTTAGGGTTATTTTTGTTTGTTTGTTTTTAAAGTAAAATAAAATTTAAAAAAAAAATCACACACAATTTTACTTTTAGATAAGTTTACTTTAGATAGGTTTGGTCAAGTCAGCTGCTTTTCTACTTTCTGTACTTTTCAACCACAAGTAATTGCCAGAAAGGCAGTTCTTATAACATCAAGTTATTCATATACTCTGCAAATGACAATGTTCAGGAGCACTGAGCATTAATGTTTCACTAACTGAACTGCACACTTCTAACAGAGTTTAAATGCAGCTACCACAGAACAGATCTAACAACGCACTTGACCTCTTCTAGAGCCAAATTTGTCTAGATACAAAGAAGTGAATGTTCCCTGCTCAGGAACAAAATGTCTGACTGCGCAATCCCGAAATAGTATTAACAGTTCCTTAAACTGCTGCTAGTCTAAACATTCCAGCCCTGAGACTCCTTCAAACCTTCCCTATTTACTCTGATCTTGTTAGAAAGAAGCCAAACAAGAAATGAACACCAGCAATCTGACCTGCACTGAACTATTTTAGCTAAACTGTTAAGGAGCGCAACTTGATTATAAAATTGGGGTTGCTCCCATACACTCTCTCTCCACTGTCAGCACACTGGGCAAGTTATTGAAAGGCACTCACCAAACGGTAATTCAAATCTTGTGTCCAGCAAAATTTTATGTGGAGTTGGGTTTTTGGTTCCACAGATTTCATCATGTTTCATCACAACTTCTGCCTCCAGCGTAGACCACTCCCCAGGACCTTCCTGTGAATCACAAGCTCCAAGTTTCAAGTCTGGCAGGTCCTCATGCAGCGAGTCTTACACATTTGCTAAGTAGAAAGACTCCAGGAAGAGCCTTACAGTGTTATCAAGGCCTCATACCCAATTTTAACATCAAATGATATCCATTCAACACATGCTGGCAGCTTTTCTTCCAAATCTCAAAGGCCTTTACCAAGACAAGCAGCAAACAACCTCGTAGCAGAACTACTGCCATCTCAATGGAATGGCAAAAGCAAGTCCTCAAAGGCAGGCACTGAAGGTGCCTGGACAGCCAGAGGAGCTGAGCATCAGCTAGACCTTATGGCCACACTGATAGGCATCCCCACTCTTATGCTTTTATGGAAAATATAATCTCTCTCCTCCTGCTCGAATTCAGTAACCTTTTAAATAAATACCCTGAAATTTGACATAAAAAACCAAACATGTCCTGCTTAGCTGCAAGAACTACCAAATAGAGTAGTTAGGGCAGTTACAGATATTGGCACATCCCATTTCCCATATTTTTCAATTCATCTTAGCACCACTATACCCCCACTAACATGGCAACCAGAAGCTTTAAGATACAGACATGATCTGGGCCAACCTCAAAGGTCAGCTTGTCTATTATCAGGGCACCTTCCGACATTAGCAAGAACTCATAAAAATTTGAGCATCAGACTAAGCAGTCAGTCCTTAAGACTTCTGACACTTGTCAATTATATGTGTTCCTTAACAGGTTACGCCTCAGTTTTTTTGAGGCCCCATGAGTGAAATGAGACCAAAGACCCCTATTTAAGCTTAGTTTTGGTTTCACTATTTGCAGCCTCCTTCAAAAAAACAACAATGTGATGCCAATAGCCTTCTCCTCTCATCCAGGCTTCCTGACTTTGCAAGTGGAATTTTTGCTGAGGAGCACAGTCCTGGGCTGCACCAGACAGATTTTGTTAGCTACCAACATTTGTGCTGTCAAAATAAAGCTTCTGTGTCAGCTTAACCTCATCAGATTGGTGAATGGCCTTCAGAGCAATCCACACGGTTCCAACCAGGGTGTCCCAGATCAGTCCTTTGTTCCATACTTCAACAATTAGGCCCAGGTCCAGCCGACTGATCTCACTGCAAGAAAAGAAAAGGCAGCAGAGGTGAGGAAAAAAACAGAATACATTCTAATTCTGCTTTAGGTTGTGCATTACCACCATGACAGTACCAGTTAACTTTTTCCACACAGCTGTGTCAATCTACAGAGAGCTTCTCGAAGCACGTGGTGAAGGCAGCTCATACTCACAGGGAACACTAGTTTTTAATGACTGATTTCTCACAGTTTAACTACACAAAGATTGCAAACTAAACCCCTGAACTGTTGTCATGCATGGATTGCCAGTTGGGAACTTGTTTCTGCAGCTATGCCCACAGGAGGAGGAAGTATATCTGGGGCCAAAACCTAGCGGTGAGCTAGTCTTTGTCATCAGGCATCTCATTTCTAAAAATCTGGGTGTCTCCCTTCCCTTGGCAGCCCAGCAGCACAAATGTACCCTGACAGGTCCAAACTTGCCAGAAGTTATCTGTGAGTGGAGTAACAATCCCAAACCCAGCATAGCTGCATCAGCAGCACTACCTATTGCTCGAGGCTGCACTGCACCACTTCTGCTCCAGCACAAACTTCTTCCCCTGCATGACACCACAAGGCCTTGAGCCATGCAAATCTCTGGCAGCAAGCAGCAATATAGACACAGGACCACCGAGTGCTAAGTTCTTAGGAAAACTTATCTGAAGGTTTTCATGAACATCTTCCCCCTCAGTAAGGAAAGAATGCATCTCAAATTCACTTCTTCCCAGTGCTTCACAGCACTTACGCCTCCCTCTTCCATGCTGCTTTCTAACATGCCTACCTCGGAAGAGTGTAACACACATGCAGCCTAAATGCTGGTAAAAACAACAGAGAGAAGAATCCTGAGCTGTCTCACACTTATGAAGAAGGCTATTGCTCCTACTTCTTTGAGATCAGGATTTTCCTTTAGTATAACTGCTAATCCCCCGAAGCAGGTATCTTGAACACACAGTGCTGCTGCCTGCTATCCTTTTTTCTAAATGTATCAACACTAAGTTTATCAAGGGAATTTAAAAGCACTTTAGTCTCTAATTTCTATAGACTGCCATCATGGCCAAAAAAAAAGAACTGCTGCAAATCCCAGCATTTATTTGAGCTTTGCCCCAGAGACTTCTTACAACTTTAAAAGAGAATATTGTATCTACAAAGTTCAAGACAAGCCCTATAGCTACAGCAAAGCATATTAATATCCATTTTAAGTCAAGTGCTCCTGTTCTCATTTAAGACAGAAATTAAAGTCAAGAGTGCCCATTACTGGGATGACTCAGTCTACATAGTTCAAAATCAAGCTATTACACAAGTTTATTATGAGTTTACTGCTGGTATCTTGAAATCGACTCTCCAACTCCTCCTGTTTGGATATAGCTACTCAACATGTACAAACTAACAACTAGCCACCTGCACTATCACTGCTCTGCCCTCCTGCTGCTTGCCTCTTGGAAGATGATAATTATCTGATTGCACAAATTTGTAATAACAACAAAAACGATTGATTTTCTGCTGGCCGGACCAGTCCAAGACCAGAAAGGGAAAGGAAGGAAGAAATACTCTAATTCAAGCACACCATATTCTTTGTTTCAACATACTTGACAGAGCAAGACATTGATCATAAGACACCCAATGGACTCCAGCACAAAACTCCACAGGACACATCACCAGATAAGAATAAAAAAAAAAAAAAAAAGAATTTCAGTACAGTGGCTTTGATTGCCTTTGTGTCTCCCTTTCTCCACCTTCTGGTTAGATGCAGAATGGCTTCAAAGAACAAAAGAGCTGAGAGTGGAATTTGTTGTCCCTCCCTTTCCACATGCACATAGAATTTAAATGAAAGACATTTCTAACAATATTTCTAACACTTATTTAATCCAGCATTTTCTAAACATCAGTTTACGCTTTCACTCAAGGGGTGCTTGCTGCAAATGTGCACTCCTTTTAAAGCTGCTTCAAAATTAGGTGATGTCACTGAAGAATACATTAAAGTGCTTTCCTGGTCTAGTAAATAAGCAAGTCTTAAACAACCCCAGAGTCCCAAATTTTGAAGTGTTATGTCTCACAAGGAGTTTGGAAGCAAAAACAACTAACACAGATAGAAAGCATTTTCTTGATTGTAGTCTATTCTTCTACTATGCCTCCTGAAAAAAGTAAACACAAACACAGACAGTAAAAGCATCCTTCCCTCAGGGAAAAACTACTCTGTTTAAAAGCCTTTTTCGACTTCAGAAAGTAAAAGAGAGAACCAGTGAATAGTAGTACTGGAATATCAGTGTAATTTCTCCTGGGACAACTTAATGTACACAGGGTCATGCAAAACACATTCCCTGCCACGTGTAATAATTCTGTTATAAAGAGACATTAGAACAACTGTGCTGTTGCCTGGATAAAGCAGAGACAATAATGGTGAGCTAGTTCAGCTAATATTCTGCTTTCATATCCCCTAGCAACTAATTACAGAGCAGCACAGTGACCTTACAGCATGCTATCTAAGCGCCCAGCTGATAGCAATGAGCAGTTCCAAGAGCTGTTTGAGGGGAAGGAGGAGGAGCAACCATGAAAGCTGCCATCCAATACAAACAAGTGCCATTCTTAAATCACTGGTGAGCAGCCTCCTCTGTAGCTGGCTGTGTTTGAAGTTAGTTCCTGTCCACAGGATGAGCACAAATCACAAGAATGAGTTAGTAGCTTGGGTATGGGCATGTGATTTGGCAGACAGGTACAATTCCCTGCCCCAGCCTTACACCAGTCCTGCATGGTTAACATCACTGATAGCCACAGTCTCAGCCTGACCAGGAACTGCAGAAGATGGTGGTGTTCAGGAGCACACGTTTCACCAGATGAAAAAGGACAGGCTCTGGACTCTTGGTGCAGAAGCACACACCTCATGTGGTCCTCCAAAAGCAGAGTGCTGCCAAAGAAGGGAGACAAGAGCACAGCTGTATGATAGCAACAGTGTACCAAGCCAGGTGAACTCCTCAATCAGAGGCAAAAGCTTCCCACTTTCAGCAGAGGAGAGCCAATTGCTGCTGGATTGGGAAACATACTCAAAAAATCCCTGGTGTGTCTCTTGCTACAGATACTATTTAAACACCTCATAGAATCGCAGAATCGCCTAGGTTGGAAGGGGCCTTTAAGATTATCTAGTCCAACCATAAAAAAAACAACCAAAAAAAAAAAACCACACCAAACAAAACACACACACCAACACTAAACCATATTCCCAAGCACCATGTCAATTCGTCTTTTGAATAGCTCCAGGGACGGTGCCTCAACCACTTCCCTGGGCAGCCCATTCCAATGCTTGATAACCTTTTCAGTAACTTTGACTAACTAACTTTGACTTCCCATGCAACAGCAGTGTGCATACCAGGTTCAGAGGAAAGATCTTAAGAGATCTTAAGAGGGTTTAGTAAATTTAGCTCCCTTAGTCATACAAAGCTACAGTAGCAGATGCAATATATCCATGAGCCATTCGTTCACCAGTAAAAACCACCACTCTTCTGAAAGATACTGGGAAATCCCTGGCTGCATGTCAGGACTACTGGGGACCAGAGCAAATCAAAAGTGCCAACCGCACCAGAAACCCTGAGAGAGCTGGAACTGGTTCTGCTGCTCATAGCAGGGACTGGCAGCCCCTCAAGCTGCAGCAGGGGAGCTGGAAAACACATTCACAGGCACCAGGCCAATGGCAGAAACCATCAACACAGAAGAGGAGCTCCCACACTGAGGTAAACAGGATCACCCTGTTGAGGCCCTGAGTGCACCAACAGCAACCCTTAATTGCCCTGACCAGCCCCTCCAGTGGTCTCCACCCACACCCTCTTACTAAGGACCAGAAGCTCCACTTAAGCTCAGATACGGGCCTTCAATCCGTGACTCTGCTATGCTGTAGGTGTGCTTGTCTGCAGCTTAGCCACAGCTATGCCTGCCCATGGACCCTGTCAATCCAGGCCCAACGCAGAGACTGGCTTCTCAGCTCAGCCCCAGACTTGCCTCATCACTATGAGCCTGACGCTGGCAGAGATGATCTTGCAACACGCATCTCGTTCAGCACAGGTCCATGTGTCCAACAGAAAAGCAAATGATTTAGGTTGTCATCACCACGCTTGTGCATTTTATCTACTGAAGTACTCCAATTTATATGACACAAGAGCAGCTCCATATAAACATCAGTGCTGTGGAAGGACTCAACCACAAGCACCTCATCAGTGTACAACACTGTACTTACAACATAAAATCCTGTTCCCAGCAAGGTTGATCACCACGCACGGCTACTGTTGTGCTCTTCACATTTTGCACTTTCAAGGTCACATATGTATTGAATTTATCTGGGGAAGGAAAGGCAAAAAGTTACCTTCTTCAGTGTAACCTTTCATCCCATAAACTCAAGATTTCAAGGTTTTCAGTTCACATGCTGGATTCCAGAGGGACCCAAAATGAAAACTCCATATTGAAAGACATCAGTGCATTAAGCAGGCAAACATTCAAGATATTTTTCACCTGCCAAATTTTCATTTACAGTTTTTTAGAAATTCATGCACAAACAAAAACACCAGGCAACTAAGCACTTGCAGTAAAAGTCAGGGACAAAGAGTGTAAAATCTTAAATAACATAAACAGTTTGTGTGTAAGACACTGTTACTGAAATGCAGACAAGAGGAATAAAAGACAATCTGAAAGGCCTACCAGGCAGAACAAAAAACAAACTTGCAAAACATACAAGCAAGCAGCAGTTGGGCAGATCGTATCACCTCTTCTCAACTAATGCTCTCCTAGTTCCAATCTGGTTTTCCATCCATGAATCCACAAAGAACTTTACAGATCCATCAAGGGCAGAAGAAAAATACAGTGAACTCACTCACATGCTAAATGTGCTAAAACTGATCTGTATTGCTTAAATCAGCTGACCTACAAGAACCGCAATACAGTTACATTTTGACAAGACAGGCTTGGTTAGATATATTGTTCTTTATTTTAAATCTGAAGAAAAGGCCTGAAACAAACTTTTTCGTAGTTGCTGCTATCTCTTTGCTAAGAAAATCAAAAGCAGCCAAGGACAGACACATACAAAGTTTGAATATCAGTGTCTGAGAACGAACAAACACCCTTTCAAGGGGAGTTACCACCTCAGACCTCTCCGTCAATTTCATCAATCCTGGAACAAGACATGTGCTAAGTAGCTAGAAAGCACTGTACATATTTTAATACTTCAATGTTCTGCTGCATCTATTCCCAGAATAAGTTAGATCACATTCAGTTTTAATACTGCCAAAAATTTGTATGCATGATTGCTGTGGGCTACTATATCTTTTCCCAGCATCTAGCTTGAAATATCCTAACAGAGAGAGAGGAAAGGGAAACTACGTGATCCAGAAACTGAGGAAGAAATGGGAGTCGCTGAAGTCAGAGTCCTTCATATCTTGCTACATCACTCACATCCTCCTGGGACACTGGGCTTATCAGTGAAACCAGACGCTTCAGCTAAGTTAAACCTAGACTACAGCACAAATACATTGCAGCCACGAGCAGGCTTCTTGATTGGAAAAAGGATAAAACACACACCCTCTCCCTTGCAGTCTGGGCACTCAGCTTTCCTCCCATGGAAATTCAAGGCTGGTACACACACACAGATTTTGACCTGGCACAGAGTGTAGACAAGGAGACCTGGGAATCTTTCTACTATAACCTGAGGATGGCTATATCAAGAGAATAAAGCTGAAAAAATAAGTCATGAATACAGCCGTGCCACTGCTTCAGATCTACACAGCTGAATAGGTGTTATTCAAGAAGCAAACTGCGTATTCTTCTGTAAAGCGTGTATCAAATTTCATTCAATAAATGTATTTGCCTGCTAAGGGATTCCTTCCTAGTTACTGAACCACAGTGAAATAGTTCCCTAGACTGTAAATTCTGGGTGTCACCAGCTGTTTGTTTTTATTTTATTATGCAGACACAAAACGTGGTGGATGGGATTGCAATCTCAAGCACAGCCATTATCGGCTGTCACATAAGAGAATGAATCAATTCTGTGACATCCAGCAATCCTAATCAGGACTGAGGAAGCACCGAATCCAGGCAGGCACACATCCGTTCTGCTCAGTGGACATTTACAGATCCTGCTTTTAACAGGGACAGAAGAAGGATGAGATGAAACGGCAGGGTGGGGTGGGAACTGGTGACGGTAAAGGAACATCTTTCCTCATTCATCCCCTGTTCAGATCAGGTGAGCAGTTAGAGGTCTCTTAGCACTGTGACACTAGGTCAGAGTCTCAAAGCTTTCTATTAACTTAGGCTGCCTGGATTCTCAGGGTAGTTTTTGTCACTCCTAAAGAGAAGATGGAGGAGCAGACAGGAGGTAGATGAAAGCTGGAGGACGCAGCATGAGCAGGAGTGAGAGAGCAGGTGTCACCATTGCTGCAAACAAGCAGTGGAGCATGGCTTACCTGGTGGTCCTTGGAGTTTAGCTTTTTTTACTGTAAAGAGAAAAAAGAAAAAGAAAAAAAATGCTGTTAGTGACTTTGTGCTACTACATTTTCATATGAGTCAGAGCATCACAGGGCATCGCATTAATTGGCCATCATCCCCAGTTGAGGACTGGTAGGTAGAAACCTGCACTTATGTTAATAGTTCAACAGATCTGGAGGCAAAACAACTTCTGTATCCCATCTCAACTCTCTAAATCAGTGCATTTAAAAATAATCATAGGATTAATGTTTGGAAAGTGATGTGATATGGCTAATGCAAAGCAATTTCAAAACCAGTCCTTTGCAACTAGCTGTTACTGCTGCTTAGCAAGATGTCATTTCATACCACCTCACTTGCAAAGTTACAGACACTGTAAACATTTCTTTAAAAACAAAGAATCTCTCCTCAACAGTGCACACTTTCAACCACAGCTTGAAAATAATCAAGCCTGAATAAAGCTCTACAGTATGACATCTGAAAATCAAATTAACCCACTATGCCAAACAAGCACCAGTCTAAACACAGATGTCACTTTTCTGAGGTCTCCTCTGTTAATTTAATTCCAAGACAGTATTTATCAAGAAACATGGTTAGAGTATAAAACAGAACTGGCTCTTATCTCACCAGATGGAGAAGGTCCATGTCTACCTAGGGGAGATTTTGTTTACATTTCTCTTTTGCGAGCTCATATCCTCACTGGTATTGCTAAGTGTAAGCCCTAAGAAAAGACAAATATAGGCTCCAGCTACTTTTCCCAGTGGAAAACTAACACTAAGACAAAAACATATTTAACAAGTGAAGAAGCAATATACACCAGAGGGCAAAAAGATATAAAAACTGGTATGGTAAAGTTTCCCCCAGAAAACAGAGCACCCAACACTTCCTAAAGGCTCACAGAGTCCAACTTCCAAGATAAATATTCTAGAAAGGAACATTAGAAAACTAAAATAAAATAATGGCCCTTATACAGTTACATGCACACAGCTGCAATGGAGTGTGATTCTGGAGAACACCCTTGCTATTTGAGAAATTCTCCTTTGCCAGTATTTACAGTCCTGGTAGGTGTTTGCATGAAGGAAATCCTGTACCAGGTATGGTATGAGCCAGAGGCATCTCTAACAGAAGTTAGAAGACCTGTAGTTTTTGCTTAGACTGCCAAGGCCCAGGTCCTTTAGGTCCAAAATAAATAGGTTTGTTTTCTCCCAGGCTCAGGGCCTGAAGCATTCCTGATGCTAAACCTAATGATGCAAGCAAAACATACAATGGTGGGAGCCAGTGTTCCTGCTGACCGAAGATGCAGATTCCTTTTTAATCTCCAAATCAATCGGTTTGCTCAACCACTGAGAAACAGTCAGGCTAATCTACCCACTTTCTAGGTGCCTTTGATATCACACAAAAGCAGGCATTTTATGAAGTACTGCCCTGGAGTGGGCAGACATCAGCTTGTCTCTGATCCTCCCCTCTCCCCTCCCTTGCAAGGAGCAGGAGACAAAGGAACAAGCGCACATGCTTGAGGGAAAGAAAAAAGGAGAAAGAGGGTAGGGGATGAACACAGTAAGCTTCAGCTGGTGTCTCTCCCTGTTCGTAACAAGGTCCACTGCTGTTAGCAGGGAAACAGAGACAAATAATACCAAATTTCCCAGAGCGGAAATTAGGTGTTATTTGTCAAAAAGCAACCAGAGTGGGCTCCTAGACAGACACAGAGACAAGACACTGTCTCTGCAGCAAGCGATATGCAAATCAAGAGACAGATGCTGTCTGTACATTGTGGCTTCAGCCTCTAAATATTAAAAGGTTCATTTGATGAAAGGCAGCAAACCCTGCGCTGCCTCAGTGTGCTGAAAGGAGTGTCCATGTGGGGCTTCCATCAAGAGCTGACCTGGGGCTAGCAGCAACAGGAATATTCTGGGGCAGCAGCAATACTGAACAAAGATCACAAGCCTGCTATGGACCCACATAGCCAAAAAGGAGTCTTGTATCTTTAGTATCTACCAGGAATGAACACCATGCCCCCAGACAACCACGTGTAATAAATTACACCTTTAGCTACAGAACCAGGGCTTATTTATGAAAACTGGATCACAAATCTGTGAGTCTCATCACCAGTAACTAGCTGCAAGTTTACACACCATGTCCAAAAAGTTCCCATGAAAAGTGACTGGGGCATGGTTTCATTTTGTTAGCCCACTGGAAAGCACTTCCTAGGGTTGTGTAAAAATCCTTGCAAAGGTGCAGCTCCCACAGCATCTCAGGATTGGGACTGGCCGTGAGACCGCAGGGTTCCCCATACAACAGGGTGAGTGTCGGGGAGTTCAGAGTTGGAAAGAGCCATTAGACACTGCCAAGACCCAGCCTGTTTGTCAGCCCAAGGAATTCACAGGTGAAAAGTGCAGAACCGCACGCAACAAGCCACTGCAAAAGGACCACAGCTTTGGAAAGGCACAATAAGGATTGCTTCCCTGGGGAAACCTTCGTACCCAACACCTGCTCATCCTGTCTGGGTAGAGCTCCTGTAAGCCAAGCACTCAGGAAAGAACACAAAGGAGTACTCAAGTCATGAAGAAACCTGACGCATTAACAGTTAATTACAGCATTGCAAAAAAGGCTGAAAACTCATTGCTACTCCAGGGGCAGAACAGCAGGCCAAAATCAAGCCAGGGCGAATTTATGAAACAAAGGGCAAGCATTCCACAGAGTGCTCAGCAATACCAAGTTTTGCAGATACAGTTGCTTCTTCATTGCCACAAGGTAAAAACCTGAAGACGAAGGTCCAGCTCAGAGATTTCCTTTCTCATTTCCATTTATCCCATAGGCACTTCTGGGCTCTGGGAAAGCCACATTTTTAACCTGTCTGGAAATGTTAAATTCCAATCGGTTTGAAATGCCTTCTCTCAGTAAGGTGGGCAGCACAGAAAGTCCAGCCACTCAGAAGCTAGAATTAGGGTATGCTAAACTGTAATCCTCCTGCAACACTGTATGGGAAGGACAGCAAGGGGGGAATGAAAGCCATAGAAAATTAAAGAGGTAAAAAAGACCTAGAGCTTTGCACAGCACTGCCCAGTACAGATGCAGGGAGATGTACCTGCTCTCAGTGTGCACACAAAGACTCATTTAATCACTAGAAGAGACTTGGGCTCCTCCTTTTGAGGAGGGGCTGAGGGAGCTGGGCTTATTCAGCCTGGAGAAAAGGAGGCTGAGGGGAGACCTTATCGGTCTCTACAACTACCTGAAAGAAGGATGTAGAGAGGCAGGGGTCAGTCTCTTCTCCCAAGTCACAGGTGATAGGACAAGGGGTAACGGCCTCAAATTACACCAAGGGAGGTTCAGATTGGATATTGGGAGAATTTTTTACACTGAAAGGGTTACTAAGCATTGGAATCGGTTGCCCAGGGAAGCAGTTGAGGCATCATCCCTGGAGGTGTTCAACAAACAGGCTGACATAGTGCTTAGTGACACAGTTTAGTGATGGTTTTTCATCAGTTCGGTCAATGATTGGACTAGATGATCTTAAAGGTCCCTTCCAACATGGACTGAGGTGAAATAATTGTGTCTCCCATACCACAGAATCATAAAATTGTCTAAGGAGCTAGTAGGAAGAAAACAGGCTGTACTGAAATAACTGAACAGAAATTAGACAGACAGATATGAAAGCTGTGAAAATTGATGTAAACATTCAATACATCCAGGGATCTTTCTCTGGGAATTTCTTGTCATTTTAGTGTCACTCTAAATAAAAAGACAAGGAAAAAAAATAAAAATCAATTGATGTCTTGCCTGCAACTTCAAAAAAAAAAAAAAAGGCACAGCAGGATTTCAGATGTTACACAGTTGTCAATTTCCAAAGGCTGGAGAGTCATGCAGACTTCTAAAGACTAGGGAAGGAAAATACAAGCCAGAGATTCAAAAAAAGGTCCAGAAACACTGTGGGAAGGTGGGAAAACAACAGCAGAACTTATATCAGAATATTCTTAAACTCAGTTCTACAGAAAAATTCTTGCTATCCTCTTATGTTTCAATCAGTCTGAAATATTTTTTTTTCCTGTCTAGGTGCCCCATACACCAGCCAGAGAGTTAAAATCAAGTATGCTTAATTACTGGCAGCTTCAGACAATACATTGCTCAAATCTAAGTGGGAAGATGCTTGCACTCAGTTAAAGGGACCTGGGTGTTCTCAACATCTGAAGATTCAAGCTCACCTTCAATATTTGCTTTTAAATCAGAGGGATGCAGACCCAGGGAGTGCCTGAGCAAATGGCCAAAAGATTACATCCTAACTAAATACAGCACATGACTTACGAGCTGGTCACTCACCACCACACTACAATAAAATTTACATCCTTACACAAAGGCTAATAAAGCACCATGGAGGGGCTGTGGGAGAAATCAGAAGGAAAGGATACAGTTTAATTAGTGCTTTTAAAAACGAAATGCAGTGCTGAAAGCAGAACATTCAAAATGCATTTTCAGGATCAGCAACTTGACAAATAGCTCTTCCCTGTGAAACTTGAATGTCATGTTAATGTGTTTTCAAGAGCACTCTAACTTCTACAGTAACTATCCCCAGCTGAACAGGAGAATCAATACATATTTCCATTTTGTTCTGTGCTTTTCTCACCTCTTCAGGTGCTCAGGCTTCATTGCACAGTGATAGACAGCACTAGGTGCAAAGGTTGCTTATGCAACAGAAATAAGAGACCACAGCAAAATGCTCACGCTACCCAAGACTAAGTCAACACACCAAATTCACAGCCTGTGCACCCTGCACCGCGTACACAGAAGGGAGGGAATCCCTCCCAGGAGGGAAGCACTGGTTAGGCAGTGCTCTAGCCCTTCAGGTCTTTTACATTTTCTGTAACTGAGCCTTTGGTAAAAATTTTGCTGTCTGAACCCTGCCCCAACAACTGTAGTATACAGGTAGTATACTGCAGAGCCAGAAATTCAGCACCACCTACGCACTTCTTGAAAGCTTGTTATAAAATCCCTGAGAGTCTGGCAAGGGGCACAAGACTGTAGCATAGAACAAGGACTGTTCTGTCCCTGGATATCCCAGCCTGACACATAAGTACCCTTCCCTCCTCTGGAAATCAAAACATTTTACATGCACAAGCCCCTGCACATCCTCATGTCCCACCTGAAAGTCATTGACTGAACCCAAAAGGTGCTCCAGGCTGGAGGGAGCAGAGGCCACGTTGTGACTTCACCCCTGATTTTAACTCAATCCCTGTTTTCTTTCACACGATCCCTATAAAAGACCAGCAGCAGAGACACGCTATTAAAAGGAATTGCACATCCCACAGCAGAACAGCAGTGCTGACTGTGTCATGAAACTCTTCTCATCCCTTAATAACTTTAAGAAAAAAAGAGCTGCATAAAATGTCAGTTTAATGGTTTTCCAAGCCTCTTATGAGGATTCAACATGTCACAGTCACCTTGCTATTCCCAGCTTGAGACAGGTCTAAAAAGAAAGGTTCCACTGTATTTTCATACACTCAGAGCTAAATTATGTTCAGAAGGAAAAGATTTTCCTTAACTAGCTCAGAGGAAGGATAATTGCACAGGAGGCCCAAGGGACCTGCCAGCACTCTGCAGCACTTCAACATCCCCTGCTCTAACTGCTGAGAGCCCAGAGCAGGATCCGCCTGGGCTTCATCTCCCCACAGCAGAGCCCCGCTGAGCTAGTGTGGGTTTTGAAGCTGAGAGATTCCTTCAGCCTCAGGGGCCATTGAGAGACGAGAGACTTAAATCACATTTATCAGTTTCTAGTTTGTTTTTCTTCCATGGAAAACCAACAAGTGGATTACATACAAACACTGATCCACTTGAGTGGGGAAGAGAGCACTTTACACCCCACTATAGTCCCTTGGAGAATGATGGAAACACAGTGGGTATCTTCATGCACCAGAGATAAAAGCTGAGACCACATTCACAGCAAAGAGAGGATAACATTTTGCTATTTCTTGATGCGAATCGAGGGCTGGGATGACCAGATAACTGTTCTGGTGCCAGAAGGAAGAGCCACTGCGAAATGCCACTTTGCTTGGTAACTGGCAAAGAGCAGGAACATAGCACAGATTTGCATCAGTAGCCAAGGAACTAAGGGTGCATCTAAGGGCAAAATTTTCAGGACTTAGTACCTCAAATAGTCCTTCAAAAAAAATCTGTGTTCTGTTTGACTGAGACAACTGTGAAGGAATCCAGACAGCCCTAATGACAAGCCATCAATATCACTAAATCTACCTCAACTGAACCAAGAGATCAATCTGCTTTAATAAGTAGTCCTGGATGAATGGATGGAGACAATAAGAGCCCATTAATTTTTAATAGTTCATCGAAAAGGGAAAAAAAAAAACAAACAACCCACCACTTTTACACTGCAGTTCCTGCTCATGTAGCAAAAAACTTTCTTCACTTTAACCACTCTAAATGCCCACAGGACATCTTGATTCACTTTTCTCAAGGCCTTGGGAACCATGTCAAGCAAGGTATGCTCCCTTCAGCAACCAACCACATTAAAAAAATCAACTACTATCAACCTTGGATTCTTCTCAGGAAGGAGGGGAAAAAAAACGAAGAGAGAAAAACAGAAAAAAAAAAAAGGGATTCTATTCTGTTGCTTGTGGTAGCAAATTGATCTTCCCAAGGGATTTCCATTTTGCCAGATGTCTTAAGAATGGATTAAAATGCCTCCTAATTCACATGAATTAGCATCTTCCTGCTCAGATGATCTGCAAATTCATTAACCTGTCCAGAAACACACAAAGCTACTAAGTTTATTTGATTTACAACACAATTTCTAACAAACAGTCACTCCACCCTTTCTGCCCGCTGGATAGGGACTGATAGCAGCTAGGATATGTGTGACTGCTTGGAAGGGTTTTCCAGATTCCTGTGCTAAGAGGAGACACAGTCAATACTCACACCACGTAACTTCAGCACCATTTCATACAGGAAATCCAGGAAATCCTACATAAATAGTGCTCCCAATAACCTTCCACACTGTCAAACCTCACCAGATGCTCCCCTGGTCATCTGTAAATTCTCTGGTCAGTTGAGATCCAGGGCTTGCACACACATGAGTGTCACAACCCACAGGTAGACTGCACACTCCTTGTTCCCTTCCACAGTCCAGACACCCCACATCTTGGGACTGACAGATCTTTCCAGTCCCAATGGGACACTGCAGCTGCTGCTTGCCTCTGCTTACTAAGTTTCACCCCAACATGTTTCTTGCCAGAATGTTCACAGGCTCAGTGTCCCACTACCTATATGGGCCAAAATCTGATGAACAAAGTACTGAAGTCTACCCAGAAAAGGCCTAGCTTTTATATACAAAAGCTACATATCATTGTTTTGTTTAAATCTCTAATACTGCAATAGCCCATGGATAGCAGTGACACAGCACAGTGGCAGGATATGTGAGCATTCCTCACTGTTCCATTCACAAGAACTTGGGAGAGCTAGCAGGACAACACGATGGCAAATATACACAAAACTGAGCAAATCCATAGCTAATACACTGTGCTGAACTAGCTATCAGATGAAAGATACATCTGACTATTTTGCTGAATCATCCAGTCTGATCACTTTAGTGATCTACGTAACTTCATGCCTCCTGTCACTTTTGAGCTCAGCTTTTGCATAAAACTTTGTAAGTGTGCACAGCACAGTTCAGACTGCATCAGAGCTTCATAGTGCTCTGCTTCTTCCATCCATACCAAAGACACCAGGTAACTTAAACAGAACAAATTAAAACACTTTGTAAGAAACCCTTTCTGGCAGCTGCAAATACTCCAATCAAAACCTCTCCCTGGAGCAGAGGACTAACTTTGCAGACCCTTTAACAAGGGGTGTTTAATTGCTGGGGTTTTTAAAATAAAAGTCAGTTCTCATAACGTGCTCTAACGTGCTCTGGGCAATCCTGCTTCAGCAAGGGAGTTGGACTAGATGATCTCTACGGTCCCTTCCAACTCAAATAGTTCAGTGAAATTCAGTGAAACAAGCAAAAGAAGTCCTCTCTTAAGAGACCTTACTTCTCTAAAAGGTATTTCATGCAACAGGACTGACAATTCAATTTACTTTCTATGATGTTTAATGTAGTAGGCAGTTAATGTAAGTAGGCTTCTAAACACTTTCAATGACAAAATAGATTCAGACCGTTAGAGACATCTCAGTCTCGTTTACAGGTTAATCTGTTACCAGATTTGATTTGACACACTGACTTAACATCACACAGATTTTCAGCCTCCTGAACTGAAGAGTTTCATATGCATAATGTTTATTGCTTAGCTCAAGAACTCACCTACCTGAAATAGTCACTGAACTATTTCAGTGACAGAAATTCACAGGTGAAAAAAAAATGCTACAGAAATTAGAAAATTTATAAATAGTGCTGCAAAAGATACACCAAGGATACCACAGTTGTGAACAGAGATTTGGACAAAAAAAAAATCAAACCTGTATAGAAGAATTTAACACAGAAAAAAATGGAATTGAAATTATGTATACAACTTGTAGAAAGCCACTGTGAGAGTAAACAAAATACAAGATGCAACTAAGGAGATCTGCAACTGGTTCCATCCCTGAAGTTAGACATCAGATTGCTCTTCCAGAATCATTACACCAGCAGAAAACCGTATCACGTAGCAAAGTCATGCTGTTATTTGTTGGTTTGAAAACAAAATTTGAAGTAGAGCAACTAGGTCAGGATAGTTTCACAGAGAGAAAGGGAGAAAGAAGACTCACAAAACAGCAGGTCCCAAAACCGAGAACTCCTGTCATCTCTGTACTTGTAAATCAATACAGTAGTTTTACTAAAAAGCTAGCAAAGAGCAGGATCTACACTGGCAAAATATGATCAATATACCATGACTATCAGGTAGTGCAAAAGGATTCCAGCATTTTAAAACATGCACATCTTCTTATCCCAAAAGCCTAAGGAGATCATACCAAAAAAATGCTTAAAACATTGACAAGCTATTTTGTAAAACACAGCTCAAATCATTACTACATTAAGCATTAGCACTTAGTCAAGCTTCTGTTTTGCCATAAGGAAGCTGCAAGAAGTTTACTTACAGCTGATCCCAGAAAAAGCTTCCTGAAAGGTAGTAGGAAGCATTCAATTGATTTCAGATAAGCAGCAGCTGAAATAAGCTTGGTAATATTGTTTCTTCTATCTGGGAGGAAAAAAAGAAAGCATATTCATGAACCATACAGCCAAAAAAGCTGGAAACAGATGCTGGGTAGCAGTAAGGAAAGTAGGAACATGCAACTCTTGAACTTTACAACCTCCTGAAACAGATTAGCACTGCCAGTGAATGCAGAGTGCCAACAGACCAAAAAGTATTTTCCAGTTTGTACACGAAACATAGTTGGAAACAGAAGAGCAGAAGCTACTACTTCCAGGCAGCTTGTTTGGCTAAATGCTGCACGGGGGTCAGAAGGAGGTGGCAGTTTTCAGAGAGCGGCAGAACATGTCATGGTGGGATCCCCACACTGGGATACTCTTCCAGGAATTCCCATCACTGCAGATGCTTTTCCAGGCTGTGGGGCAATCTACCCCATTTCTCCTGCCTGCATGGTCCCACACAGTTCAGCTGGCAGGCAGGCAAGCTCAGCACACTTCCCCAGTCAACACAAAGCAGATCAGCCTGTTGAGCTCAAGTCATCTTTCAGGCAACTAGAACAAGTCAAGAACCATAAGCCATCTTCTGCCGGCTTTGGGACTTGCTGGAATGACAGCTTCCCAGTGCCCAGACAAAAATCTCACCTCTAGCAACACATCCCGTTATCGTCCTCAAAGGCTGTGCAGAAAGTATTAGCTCCAAATCTCAAGAGCCCCACAGCCTGTGCTCCAGTACAATGTGCCTCAAAGACAGACCAGGTCTGCGTGCTGCTCTCCAGAGAGCCCTTTACCTCATTACTCACCTTTTGACTTATCTGACAATAATCATGATCTCAATGCAAACTGACAAGTTAATTCCAGCAAGGCAAGAGCCAGCATACTCAGATGCTTATTCAGAATTGTGCTTTGCTTGTGAAAGGCTCTGAAGTGTCAGTTCTCCTGCCCTATTTCTCCAATGAGAACTGCAACCAAGTCACACACGAGTATTTACAAACAAGACTCCAGAGACCTTTTTGCCATCTCACAGATGTTGTCATCTCAATGCCTCTCCCCACACCAGCACCATGACAAAGCCAGGCATATTCATAGTTTACTGTTCCCAAAACATCAGTTGTTTGAATAAATCCAGCATTGAGTCCCACTGCTCAAACTTGGTCCTGAAATTCCTTAAGAGATACTTTGACATCAATGACATTTCACACTTGGGACTCAAAACAGATGCCTCCTGCCCTGCAGGCCAAGGGGTTCTTTGCACACCTTCAGCAGGAGTTTGCACTGCAAGAAGTCATATTACAATGGGAAGGGCTGCAGAACAAGCCCATTTAGCCTGGTATCTTGTCCATACAAACACCCAGACAATTTCTAGGAAGGAACACGACATGATGATACAGCAGTACCTACTCTGTGTATTAATGTGTTCCAGGCTTCTAGGCTTAGGACCCAGAAGGCACTTTGGAAAGTAGAGTCTCATACAGCCTGTTCTACCAGCCAATCTCCTCCATTCCCAATGTAACCAAGAGTTAAGGATGGCAACTGGCAATTTCAGGTGAATTCCACTTTGGTATTTTTTCAATAGTGAGGGGGAACACATACTTCAGAGACCTCACTTCACAATTTAGCCTCTTTGCTATACATCTTTGCTGTCACTTGACAGCAGTATCAGATGTTTTAAAGCAGACAGACAACACAAGCAAACCTGTATCACTCTTCATTGAGAAGAAAGGGAGTATCACTGAAAGACAGGCAAGTGTTGTCTGACAGAGAAAATACAGCCTGTTTTTCTCAAAAAAAAAAAAAAAAAAAGCAAAACCCACACCTAAAACCCCACAACCACAATATACAAAAGAAAATCCTTCTTCAAATCTTGTGGGGCTGTAAGCAGAGCTAAGTCACCACCATTCCTCAAGGGTAGATACACATATGGCAGTTGACTGAGTAATCCCTCTGAGCTTTGGCCTGACCTAGTGCAGGCAGGCGAGCATCCCCTCCGATTGGTCTGGATCAGCTACGCTCTTCTTGAGAAGTGGGAAGACAAACACAGTCCAAAGTTTTGTTATGTTGTGCTTACAAACTAGAAAGATGACGCTTTTGTCCAAAATTAGCTTTCTAAGGGGTGGGGAAGCAGAATGTGGCGGCAGAGAAATGGATGTGATGCTATTTGTGTAACAGAACACCTTTTAAACAAACAGGAAACTGAGGATATAGCCAACTTCCCTGTTTCTGTAGAACAGCTCCACCTATACACATTTACCATCCAAACGCTAAAACCAGTTGCCAAAAAGCAGAGCTAGGAAAAATTCTCTAACATCTATTTCTTCCTTTTTTGACTGACCAACACAGACACATTGCTGAAGATTCACTGAAGTATCTGCTCAGCAACTGCTTTGAACTGAGCAGTGAGGACAGGAACAAAATCTCTTATTCAAATCACAGAGATTATGAGAGGTTAATCCTCCTGACACTGCCAACACAGACAACTCTGTCAGGCGACCTGGTTCCCCAACCAAGAGGTGAACTAAGCAGTAATCCAAGCTGCCACTTCTCTCCAATATTCTGTTGCAGCCTTTATTTTATTTGTAAAAAAGCAGCCTGGGTGCAACACATTGGAGTGACTGTGTTTGTGACTCTCTCTCAGAAGACATTCTGTTAGATTGAGCTTTGGTCACTTTGCCTTAAGGAATTCCCTGAAGGTTACAGATTTGTCCTGAACTTTTAACTGTTTTACAATCAGAAGAGACAGCATCCCTACTCCTGAATCCATGCCTGATTATGAAAAAAGATAAATTCATCAAATCTTTCAGAATTTTTAGATACAGAAGATAAATACTGGGCAGAGAACAAAGGAAGCTTCCAATTTTCAGTGGCATAAATTACCCTTCTTTCAAGTTCTATAAATTCAGAAATATATTATTTTAAGTTAGTGGAAATGACTTAGTTGATTATTCAACTGAATAACCCATGAACAAAACCCATGCTACTGAATTTTACACAAAACAGACTTCAACTCATAGATGCTGCCAGCTGTCAAAGACTAACAAAACATGCATAATGAAAGCCATATCCTTGCACCAGAAGTCAGGAAAAGAGACAGACTAATAATGTATTACGTCTGCCAGAAGCCAGTCTGAGTTGCTAAACTGACTTTGCTGACAAACTAATAGTTCATTGAGTTTATAAGAAAAGATCCAATGCAAAAAAAAAAAAACAAAATCAAAATATGCAAACAAAAAAAAACACAAGCCAAAGAGCAAAAATTAAAAAAAAAATCCCCAAAAACCCATACACACACACAAAAAAAACAAAAAAAACCAAACCACAGAACAAACAGACCACACTACCAAAAGCCTTAAAACTAATTCTGAAACCAGATGAGTGGAGAAATTGGCTTGGTTGTGTTTTGGTTTTTTTTATTTATTTTGAAAATAAGATACCCCTCTTTACAGAATCATTTCTTCCAAGACACAAAGCATATGCAGTTGCTGCTCAGACATTGAACATATAGGTAAAGGTCACTGAAATTACTAGAAACTTGCCAGAGTTATTTGGTCAAATCTCACAGCCTGATCACTATGAGGGAACAGCTGGTAGAAGAAACAAGTACTCCAGAACCAAACAAAGAAGAAAAAGCAGGAATTGCAGATAGATAGAATAAAACAGCTTGTGTGCTTTTCCTTCAGCTGGCGTGTGCTTCTCTCAGTCACCAAAAGCACTGAAGAGTGACTATACTATCTGTATAGTCTCCCGAATGACTCAGGTTTCTACACTCCCTGTTCAGATTTAGTTTAAACAAGATGCACCCTGGAACAAGAGGTGCTGACTAACCACACCAGCAGTGATTGCCACCTCATCACAGCCTTTGGGGTATTTTCTGGTAGTTTCGATTTAAGTTACAGGATTGCATGAAGTCAGCCAACTGGAACATGGCTACTTGTCAAGCAGGACTGAGCACAAGCTTGTCCTCAAAGGCATCCAGCTAAAAACTGATACTAACAAATACCATTGCTAAACTTCAGAAGCCTAGCTTATTCACCAAAAGAGAAATAAAAATAAAGCAAGAGTACATTCATGGTGGATTCAATAACTTTTTTTTTTAAAAAGCAAAAACATCCCACCATACTACAGCAAATTATAAACTACCATGAAAAACAGCACCTGTGTTTTCCTGCACCAAATAACAAAGCAGGATTGATCTAGTTTGAAAAATAGTTTTAATTAAAATATTAATATTGTGTTACTTAAATATTTACTTGCTTGAGTTCACAAACCAGAGAAAAGATTAGTATCTAGGAGACAGAAATAAACTGACTGTGAGCATTATGAATGAGTAAAAGAACTGTTTAGGATATGGAGTTATGGTGTAACTGAATTACATTCCTAGGCAGGAACGGGGCATCTAACAGAACACTGTTTGCAGTCTAGTTCTTTGGCAGCCTGACTTCATTCTCAGCATTCACAAACTGCTCAGACAACGCCAGCCCCTGGAGGACACACACAAATTCTAGAAATAAGAGAGACTACTCAACATTTTTGCAGGGTTTTTTTTTTGCTTAAGATTTTGGGACATTGGTCACTTACAGTATTCCCCCAGAAGGAAACTGAAAAGCATAGTTTGGGGGTGTTTAGCTTGGGGTTTGTTGTTTTTTGTTTTGTTTTTTAGTGAAGTTTGTAAAGACAGAATGTGTTTTATAAAATTCAGCCTTGAGACACCAGAGCAAGCATGTGATTTTAACTCTATCTGGGAGAAGCAGCTCAATGGACGCCCTTGGGCAGTTTACATTACCTCAAGAAGGTGCAGCTCCCAAACACATTAGCATTCACCTACCAATAGTTTTGTTTTGACACAAATTATGACTATGCCCAAGACTGTTCTCCTGAAACCCATTCTGGTTGCTTGCATTTGGGCCTCCATAAAAATTAAAGTGAAATTCCATCAGGCCAAATGCCATTAGAATCAAAATCATTAACTAAAATAAACAGCCTTAGGTAACAACTGAGTATGAGCAACTTCCCTCAGAAACAGATTGGGGGTTTTATTATTAAAGTTTACACCTAAGCAAGACACTACATGAACATTTTACCTGAATATACAACTTGTCCATAGCAAGTAGTTGTCAGAGCAGTAATTCACATGGTCATGAAGTGAGTGTGGTGAGGATCATAAGACTGGACCCTTTGGGGTCAGCAAATCTAATGCTGGTTCTCCTATCACCTGTGCCACTTAGGCCACTCAAAATCATTCCTGTCTTCCAGCTTACACTTTAACTAACAGCACGCTTATACCTTCTATATCTTATGTCAACACTATCCTCCACCTTAATGTTTTTCCTCACGCCATGTTTAATTTCCTGATGTTTTTAATGGACAGAAGCCATAGATCTCATCAGTTTCTGTTTATCAGACAGAAGAAGCCACAGCTTGCTAATCTTTTTACCATAGAGACTGAAAGGAAGAGAGAGACAGCCAAGGTTTTCTTTCACCTTCTCCATTTAGTCCTACCCAGTTCACCCTACCTGAACAAGGTCAGCCAGTAGGGGCCACAGCATGCAAGGACAAATTACCCATGCCTTTTGTCCTTCCCTCTCTGCCAGGAATACTTTCCCCAGCACCTACTGGTATCACCTTCTCCTCTCCCCACAACGATTCTGTACTGGTTGACACCATGGTGCTGAGTCACAAGGACTCCCCAACACCTCTCCTTTCACGAAGCTTTGCATATTTCAAAATTTCTTGTCATTTGCTGTTAAGTGCATAGCTCTTCTACTTGATATCAACTCATTGTCATTATTGCAGTCCTCAAGGTCTTTGAATACTTCATGTGTTATAATTACCTACTGCCAAATTGATTATACTATTAGGACTTGTCATAAAAAAAACAAACAGCAAAACAACTTTGACACTCACATTCCTACTTTTCTTGGCACACCACAAGCAGAAGAGAAGACATCTCTCTGCTTCTCCCACCAGCCTTCATAGCTTCTGCTACAGCCAGTTCCTTATACACTTTACATGTCTTTTGCCAATTCCAATTTTCTTCAAAAAGAAGTGCCTCCTATGGTGATTTGTGAGATATCACAAAAGTCCAAACGGGCATATGCTTCCATCCAGAAATAGGTTAACCCAGAACAATCTTCCTCTTGCAAACCCACACCACATTTTATACACAATGACCTTCTGCACTGCTTCCACCTGTCAATAAAGGTTTTTATTATTCTCTCTTTAAAGTTTATTCTAAACTGTGCATATTATCACAGCCTTGCCTGCTTTCGAAGTCAAAACCCACACTTATGCACATTTATCACCCGTCCTGATCTTCCTGCCAAACCACAGAAACCACCTTTCCTGTTCTCCAGTTAAGCGATGCCACTGCTCACTTACAGCAGTAGTTAAACTTCTGCTAACAGAGTCCAAATTTCAAGTGTTGCGTGTTTTAGCACTCGGGGCTACAGAATACCAGTCTCAAATTCAAGGTGTTAAGGTTTTATTCCCACTCCATATATCTGTATTATTTTCAGTGTCGTTCTTGTGAGAAACAATTCCTACAGTTGAGGGATGATACTCACAAAATCTTTACTCAACTCCCTGCCCCTGTGCACAGCAGTCCGATATCCTACTGGCTGTTCCTCCTTTTCATGTGACCGAAGCACCTTCTGTTATCTGTTTTAATACCCTTTGCAAGACGTCACCTTGTCTGCTGAGATGGAATCCTCTGTCTTAGTCCTGGACTTTCTGATCCTCAAGATACACCTTCCTTTATAAACTGATTGGTTTTGCCTACACCTCTCAGAGGTTCCCTGTTTGCTAACCATACCCTGACGCAACGATCAGGTGAATCATAAGCTCTGGGGTCATTTCCTAGGTGGAGCTTTTTCTTGTTATTTGAAATGTTAATATTTACCTCTGTGGCTTCAGTGAATTTCATGCCCTCCTACATATCCCAGCATCTCACTTCACCAAAAAGCTCCTTCAGTTTCCCTAGAGGCTCCACACTTACAGGTTTACATGTTTAACCTAACCTAGATTAAGTCATGAACACTCAAACCAAGTTCACTTCTATGTCCAGCTTCCCTGAAGCATCTTCTGTGCTTCCTAAAGCCACATGTACAGTTAACTTTATTGAATTTATGGCTTCACTCACTGTCTGATAATGAAACTGCCAGATAACACAGCTCTCTGTACCCAGCCATTGCCAACAGCTTTCATTCTCTGGTGTGGCGAGACAGCCTCCCACAGTGACAATACCCAGAAATACTTCCCTCTAACCATATTACGAGATTTCTACCCACATGTAAATCCTGGACTACGTGCGGTAGCTCTCCTGCGCTATCACAGCAAAATCTCTTATCAGCCCTTCCCAAAGCAATTTCAGCCCAGCTGGTTCTCCTTTATCCACACTAATGCTGCTTTACAATTTTGCATCAGTAACACACAGTGGAATTTTCCCAGTCACCTTTATTCCTCTTTCCAGAGCACAGCATCCCCCACAACATCTCTGTGCCCCTCACAACCCCTACTCAAGGCTCCTGCTAACCCTACGAGTCCTACAACAACAGCCCCCTTTCCCATTATTTCAGTCACAAGTTCCCTGCTTTGCTTTATAATGCTTGGAAACAAACTCAAAACTACTTATTAAACCGCTTCTCACTGTTTACTTTATATAACTGCATTGCTTATCATTTCATGATTGTGTAATCCCCGTTTCATCTCCAACACCACCTCTTTCCTGATGCTCTACGAGGAAAAAAAAATACAATGCAGGTCCCCAGTAGCATGCACCATGTTAACTCATAATTATTCAGACTCCTGTCACATGCTGCTCTGCTCCATTAAAGTCTAAAACCAGTTCTACATCTTTGACCAAAGTGTCACGTATATACAGAACGGTAACTTCAAACACAAGTTTACAATAGAAGTACTACAATTGTCAGTAGAGCTCTGTTAAAACCACATTCCTCCCACCTATCCAAAGCATAACAAAATACTGATTTAAAGCTGCAATCTGATAGGTCATGGTATGTCTTCATCTCTTTTTAACCATGGAAAGATACATAAACACTTCTCATTATAGTCAGATTAGTCATAATACAACAGCCACCTACCTCTACTCAAGTAATAGACATTATCAAACTCCATTTTTCCCAATCCTTAAGTATTAGAAGGATGAGGAGCACAAATTTCACAATAGCTTCTCCAGTCTAAGGAAAGGCACACCAACTTCTGCTGTTGTGATGCTGAAGCTAGAAAACCAGTTCAGTCTAAAAAGCATAAATTAGTCACATATGATGATAATCAACACAAAGGTGTCAAGAACTACAGAAAATCTTTCATCACTTTTAATTCATAATCTGATCTTTTTCTAGAAGACTTTAGGTTGTTAAACTAGAAAATACCATGTCCTACAGGGGGTCATATTAGATGATTACAACAATCCATTCTGGCCTTATAACTATAGAGTTTCTAAGCAGTTAATCTTCTCAAAAAATCTCCTACTAAAATGGAGCATACACGGACTCCGCTTACTTAATTTGATATGTCAAAATCTAATAAAATTTTGCACATGCAGCAAGCTATACCAGGTACGAAAGAATAAAATAAAATTACTGGTTTACATCCATTTTTCCCTCCCCACCAATCCATACCCATATTGTGTGCCAAATTTAAGTCGCATACTATGAGTTTAGGTTCAGATCAGGAGTTCAAGGCTGGGGTGTGTCTGAATATGAAAGTGACGAGAATTTATTTTGTTAAAAACCAAGACTTTAATTATCTATGAAACAGCATTATGATTTTAGTAGTATTAGAATTCCCAAATCCAAAAACAAAGGCAATCTTAGCTTTCTAGTAATTTATGGTTCTCAGACTCTCAAAGAGGAGCCACCTGAAGTGTTCCCTCCACACAGGCCAAACGATCTTCTGGAAAATGAAGTCTGATGATAAAGAATAACTCATGAAAATGGGAAGGTGAACAAAATAGGAGACATAATTTTCTAAAATATGTGTAGTAGTTTACTCAGCAGTCAAACTCCTTCCTCACCTAAAGCTGATAAACTACCTTGGCATCATCTCAATTAGTGCCTGGTACTCCCAGCCCTATAGGAAAAAAAAAAGTTATTAATTATTTCCAGAATAACAGTTTGTAGACCTCCAGTATATAATTGCAGCCATAACACTCCATAGGTATTTAATTTACAAAGGACTATGGTTGTTGCAACAGAAGACTGTGTGACAACTAAATGTGAATCATCGCAGGTACTGGAAGTCTGAAATCCCTGGACATTTTCTGAAAATACATTCTGAGATTTATACAAGCCCTCAGGAAAGGAAAATATCTCTAAAGCATTTCTCTCTAGAAATTTTAAAATCTGCATATTCTCACATATATATGTGTGTGTGTATATATATATTCCTTAGAAAGTGCTACGTTTGCTAAACAGAAATTATCAGTTTACAACATGGCTTAAGTGAAATTTGACCCAGTTTCTTCATGTCTAGCCTTTCCATCACTACCTGACTATATGGAACTGTTTTGAAATATCCTTAAAATGTATTTTAGAACAATTGAAAAAAACCCACAAAACACTGAAAGAACTGAGTTTGCAAAGTAGTTTTTTTAACAATTAACATTCTTGTGATACTCAGGATGCCAACAATCAGTACAGAGCAGAATAAAGCACACATCTTTCCATGTTTTAAGTTTATAAAGCTACCTGGCCTTGATCGGGCATCCAGTGGCACAAAAATATAAGATAAATCTACAACTCCAAAAATTATGGCAAGCCAAAAGAGGTGGTCAGGGGAAAGTCCTTTAAAGGTTTAGAAGTACGGTGCACTCCAAATCAGTGCCTGACTCCAGGCATTTGCTCTCTCTGCACAGCACCACTACCCATGTCACTTCCCAGCTCAGGTGCTGCCCTGGTACAGCCAAAAAGAGAGAATGTCTGGTTGCACCAAGTCACAAAAACGTCACACAGCAGGACAACACGGGACAGATTTGCCACCACAACATCACAGAAGAAGTTCAAGTAACAACCCTCATCTGTTCCCAAGCCATCCAACCATCTCCCAGTGTAGGCCTTGGACAACAGCCCTATATCACCCTCCAAAACAGGTTCCAGATGATGCAGTTCCTGCATCAACTCACTTTGCCTTATTCAAGCACGCCTGCATCTCTACCACAGGGCCTGCACCACTGTGCTGCCATAAAAGCTTAAAAAAATGATCTCCAGACCCAAATTCCTTTCCTCAATAAAGGGCAACAAAGACAACAGCAAGTTAGTTATATGTTGCAGACTTCATCTGGACAGAGGGGTGACCCAAGAATTCATTTAGCATATACTTATTTGTTTAATGATGTTTCTTAAACTGAGTATTGCCACATTGGCCTGAGTTGAGAAAATAAGCATGGAGTGTACCAATACTCAAAAATGTAATTTTGCAGTTATTTTATATCTAATAATTATGTCTCCATGGTGGAAATGCTGGAGTCTGTTTAGCAGAGCATTTAGTGTAAAGAATTAAGAGACTTAAGTCATAGGAGCTTTAAGTAATGAGGTTAAAACCAGTATTCCTTAAAGGGTCAAGGCTGGAAGCCAAACTTCTTTTAAAACTCGCCAACAGTTTTAGGCTAGTGATTATCTCAAACAAGACACCTCCTCTTATCCCTCATCAGACATGCCACCCTAGTCCAATTCACTTTCCACTCATATGGGATGTTCAACTGCAAGGAAGAGAACTGGGAGTCTGAGGTCAGCACAAAGTTGTTGAAAAATCATACCATCTTTAAGCTTCTAAATGCCCCAGCTCCCCAAACACAGACACGCAAAAAGGGAACAAAATCAGTTTTTTTCAATCCCTTGAGCACAGTTTCTAACTTAGGCACCCTGCCTAGCAATGTTAAGACCTTTACAAATTTAAGCCAGTCCAGTAAAAATAAATCCTGCAAACAAAGTGGGTGAGGTTTACGTATACCTGACAACACTTCAATTTAATTGTCTCTTAGCATAGGATTTCCATCAACTGAAGGTCTCTGAGAATACACTTCCACACTGCATGCAGGTACCTGACTCCCATACTGTTCCTTCCAAATCCCCCCCTCCCCCAACTCATCTGACAACAGGATGAGCATATCAACACTCAGGAGCAGTGTGCTAAAGGGGCACATAAACTGAGACACAACCATTAGCTGGCAGAGTTTCATTTTTAAGATGCTCTCACCTTGCTGTTAGAGAGACCTGCCAGTCCTGCGCTCTTTGCCACTTTCCACAATAGCAGACATGTATCCGTGCCATAACATGATGCTTATGAAGTTCAACCAACGTCAGTCAAAAGAATTCCTCAGCTGAGGACTCACCATCTAACTTGCTCCCACAGCCACAGCTGGTCTCTTGCAATCCACGATGCACAAGAAGGAAATGCTCACTAATATCTGTAGAGTTAGTGTAATTATTCAATTATTCAAAGTTAATAATGGGGAAAATAACTTAAAAGGACATTAAGAAATCTACTTTGAAAGCCTGGTGAAGAAGGTGGGGATCTCAGCTTTTTTGTGATATGCCAAATGAACTCCACTTGCATGTCTTGATTAAACTATTAACCAGAGGCTTCTCAGTTTTTTGTTGTGTTGTTTGGGTTTTGGGTTTTTTTTTAAAATCTGGATTAAACTTGAAGCTTTCTTCCTAGCTGAACTAGAAATACAGATGCTCATAGTGTATTTCATAATGTATTTAACTGAAATCTGTGAACTCATCACAGAAAACAGTATTAGTCATGTAAGACTGTTAAACAGAGAAATGCTAGAGAATTCATATACCTACCAATATTTCTTCAGTTCTTTCAGAACTTGTAAATAGCATTCCAACTCAAAAACTGTTAAATGGGAGAAAAACTATTTTGGATCTCTACTATGATTGACTTGTACAAAACAATGACTTAAGTCACCTGCAGGAGTTCAGATCAAATCAAATACAACATGGTATGTCCAGAGACAATCCCTAGTAACACACCAGGGAATTTCAGAGGGGTTAATTAGATAAAGCTGAGAATAATTATTAGAAAATTGATTGAAAAGAATAAATTTGAACCAAGGCTGTGGTATTTGATACAGGTATCGTTTACCAAAGAGATTTCTAGGGGGACTTAAAGCCACTGCTCCTCAAGCTAGAAGGACAGATGAAGTCCACTCCACCCCAAAGAGCTATAAACCATGGTAAAATACACAAGAAATAAACAGTATCAGCACAGGTTGGGTGGCCCTGGCTGTAGGAAGTTAGATGCATGATTAAAGCAAGAATGTTAAAGGTAACAAAAAAAATCTTAATTATATTAGAGAAAAAACACTAATAAGGATATTGCCATTGCATTAATTGACTTAACTGCTAATGATAAAGAAGCAGCAGACATCCAATAAAGATTTGCCTCCCCTGCTTGAGGAGAAGCAAGTACCTGTGAGACCAGGTACTTTCCAGCCCAAAAATAATTGAAGAGGATGTTAAACATCCAAGATGCAAATAATAAAAATCAGAAGGTCTAGATAACAGCCATACATGTCAGTAAGAAGTCTGTAGCCCAGTGACATTTGCTTTAAATGCAGCCTGAGAAATTAGAAAACAGGCTTCAAGGAGAGCAGATATGGGCACTTGAGGACACACCCTGGGCACACTTGTACAAGGTCAGGTACCTACAGATCACTGGGAACATCACAAAAATATCTGAAATGTCTGAAGAGTTAAAGTTCTGAAAAAATGATGCCTAGTATTCAACACCAGTGTGGAAAGACTGATTTAAACTGTACAGATTTAACAAACAATTTTTAATTTTTTGAGACATATGACTTACCGTTCGGGGTAGTCTCATTAAAGCGTAATATGACATGATATGGTGGCAAAGGTAGTGAAACAGAGTAATGGTTAGCCACTTGAGAGACCACAGAATCACAGAATCTTAGTGGTTGGAAGGGACCTTTGAGATCATCGAGTCCAACCACATTAAAAAAAAAAAACA
>JAOTQQ010000019.1:10710009-10739664 GCA_026546715.1 Gallinago undulata | reverse complement strand
AGACCTCTCACCAGCTTGGTGGCTCTCCTCTGGACACGCTCCAGCGCCTCAATGTCCTTCCTGTAGTGAGGGGCCCAGAACAGAACGCAGTACCAGTTGTGATTAGTGAGGTTTCCCATACAAAATGCCTGCCCTGTTTCAACATTTTTGCTCCCAGACTGGGCATCTGCTATCGAAACAAAACCAAGCAGGACACAGAAGCCATTGAAGAGGTAAATAATAAAAGCAGCATTATGCCCAGCAGCCTAGTCAGGTATAAGGAGGGCCTAAAAGAAAAGAAAATCCATCTGAAATCCTGCTACATGCAGAGAGATCCCAGCCAAATGCCCAGGATACATCTATAGAACAGGAATATCTATCACAGCCAGCATCTGCCAAATTTTACAGAACACAGTAGACAAAACATTATTTCAGCAAAGTCCTTGGCAAAGATGGCTAATGCATGCACAGGTAAGCATGAGCTGGCACCAGCAATAAAGCAGAATTTAGTCCTCCATTTAATGATAATGATATCAACACAAGAATATTAAATGGAACTCTCGTATCTATAGAAGCTTTAGAAGTTCGGTGAGAAAATAAAGACTGCAAAGAAGAACAAATTCAAATGCTAAAGAGAAACCTTTCAAAATACAGACTGCAGAAGTCTTTCTGTCTAAGAAGAAACAAGAACAGCAAGTTGCTTCCACACTAAGAAAATGGCAGGTACCAGTAAGCTTTAAACCTACCAAAGCAGCAGAGTAAGGGAAGACCCTATATACCCTCACAGAAGCTCCCAACCTGTTTTTTAGAATTTCACTTTTTCACTGAATTTTCTGAATGAAAAAGCAAGAGAGCGAGAGATATCAAGTACATCGCTCTGGTTTAAGCTCTCTTGGAAGAACACTGAGAACAGCTTTCACCAAGTGATTAAAGTATTTTTCAAAACATCAAGTAACATTTAATCACAAGGCATAAAAAAAAAAAATTACACAGGAGGAAATTTCAAAGGAAATTTATAAGAGGATCATTTGCCATCAGACATATGCACTTCACATGCCTCCAAGTCAAATATTTGAAATAAGGTCCTGCATTCAAAACAGCAGTTTCATTTGCTTGGACTGTGTATGCCATTGTGTAATTTGCCACTGACTCTCAGGCTGTTACAGCTCAGAATCAGGATCTTTCAGCATTTGGATTCAATCCAAGCAGGTTGTTGTATATTAAAACAGTATGTTAATAACAACTTTAATAAGTTTTATTTGGCAGATCATGAACTGTAGAAGCCAACTGAGAGTACAACAAGTGAGCAAAAAGAAAGCAGATGCTATTTGAATTCAGGAAGCAATTCTGTACATTTCCTCAATCCTACTGAAAACCACAGAGATATTTCAAGAAGCTCTTAGTCCCTAAATACTTATAACAAAGACTTCACACTATTTGCTGAAACTTTTGTACTAACAGTGTCCACAGTTGAAGGAGCCAGGGTTTCAAACAGGAAAATGGATGACTGCCTATGCATCGCAAGCCAAATGCAGTTTGTAGGTTTTAAACATTCCTATAATTAAACAATAGAAGCAGGTCGGAAGTTCAAAAGTTTTCTATCCAATTAACCCACCAATTACAGCTTTACAAAAGTCAAACTTAAGACTCAATGAAGAAGCTCCTTTAGTAGCAAAGACTCTTTTATCGTAGTGTTATTATCCAAATTTCTAATGCATTTTATTTTGTTCCAACACTACATACACTGGTAGCTTCCTGACTAATTGCAGCTAGAAAAGGAGTTTGTAATACTTACAAAGCAAATTCCTCATGAAGCACTGTATTTTCTTTAATACCCTACCTTTATAACCTGTACTCCTGCTACCTCTTAACATCCAATTCTGTTCTTTTCCATTTTGATCTACACAAAGACTAGCAGGGTTTGTTTGTGGGTTTTATTCCTCAATTCTGCAAGCATTTCAGAAAACTGTCACAGCACAGCAATACAATTCCTCTGTTGCTAAGAGCTCTATTCACAAGTGGCAGGAGCTCTATCTAGCTAGAGACCTTCACCCTTGAGACAGAAAGAGCGGGAAGGCACCGCATTCAGCCTTACAGAGAACATCGAAGTAAGTTGGGGCTATTGCATCGGGGCAGGGGGGAAATCCTTTAAACACAAAGAAAAAGACTGTACACATGACTACCAGGCTTCTAGTAATGGATATTTCTAAGTCCACATAATGGATATTTCTAACTCCACAAGATGAACACTTTTTCATTTCTGTTATCACTAACATGCCATTTCCATTTTCCTTGTTTGCTTCTTTCACTTGGATGTCAACAGAGTTTAATTTATTGGACAGACACTAGAACCTAAATTTTGCTGGCAACATACGGATGCACAGTTAGGTTCACCAAGTAGTATTCCAACGCTCCAGCTGTTCTGGCAAACCAAAAATGTCACCAGATAGGAAGACTTTTCTAACTGTCCAGAGCAGCAGCAAGACAAACGGTAGGCAAGAAAATAACATGCCCAACCTCACAGCAGTGTCATTTCACCCAGCAGTCAACAACTTTAAAATTTTTAGAGCCCAACACCAGAAGAGATGACTTAACACAATCTCCCACATACTTCAGGCAGCCATAATCTCACAGATACTGCGGATCAGGCCTCAAGGCAAAACCACCCAAGAGAAAAGCACTGTGCCCTTATGGGACTAAGGAGGGTTCTGTGCCCAACGAGGAGGGAAGATCCCCACTGCCAGTACCCTTGCAACAGCAGAGGATTTCAAGCATTGATGCAGTGAACAGGACAGACAAGGCATGAGACAAAGAGATATGGTTTTTACTGTCATTATCAGATGGATCAGGTAGGTCCAGAAGTCAGGAACACAGCACTGAAGACACAGCATAAGCTGTTATAAAGCAGAGAGGACAAAAAGTAGAAAAGAACCATCACTATCCTAAGACAGCAAGAACTAGGGACAACGTAGATTGTGATAAAAGTGAGCAAATGAAAGGGTCTGAAGTAAGTCTCAGGCCAGTCATGCAAACAGAGCAAAGAACTGATGACAGAAAACCCGTCACCAACCTCAGCAAGGTCCTCCTTTGCTGTGACCCTTGCAAGCTGTGCTGAGATAGCACTTATTTCTATCTGCAAAACAGAAGACAGGGAAGACCAGAAGAAGATATTTAATTAAGTTGAGATCTGAGCTAAAAATCAAGACTTCAAAGAGAAGCCCAAGAAAGTTAACAATGCAAAACTGATGAGAAAACTAGACTGCTTCACTGGGATTAGTTTTATTTAATATGTGCTATTTCCACAAATACAACACTAAACGCAAACTAATAAAGCAAACTATGCCAAGAGAAGATTATCAGACATAATCCAGACACAGCTGCTCTAAACAAGAGTATATGCAATCTCTTTTGCACTTAAGCTGTAGAATCAAAATACGAAGAAGCCTCCTCTAAAAGCCTCAATCTTTCTTTTCCCCTTCATTTCACTTACACACTCTGCATATTTTCCTGCTCCTAAAGAATCCCTGAATTTCCTGCTACAACAGCCTGTTACCACTGGCTCATTTCACTCATCCTCTGAACACATGCAGGTGAGCCCAGACTCAACAATTCCTCTTATCTTAGATTTTCTGTCAGGTACTTCTACAGCAGATACAGTTCAATGATTCTGAAAAGAAGAGATAAAAAAAAAAAAAAAAAAACAACGAAACACCACCACAAAACACCTGATTTGTTCTCTAAAAGAAAACGTAGAAGAAATGTACCACTAAGCATGAGATCAAGTATGTATGTTAGCTCCTCTTTTAGAAACAAAGGGAGCACTCAGACATGTTTGGTGTGCACTGTTTTAGATTAGCCGTTCATTAAAATACTATTAATGTGCCTAATTCAAGGGGGGAGAAGGGAATAAATCAATGAATTACACCACTATCTTTCTGACTGCCAGGCTTCTTGTTACACTGCCACTTAGGGGTTTTTCCACATTTCCCTTTATCTGTTAGACTGCAATTCAGAGGCTATTAACAGTGTCCCAGTCGCCTACATTTATTTCACAGGGTTTTTTGCTATCTTTCTTTTTTAATCTCAGGTCTACAACATCCAACCCTACATTACTATGCAGTCTCACATGTACACCATTTTTAATGGAAAAAAAGCGCAGCTTTTCCAATTCCCCTATTAACAGCTGCACTGCTGTCTCAGCAAGATTAGCTCCTTCGGGTGGAAAGAGAAAATGCAAAAGAGGTGCCACTTTTTTTTCTTTTCTTAAGTGACAGGTTATAGAGCTTTCTCCTCCTTGCCCCCGAAGTTATTCTTTTATCTTATCTCCTGGTATCTGTTTTGTTTTTCATACTATCTCAGCATACACCTTTTTTACGTTTAATGGTTCATACTTAGGAGATCTCATTAGCTCATTCTTTCAGTCATGGCTGTTTCAGAAAACGTGTTTCTTCAAGCTTAGTAAATCAACTATAATTTCTATTTTTATAATAAAGTTTCTCAATGTCATCTAAATTACCACTGGTATTTTCTACTGTCTTAGCACAGTAGGTGGAAATGAAAGATGTAATTTTCACAATAACTCTCCATCACACATGGTCATCAGCCACCTCAAATCTCCTCTTTAGCTCTTCACACCTAACCAAAGAATAAGCCAAACACAAGAGCACATCATTCCAAGCTGCTGAAATACTTTTTGTCCCAAGGGCTCTACAGACCAAGACAATTAACACCTTGAAGAGGTTTTGGTTTCAGTAACTCAGTCATCCATTTCATGCTCATTCACTACTCTCAATAGATGGAGTATAGATACACCTTTAACACAGTCAGCTCCAAGCGGCATCAAGATCAGATTTATTTAAAAGACAGCCTGAGAACATTTTGAGGATGAACTACCAAAAAAGAAGAAATAAACACCTGCAATGTGTCCCTGAAGTAATAAGAATCAGCTTCAAGAAAGACATTTCAGCAATGCTTTCAAAACGTACAAGGCTATGAGAGACGCTATGCGTGCTCCAGAGATTACGCAGAACTGGATCAAAAACCATTTTTAAGATAAACTTTGCACTTGTGCACCTCTTCTAACTCCTTAAACACAACAGATGTTTAATACAAAGGCTGAAACTTAACTTAAAAACTCTCTGCTACAAGAACAGCGCTCTTCCCAAGATAACACACACTCAAGATACTATGCTGGCATCTTTTTATTAACACTATCATCAACACAAGGATTTTTATTCAAAAAGGTGACAGCTGGATGAAGAGCTATCAAATCAACCAGCGAGCGCCAAAGTAAGAGCTAAATTGTCAACAGCACACCAGTGCCACTTTTTTTTTTTCAATCATACCTGGCAAAGGAGTTGAGAACGTTAAAACTACACTTTTAAGCTGCAGGGCACAGCTGGAGTCCGGAGACACTCTGTGACCACAGCGTTTGGTGCAGAGAGCCGATGGGAGGCACATCCCAGCAGCGTGAGGCCAGACAGGTGATTTTCTCCGGGTATCTCGCCTTTTTTTTTTTCTTTTTCTTTTTTTTTTTTTTTTGGCACGGGAGAGCAATAAATGGAAAATTGGAGATAAGAGAGCAAGCCGCTAGCACTATAGCCCGGGCGGCTTCAGAAGGCGCCGCCTCTCAGCAACCTGTTCGGCGAGGGAAGGGAGCTCGTCAGCGGGGCGAGAAGACAATTAGCAGTGCGCCTGAAATAATAACGCGTGCTACGGGCGAGCGTGCGGAGGGTGACAACCGTAACGTTAATTAAAGGCAGCGACAGGACCCCCCGGTGCCCTCGCCAGCTTAGAGCCACCCCGCTGCCTCCCCCCCCGCCCCAGCAGAGACACCCCCCCGAGCGCCTCAACTCCTCTTCGAACAAACTCCCCAAGTCAGACACGGCTCCTCGGGGCCCGGCAAGGGCGGGATCGCCGCTCCCCGGCCCCTCCATCGGACGCCTCACGCTTCTTCTCCACACAGGTGAGGCACGGGACACCCCGCAACAGGCCGGGGCGGGACAGCGCGGCCTCCCCAGAGCCCGGCCCGGCCCGGGACGCTGCCGTCACCGGCCACCCCCAGCTCCGCCTGTCCCGGGCTGTCGACCCTCGCCTTCACTCACCTCGCACACACAGCAGCGACATGGCGGAGGCGGCAGCAGCCGCGCCTCAGCTGGGACCCCGCTGGCCGCCCCCGACTCTCCTCATGCCGCCCCGCTGCCTCAGGGCGGGCGGTGGCGCCGGCAGCGGGGGCGGGGCCGGCACGCGGAGGGGAGGGAAAGGGCGGGGCCAGGAGGGGCGGGGCCGGCGCGCACACACCTCCCCCCCCCCATCGCCGTAGGCACCCCACGGCGGCCGACAGGGGGCGCCGGCGCCCCACACCCCCGCCCCCCTCGTCGCCATGGCAACCCTCCGGGCCTAGGGCTTCGGCGGGAGGAGGGTCCCCCCGAAATACATAGAATCATTGAATGGTTCGAGTTGGAAGGGACCTTAAAGAACATCCAGTTCCAACCTCCCTGCCATGGGCAGGGACACCTCCGACCAGACCAGGTTGCTCAAAGCCCCATCCAGCCTGGCCTTGAACACCTGCAGGGATGGGGTATCCACAGCTTCTCTGGGCAACCTGTTCCAGTGTCTCACCACTCTCACAGGAAAGAATTTCTTCCTTCAAGGCCCTTCAAGGGCCAAGAGAGTTGGGGTTGTTCAGCTTGAAGAAGAGAAGGCTCCAGGGACACCTTAGAACCCTCTCCAGTTCCTCACAAAGGGTCAACAGTTCAATGTCCAAGTGACAGCCAGTGACAACTGGCATTCCTCAGGGCTCGGTACTAGAATCAGTGCTCTTTAACACCTTTTTTGGAGACAAGGACATGGGATAGAGTGCACCCTCAGCAAGTTTGCCAATGGCACCAAGCTCAGTGGCGTGGTCAACACACCAGAGGGAAGGTTTGCCATCCAGAGGGACCTGGACAGGCTGGAGAGGTGGGCTTGTGCAAATCACATGAAGTTCCACCAAGCCAAGTGCACGGTCCTGCACCTGGGACGTGGCAATCCCAGGCATAAATACAGGTTGGTGGGAGAATCACTGGAGAGCAGCCCTGAGGAGAAGGACTTGAGAGTGCTTGTGGATGAAAAGCTCAACATGAGCCAGCGGTGCGTGCTGGCAGCCCAGAAAGCCAACCACATCCAGGGCTGCACCAAAAGAAGTGTGGCCAGCAGGTCACGGGAAGTGATTCTGCCCCTCTGCTCTGCATTTGTGAGACCCCAACCTGGAGTACTGTGTCCAGCTCTGGAGTCCTCAACATAGAAAGGATATGGACCTGTTGGAACTGGTCCAGCAGAGGACTACGAAGATGGTCAGAGGGATGGAGCACCTCTCCTATGAAGATGGGCTGAGAGAGCTGGGGTTGTTCAGCTTGGAAAAAAGAAGGCTCTGGGGAGGCCTTATAGCCCCTTCCAGTACTGGCTACAGGAAAGCTGGGAAGGGACTTTTTACAAGCGTATGTAGTGATGAGATGACGGGTAATGGCTTCTAACTGGAACAGGGTGGATTTAGAATAGATTTAGATTATAGAATCATAGAATGGTTTGGGTTGAGAGGGACTTTAAAGATCACCAAGTTGCTACCCCCTGCCATGGGCAGGGACACCTCCCACTAGACCAGGTTGCTCAGAGCCCCATCCAGCCTGGCCTTGAACACCTCCAGGAGTGAGGCATCCACAGCTTCTCTGGGCAACCTGTTCCAGTGTCTTACCACCCTTGCAGTAAAAAATTTCTTTCTAGCCACTAATCTGGTGTCAAGTCTCTCAGCCTGTCCTCATAGGGGAGGTGCTCCAGCCCTCTGATCTTCATGGCCCTCCTATGGACTCACTCCAACAGGTCCATGTCCTAATGCTGGGGACTCCAGAGCTGGATGCCATACTCCGGTGGATCTTATCAGAGCAGAGTAGAAGGGGCTAATTGCAGCTGATGAACACGCCTGGAAGGGAACACACAGCTGGGCACGCTGACACGGGATTCTTTGAGAGGGATGCGGTCACTTACCAGGTTGCTGAAGCATCATGTGTGAGTGGAAAGGACGGGGATCATGCATGGGCAGCAGAGCAGGGCAATGGGGTCATGGCCCTCATCCCTTCCCACTGCCCAGCCTGGCTTGGAAGTGTCCTTACCTGGGGAAAGGGTGGGCTGTACTTGCTTGGGGTTTTTTTGGTGTTTTGCCTCTTTTGGTTTTTTTATGCTTTTCTCACTTTTGTTTTACTCCTGCGGGGTAAGAGAGCTTATTGGATTTACAGTATCCTCCCTGTGTTTTTGCAGGAGTCATTATTGCCATTTACATACCACCCATCCTGGGAGGGTTGTGGGTTATTACCACAATAAGCCAAACTGATGCACAGCAACAGCCACCCATAACACCCCAAGTAGCAAAAGCCATAAGCAAATGCTTTGGAAAGAGCAGGAGCAGGACAAGTAGGTGTGATTACTGTATCTTAAGTTCTCCCTCAGTACTCTTCCAGCTCCAAAGTGTGACCAGCTCCAAGAGTTTCCTGGGCCTGGAGTGTTTGCACAATTAAGTAACCCCCAACTCATCTCTCTGCTTGTCCATTCTTTCTCAGAGCCCTGCAAAGTCCTCATATCCCCATCAACTGAGGAGCTGTTTCTCACGTCTGCTGCCTGTTGCAGGAAGAACCACTCTGTGGTCTCCCTTAACCTAGATCTAGCAGTTTTCTCTGATGGCCTCTAATGCTTTTAGCGCTGCTTCATCCCAACCTATAAATAACCGAAACACTGCAGAATGTGCTTCTAGTTCCAAACAGAGGATCCCAGGAGAAACAAATCATTTCTGATACTGAAACTCCACAGCAAAGTGTCATACGATGTGAGTGCTATTGCATTGATGTTTAGAGTAACTCAAAAGTCCGCACAGAGGACAAGGCTCCTAGCTGGGTCTTTCAAAGACTCAGCCAACGTTCCCAAAATTCAGACCTAGGCAGGAAAGGTTTGCTTTCTACCCCGTCCAGCTCAGTGTGTTGTACTGCCCTTATGACTGATAGACTTCTGCTCAAGGAAACGTGTCAAAAATATATATAAAGCATCTCTGAGACACCAAAAGGCATCACTTGGAAGTGCAAACCATGACGTTCCTGCAAACAAACAAGCAGACTGTGTGCTGAAGGTGTTACCAGGGGCTGTCTCACAGGACTGGGAACACTTCCACTTAGCAGTGTGAATGCAGATAGGGAGCTGCAAATGCCAGGAAGGAATCGCCTCTCCTTGCCCCTGAAATGCTGCTGAACTTGTCAAAAGCTCTGGTTTGCTTCTTTACCTGTTGTTCAAGTACAGCCGTGGCAGACTGTGAGGGCTCCAGCGCACCGACCTCTGCATTTCAGCTGCACGTGATCAAAGCCTGCCCCACCTGTGAGCCAGGCACAATGCTGGCTTTTCAGTTAACTTCAGGAAACATTAGTGTTTTGCTCTCAAAAGCCCTTTATTACTTATCTCCCACGTGCCATAGGGTAGGACATCAGTTCCCCAGCTTTTTCAAGTCTTCACTGCTCCTCTGCATTCAGACCCTCAGAGCTTTTCAACAAGCAAAAGATCTGCTGAGACATCCCTGAGCTGTTCTGATGCCCTTCCTTTCCCAACTTTCTTTGCAACCTTGTTCAAACAAAAACCCTTAAATTGTGCATGAGCTGAACTCTGCCACAATCCCACCACAGCCACTCTCTTCCCTTTGCCAGGCTCCTCTGCTCTGCCTGACCTAATTTAAAGATTAACGCCTTTGAGGCCACAATTGTCACCTCGTGTGTCACACAGCACCTGGTACAGCAAGTCCCTGTCTTGCCCAGAGCTGGTAAACGCTACCATAATACAGAAATTATCTCATCAAGGACGGATGATGTCATACGCAATTTAAAATCATAGTAAGTTGTTATTAGGAAGTTTGGCAATCAAGGAAGCGCCTTGCAGCCAGGATGAGATATCTTACTACCAGCAGTAACTGTGGAGGCTGGGATTATCATAGATGTTAAAAATTCCCTGCAGTTCTGAGGTCTAATTAGACGCAAGTGTTTTACCAGTCTTTATCTAATCAAAAGAGATCATCATCTGTATAACTTCCAGTTCCCAAATACAGTGGTTACTTGCGTGTCTGTTCACTCTTCCTCTTCTTTCCACTTCAGATAGATAGGCTGGGAGAAAGACTATGCCTCTACCGAGAAACTTTTGCTAGGTAGAATTACCCTCTTCTAAATTATGCTTGCTCCTTGAAATCAACTTCCTCTTGTTTTCCCAGATGAATGACACTCCCCGACTGCATCATTCTCTGTTATTTTTTCTAGTTCTTCCTCTGGACATCGTCGTCATAAATACCAGAATAGATTAGGGATAAAAACCACTGTCATAGGAAGACAAAAAACCCCACCACTTCCTGTGCTGTCTTCAGCCTCTTAAACGTGAACCATCTTTCCAGGTCTGTTTCTATAAATCCACAAAAGGGAATGACAGGTCCACAAACACTTAACTACAAGCAAAGCCCCAAATCCTGTTGTCACAAACTGGATCTCAGTTCTGCATCTGACAGCACGCTCTGGTAGCACAGCCAGTACCCTCTGCCAGCAGTGTAATTTTTTTTTAATGGAGAATTTTACTGAATTAAAGAGGAAAAATACAGCGCAGCGAGCACCCTACAGCACCCGCCGTACACACTGAAACTATATGCCTTTCTGAACAAAGGCTGGGGTGATCTACAAACTCAGAAAGGAGGCTTTACTTACAACTCCAAAGCCATACCCAGTTTTTAACTCCCTGCAGAGCAAGAGTTAATTTTCTCTGGCGATTCAGAGCGCAGCCATTGCTCTCAGCTCACCTGCTGTTGGGTAGGAAAGTAATAAAGGGGTGATCCTCCGCTCACCTCAGCTTGCCAGCTGTTTTATACCTGCCTGGTTGCTATGCTTTCCCTGTTCAGAGAGCATTACTGTAGCTATATTTGCAGTCAAAGTAAATTGTGCTTTCTTCTTTTTGTTCTTCTGCCTCTTCTGAGTTTTGTGTTTCTGCCGCTGGAGAATGGCTCAAGCTGAAACTTGGCATGCAGCAAACTCACATGGGTTTTATTTTAAATCAAAGGCTTTATATCTGTTAAACCATTTTTCTGTTACGCAACTGACAAAAAAAAATCATCTCAGACGTGGTTTTCGGGGCTAAGCTCTAAAGATAAGGAAAAAAAAGCTTTTTATTTACCCTATGACATTTGCCAGGAATTGAGTACTGAATAAAAACTAAGCAGTTGATTGATATTCCGGTACTGGGAAGCCAACCCTCAGATTTGACTGTAAAGGTTACAGGTTACTGAACTGGATTTCACTGGTATTTCTGCTCTGTTTGCTTACTAAGGAAATGTAACATTTGCAGAACATCCAGAGGATCACAGGATCTTTTTCACAACACTGCGTGGTGTCTTCCCTGTGTGTGGGAACCATCTCAATAGCATCTTGAAATGCAGCTTTCCCTGGAGTAGATCACAGCCAAGAACCAGTGCAGCAACGGACTAACAGCATGTACGTGCACTGAAACTTGGAGGGAAGCAACCTGCAATCCTCTTGGTCACATGTAAATGATAACGGTTTAATATTCCAAAATGCTCCAACAGGAGCATTTCACCTGTGAAATTTTAAAGTTCTGGGAATGGGCAGGACTTCTGCACCGGCAGGACGGCGAGAGGCTGCAGTCCCCACTGAACAACCAGCCAAACTTCAGGCTCCCCATCTTGGCTTTTCCAAAAAATTTCTGACATCTGGAAGTGGCAGTGGTGTAACAACTTAAGGCACTAGCCAGTGGTTTCATTTTAATTCCCTTTTGAATCAAAGACTCTTCAATTGCCCTGTTCAACCTGCCACCGCGCCATTCAAGTCCCTCTCCTGAGTCTTTCCTTTTGGCATGCTCAGGAGCTCTCTGCAGCCATTTAGCTTTACTCCCTCCATAGCATGAGCACTTGGGTAGGGTTATTCTCTGTGCCTTAATTTTCAATCCACAAAATGGAGGTTGTGATAATTCTGTAAGAAAGGCGGTACTAAAGATAAGGGCTATCCTGATTATAAATACATTAGTGACTATGAGATGCTTGGACACTGTCACCACATAACCAGTTAAGACAGATATCACAAAGAGGTCTGCCAGCTTTTAGATTGCAAATCCATGTTCAAAAGGCTGGAGAGGCAAGAAGCATCCTTCCATCTCAGGGAAAAAAACCTCTGCATAAGAGGGCAGCTTCCATGGGAACTGACCTTTCAATTACAGCTGCTCTGCAGAAAACTCTTTCAACTGTTCATGCTGGAGTCCATAGAACTGAACCCATTTCTCATGCAATTATCCCAAGCATCTCAAACACAGCATTTCTTGCTCATATTGGGGCACTTTGTCCCTTAGCACCACAATAGGATTGCACTGAAGTTTACACCCAGGGCTACACACACACAATGTCTCTGTCTGATCTGTGTGAAGTGTAGACCCTGACAGGATATTTCTCCCAGATTTGATCCTGCATACTAGGACGGGTGCTGTCTGTTAGTGACCCCCTCACTCAGCCAGCATGGGTACTGGCACGGTTGCTGCTCCCCTAAAAGCAGGTGCCGTAACATATCCATGAACTGAAGGATGTTCATGATGCCCTGAAAACCTTATCCTTCAGCTGAAATGATCTTTCTGGTCAGCAGAAATACTGTCCTTTGAGCAATATTTATTCTTGGCTATGTTTTCTCTTCAGCTGTCTCCCCTAGACACATATGTCTGGCCGTCAGGAGCTAGGGACATGGGGACACAGGACTGAAGAGACCTCTGGGGTCAGAAGCCTTGTCCCTGTGGTGGTACCGTCCCTTTTCTACAGCCCTGTGCCTTTCACAAACAGCTTGGGGTTTTTCTCTGGTACTTTAGAGGAACCCATCAGCAGCCATCGTCTCCAACATACTCATGTTGTTCATCTTCCAGCCAGCTTCACCTTTGGTTAAAATAGTGGTTTTTTCTTTCAAATATGTACCCACGAGGCAGCAACCCCTTCCCCTCTCTAATTTTGCTTTGCCAGCCCTAAAAAAGGCATCTTTTCTGAGTGGTCCAGAGATCACTGGCTCTGACTGACTGATTTCTGCTTTGTATCTCTTTCTGTTTGAATTAACACTGCTCAGGTGTGGATATCACGTATTGTGCACAGCAGGTCACATCAGGATCAAGGCCACATTTCCTGATTTTGATGCCTCAGATCAGCTACACGGATCCCTGTGGTTCTGACAGATAACCACCGCCTGATTTAATAGGAACAGGTGGCACTCATTCTGCTATTCCACACTCCGCTTTGGTCAGATTCGTATTTACATTGAGCCATGGCTTCCTTATTACCAAGGGAAGGAATAACTATTTTATTTTAAAGAAATCAGATATTTTGCCTTTCCAAGAGGAGTCACTTTTATCTTGGCAAGGTGCAAAACCCCTCACCCCAGCCACGCTTGTTTCCTGCCTTACAGCTGTGTCTTCAGTTTTTGTTCCGTTCACATTAACACACATTTGAGGAGTGCAGAAGGTTATTCTTCAATAGAGGAGCCTTGGGGGATAGCTTTTCTCTTGCTTTTGTAGTTTTTATTCATTGAAGAGGAACATTTGTCAGAGATAAAAGAGGAGCTATTTGTCAAAGTTAAAGGAAAAGTTGTTGGGGAATATAGCTGAAGTGATGGGATCTGAGGAAGAAGCACAGTCAGACCACAAAGGAAACTTCTGTCTGCTTGACCTGCTTCACCACTCCAAGACCACAGTCAAAAGCCACAGAGTCTGTCAACTTCTAGCAAAGAGCATCACAAGCATGAGAGAAACCGTGTTAACCCTTAAGGATACCAGATCCCTCTCATTTTTCTGTGGAGCAGCTAGCCAGAGTTTCTCCCCTCTGGTGTGATTTCGTATCATGGTGTATCTGTTATCTGAGTGGAGCAGGGAGAGAAAGGCAGCTTCTATATTAGAATAAAATATGCCTTGGTAGGACCCATGAAGAATACGGGAGGTCATTTAACTGTATTTATGAGCAACACAGTTTTTGTCAGAGGATTTTTATAGTGCTCTTGTAAGTTACTTTCTAGAGCAATAAAACACATTGCAGGGGAAAGCCAGGCTCCTACAGTCTACCAGTGTAGCCACTGGCCCTCTAGAAGCGGCCAAGTGACTGACATTTCCTATGCAAACAGGCTGTTTAACCCTCCAGCTAAGTTGTTCCACAGGCTCTGGAGCCCAGGCAGTGTGCGTGTGTACCCTGCCTTCCTGGCTACGTGAAGAACAGGAGGAAAGCAAGCAGGCAGGCTTGTCCTCCCCCGGGCACACACACGCCAAGCTTCCAGAGCTGCCATAGGAGAATAAAAGCTCTGTTGTGAAGACTTTCTGCCACCAGCCTCCTCAGAGGGGCCAGCAGAGAGCAAGCACTTCACAACTCTTTCCTTCCTGGTGCACCCAGGAGCCTCTTGAGTTCAGATTTTGACTCCCCTTTTTTATCCCCCCCCCTTTTTTTTTTTCCACAAAGGATTTAGAAAAATCCTTTTCTGAATAATTTTAAAAGAAAAGATGAGAGAAGCTTATCCATTTTAATAAATGCCCATGCAATGTCCAGCACTCTGCTGATGATTGTTGAAGTTTAAGACAAATGATAACTAATACTTCGGAAGCATCTCAATGTCCAGAGTGTATTTTTTTCCCTTCCTCCCTCAAATCTCCTTTTTTAAACAACGAAAATAAGAATTTAGGAGTCTGCAGATTTTACTTACTTGTATCCACAGTACAGCCTGCCTGGCAGCTGCAGGGCAGATTTTCCTTAATAACGGAACAAGCTGCAGGTAAAGGTAAGTCACAGAAGATGTAGCATTACAGCCTGAAAGCTGTTGTTTTTATGGACCATAACTCTTTATTACTGATATAAGTGTGTTGCTGAGCTTCACCTAGTGTATCCCTAGTGGTAGGTCTCAGGGGGTGGGTTTTGAAAGAATAACAAATCTTGCAGTCTTCCCCAGGAAGGCCTTGAATAACATCTGTTTGAACAGTATGAGTATCATTTAGGGACTATTCCTCTATGCCGTTTGATGCATCTTTGAGTGAAATAAATTGATACGAGCAAATACAAAAGCAATATTAAAAACTGTAGCTACCAGTCTCAGGTTTCCCCTGTTTCTTAGGCTGAGTATTATCATTTTATGTCGTAACCAGAACAGACACCATTCACAAGCTCTTTGAGCCTCCCTCAAGAGTTGATAATAAAAAGAAATAAAATAATTTTTTAAAAGGAGGAAAATACCATTCTTCCAACTTTATTTTCTATCATAAAACAAAAAGGGGCAATACAGCTTTGCTCTATATTAATGGAAATCCACCCCAGCTGGTTACATAAAACTGCTTAGGAAAATCAGCAAAGATTGGATAGAAATAGGCTGGCACAGGTATGGTTGTTTAAACATTGAGGCTGTGATAAGGGGTCTGCAAAGATCCTGCTGTGGTTGAAGTTTGCCTTGTTAGCAAGCTGCCAAAGCTGAGCAGTGAAAAGTCCCCAGTTACTGAATTGTAACTGCCAGAGGATTTCTTCTGTGGGCCACTGAGGCAGCACTGAATCTCACCATGATACAGCAGCCATCCCTCACCTTTCCCAGAAGACGTGTCCAAACCCACCCAAAGGGGCCACCAGCACCTCCAGCCCTCAGCTTCCCCATGGACAGTACCTAATTTACCACAAGGCTGTTGTTTCCCTCCGTGCTCCTCTTCTTTCTGATCTCTTGCCACCTGCCTGAGAAGGGCTTAGCTGAAGCATCTCTCAGAGCCCACAGCCAGAGCCCGGGTGCTGTCAATGCCTTTAACTTGTGCCTGGTGCTGGCACAAGTTTGCCAGGTCTCATCTTAAGCAAGCAACTGTTGTTTCTCACTGAAGAAAGGGACACAAAAGCAAAACAATTCTGGAGAAAAGCCAGCGATGGAGTAACGCCACTGAGATCAGATCAGGTGGTGTCAGAGGCTCAGGTCCAGCCTCCCATCACCTATGGGAAATTAACTTTCTTGGTCTGCTGAGATGCCATTCCCTGTCCCCATTTGTGTAGTTTCTTACATCTGAGCACTGAAACCTCACAGCCTCTAGTGACGTCCATCAGTACAAGATGATAGGATCATGGGAGGGATGATCAGCAGAAGGTTAAGTTGGGGCCCACCCATGTAGACCAAAACCTGATGCTGCCAATTAATAGTTGGGGTGCCTAAGATCTGCCAGGAAGTGTCTAAGGTGGGTGTCTAATTTCTAGAAATAAGAAGCTATGATGAAGCAACCTAGCTGAAACGACATCTGCTTATCCTTGAGGATTTTGGGGAGTACCAGACATGCTTTCTGCCCCTTCACACATTCCACTAAGTGTACAAAGCCAGTATCCCTAGTGCACACACTCACCAGAGACCCTACAACCCTTTCCTTAGGGTGCTGCTCTTAGTGCCCACATCCTGGCCAAATTCCAGTTGAGTAATTAGACCATGATTAGGTAACTGCCTGCATATGCCATTCCTCTTCCCGAGGGAGTCTGAGTCTAAATTATTTGATGCTTTCAGGACTTCCAGTCATTAGCAAGGCTGTTTCCCTTGCCAGTGGGAAACTGAATGCTAGCAGAGCTTGAGGAATGGCTCCATTGTAGCTGGCCTGTCTGTAGGGTGGGAATTGCCTGGGTGGCTGGGATATTGTCTACGGTAGTCAGAGGTCCTCCTGCTGTTTGGGGAGATGTTGACGCGAGCCTGCTGGCAGAGCTGAGCTGTGAGCAGTAAGACCCTCAACTGGGGAAATGAACCCAGTATCATTGTTATGCTTAGTGGGTAGGAAAGAAACAGATTGGCAGAGTCGTTTACATGTGCTAGGGATCATTTTGTGGTTTGCAGATTGGAATTCTTAATGGCTCTCCTTACAAGTTGTTTGCTTCCAGATGCTGTTTGCTTTCATGTTCAGAGCTACACACATTAACATAGGAAATTCTGCCTGGAAAAACACTGAGTACTGGCAAATGCACATACCTAGAAAAAATCAGCATCCAAAATACAGGAAATTTTAGGCAGATACCAGAATTTTTCCCTGTCTTTTGATCCTTACTTGCTAGTCATTTATCTCCCATGGGATATTTGCATTCATACAAAACTGCTGACAACTCACAAAGATACTGGGTAAAGAGATTTCTGCTTTTATCATAGGATCCATCACTTGCCTCTTCCCCTACCCAGCAATTCTCCTCTAGTCTGTAGCTTTCACCCAGCTATATATCACCTCCTGTTCCCATCTGGTGACACCGGTGCTGTCTTCTGCATTCGGAAGCTCCTTAAAACCAAGCCTTGGCTGGCACATCCACAGGGAAAAGCCCAATTCCTTGGGCTGATAACAGCCTGCATCATCTGTGGCATGCTTGACTGCAGAAAGCCAGATATTATGGCACCAGGACACCCTCCAGAGATAGCACAGATGTAGAAGGAAAGCATCCCTGTCTGAATTCACCTTCCTGTAGGTCAGCCAAGTTTCTCTAAAGATCTCAGATGAAACTAACAAGCAGCCCAAGTCCTGTGCACAGATCTGCTAAGACAGCATCCAGCAGCAATAAATCACATGTTTTCCTGCAGGACCTGGAGGTTTTAGTGTGGAGGCTGGAAGTACTGAGGAGCCTTGTAGGTTAAACCTAATGTGTTTCTTCAGGGTAGCTTATAATCTGAGGATTTACCAGAAAACTGCCCAGTTTTGGTGTTATTTAGGGAAAGTTTCTCCCTGTAGCCTCATCAGCGTAGTGCTGACAGAGTGAGTTTCTACAGACCAAAATCTCTAACTGCAGGAGGCCTATATATGAAGGCCCCTTAGGTACTAAGTTTTAATACAAATTACATCTGTGCGTGAGGATGGAGGAGCTGGCATCTGTACCCTGCCTCAGCTTTCTGGAAGGAATAGCAGAGCATTTCTAGTGCTTTAGGTGTGTGTTGGATGATCAGCCAAACCATGAGCCCTTCCCAACAGCAGGGAAAAGTGAGTTGCGATGCTCATGAGAGTCTCCGGCCAAGAGCCGAACAGCCAGCACAGCCTGCAGCTCTCCCAGCAGCAAAACAAGACAAAGAAACTTGCCCTTTGAGTTTTCCAGAAATTATCCTCGCACCTTCCTCCAAGGCCATCCACACTGGCTGCTGTCAGCCTCATCATTTCTACATTTTTGTGCATTCATCCAGCCACCCGGGCAGCCTTAGCTGTTTCGTGGAGCTGGGATGTGCCAGTGCCTTGGCCATGAAGCAAAAGCAAGAGGGATTGCTTTCCCATGACAGTGAGTTTCTGCAAGCCTGTACAACTGCTGTACTTCTCTGCAAGGCTCCTGAGGACATTTTCTAGCCCCTTCTTAGTCCTGCTGCTGTCCTGCTACAGTGTTAGAGGGTGACTAGATGGTTTGTCCTCCCTGATTGCCACTACTGGGTCATCAATCCTGTTTTTTCCCTGGAGACCTCATTTTCCTTCAGATTCTGTGTCCTGTGTCCCCTCTGGTCATTCCTATCGGGTGTCTTTTAGCGTGGGCATCCCTCTGGGCTTTCTGTGACATTCCCTTTAGGTCAGGATTTAGCTGGGCAAATGCAGGTGTCTGCAGCATGGATCTCTGAGCTATTGCCACTGCATCACTTTTTATAATCCATGGAAACACTTCTCGGGAACAGTTCCCTTCATCCTCAAATACGTATTCAAACTAGGTTAGATGACCTGAAAATACCTATTTTTCTCCACTGGCTGTAAAGGGAACTTGGGAGCCTTAGCTCAGAGGGAGAAGTATGTCAGATCAGATGAATCTTATGCTTTATCTCTGAATACGAGCACCAGCCCTTACAGCTCCATGCTGGGGACTCTCTGTCCCAAACCGTGCTTCCTTTGTCCAAAATGAGCCTGAATCTGCCACAATTTTCTCCTCACAGATGCATACCATGGCCTCAAGTTCAACTTGGCTAGAACAAAGCCCTTCATATACATCAAGTCCTTCCATCACGGGGTACGAAATCATTATCCTGCTATTTTTACAGGCTATAACCCATATATTGTCTTCAAACCAGGTCCTTCTCCATACCAAGATCTTCCAGAGCCTTTCAGCAGAAGACCTCTGATCTTTCCCCACTCCTCCGCAGGAAGGAGTCTTGTAGAATCATAGAATGGTCAGAATTGGAAGGGACCTTAAAGATCAGCAAGTTCCAGCCCCCTGCCATGGGCAGGGACACCTCCCCACTAGAGCAGGTTGCCCAAAGCCCCATCCAGCCTGGCCTTGAACACCTCCAGGGATGGGGCATCCAGAATATCTCTGGTAAAAGCTCTCTCAGCAAACCCCTGATTTCCCTGGCATATGTTGGACCCATCTGGCTGACACAGTCCTAAAGAGAAACCACATCAACCCACTGCACTTGTCATCCACCTCTCTTGGTTTTCCACTGTCCACTGGTCTTCATCTCTAAGGCCTTCTGCATCCTTCCACGCTCGCCTTGCAATGCTCCCAGAATGTGAGCTGACTGACTGGCTCAGCGAGAGGGCTCAGATCCACGCGGCGCTGGCTTTGGTTTTCCCCAGTACCCTTTGGTGTTGTCTCTACCAGCTGCATTGCTCCAGACCACAACCTCTCCCATCCAGGTCTGTCTTTTTATTGAGAGCTTGCACAACAGCCGCTGGGGTACAGCCCCTCTGGAGCCGGTTGTTGCTGCTATCACTCAGGCTGCAAGGACTGAAATACACTCTTTGCCAGATTAAATCTCAATGGGGATTAGTAATGGAGGAGGGAAGGGATGGAAGTTTAATTCATGGACATTATCCTCTTTCCTTCCCTCACCCATTTGACAGCAGGGTGGATGTACACGCGCTGCAGAGCAGCACTTTTAGGAGATGCATGCACCCCCGAGCTCCCCTGTGAGTTTATTCCAGCTACAGCCGGCAGAGATAAAACTCCAGAGCCAGCCTTGAAGGGGCAAGAAACCAGTTTCTGGAAATAGCGTGTCCCTGTGAAGCAGGTTTAGATAGCACAACCTGGGGATGGGTACCCCAAAAAGTAGCCAAGTGCCCCTCACCCCAGCACTGCAGCCACCTACACCTGGACTGAGACAGCTGTGATCTCTTCCTGACATGTGAGCTCTTCTTTTCTCTTCTCTCACACCAGAGAGCTTTGCTGAAAAAAGCTATGCTCTCTGTGCCATTTTGCCTCCGCAGCATGGATATGGTGGCCAAAAGACTCACTTAATGGCATAAGCTGCATCAGCAAGTGGCATTTATCAGCACTATGTCACAGTTGAGACGTACTTTTTCCCTCTCTGAACTAAAGTTAGCTTTGCTAGTAGGGCTTGCTTTCTTTTTTTTTTTTTTTTCATGTCTAAGGATGAAAGACACAGAGACAGGTCCTCTGGGCTGGAAACTGCTGCAGAGAGCCTGAAAATACTTCCCATGCATTGCTCTCACCACCAGCATTGCTGCAGCATCCTCCACCGGCATAGTCTGAAGCCCACTGGTGAGAGGGCTTTTCTCAGCCATCTCTCACGGCACCAGAGATCTGCATCCTGGCAGATGCTTCCACCGGGATGGTGTTTAGAGCTGGGGGGCCAGGGCCTCCTGCCTCCCCCGTGTCCATGACCTCATTTGCTTGCACACTTGTCTGGGCTGAGCCTGTGAGACTCATCCAGGGAGCCCTGCGCAGGCAGCTGGCGGGGATTTTTGCATCATTTAATTCTCAATCCTCCCGAGAGGTGGGTGAGGGATTGAGCGTGTTCACTGAAATGAAGGGCAGAGGCACGGTTGGCAGGGCTGGGCAGTGGGGAGCTGAAGGGACCCAGTAAGAGCTTTTTGCCCCCAGACTGAGACAGAAGTAATGACCAGAGTGGACATTTCTCTGGCCCAGCCACACCTGGCAGCTCCCATCCTGTCTGCAAGTAGCACCCCAGAAACCTCCAGGAGGGTCCCAGCCCAGTGCAAGCAGCAGAGGTGACTGGCTGTGATTTGGGATGGGAGGGTCCGTCCTCTCCCTGCTACCCTCAAGTGCAGAGATGCCCATGCTGTGGTCCGGGGTACGTCTGTACATCTGAGCACGCAGAGCAGTTGTAGGCGGGTGGATGCTCAGGTGGGGTTTTTCTGGGTACCCCACGGGCACTCTGGCAGTGCAGCAGTGTGCTGGTGCTGCCCACCCGTGCCTGATAATGAAGCCCCCTGCTCCATGCACTCCTTCTGACCTGTTTTCCTCAACAGACGCAGGTGTGCTTAAGACGTATGGAGGGGAAGATCAACCTTTCAGTGAGGCATCCTTCTGCCAGAGTTTCCTACAGAAGCTGCAAGCAGTCCCTATTCCCCAAAACTGGCTTAAAGACAAAGGTGCAGTGCCTGGAAAGTGGCGGGGTCCTGCAATGACAGGAAAGGCTGGGAGTGCCCAGCTCCCAGCCTTAGATAGCCAAGGATCAGATTATGGTGCCAACAAGGAGGTAAATGGGTCTGGCATGATATTTGACTATATACCCAAAGGAAAAGGGAGCTGGTGCAGACCTCTACTAAGGTCTATCACACCAGCAGCATTCTCATATGTCCCGGTTACAAATGAGCAAATAGAAGATGGAAAAGGATGCACAACAAGGTGGAGCCAGTCCAGCAGCACAGGCACACACTGTGCAGGTTTGGCTGCTCGGGATACACGTATAAACCCCAGACATTATCCAGGATCCAGCAGGAAGATCAACTGAATTATCCCATGGTAGGAACTTAGCAGCTCTTCTTCTTACAAAAATGCACCTGCAAAGCATGCATGGATGAATGGAGGGAAGAAATGGAAGCCTGCCATGCCTCCTTACGGCTGTCTCATTGAACATATCCATCGGGAGTCTTGAGCACAAAACAGCCTCCAGCCTACAACAGGCATAGGGAAACAACAGGACATGGGAAGAAGTGAGATCTGATGATAAGGAACCAGAATTCCCACAGAACCATGACTTTGTAAAAACAACTGTCTCCATCCCTTTGCTGGAGGTTCATGGCCTCGTTAGGGTGAGAAGCCTGTGAAGACTTTTAATACATCCTAACAGCCCCACTTTGGGCTGGTTACTGCAGACCCCAGGGCATCCCTGCTCCCCACAAGGGCAAAGAGCCTGTTATTCCTCATTGCTGTGCTGACTCATTTCCCTCACTCTTATGTTACTCCTTCTTTCTCAGAAAGACCCTTAAAGAAGGTCCTGGTAGCCACCATGCACCTGGTGTGGCCTCACCCCAAGCCTTCTGTGTCCTGGGAGCTGCTGGGCTGGAGCCCACCAGCATGTCCCTTGTCCCCAGACCTCCTTGTAGAGACAAGGTGCAGCAGAGCCAGGACAGCCAAGGTGCAACTCATAGGTGTCCATGGGCAGGGCTGTCCCGTGTCTTTGGCAGGGGGCTCACTGCCGTGCTTCTGAGCAGAGATTTCTTAGTGCCCCCGGGTGGTCTTTCATCCAGCGGGTGGGTGATGTGGGTGCAGCCTCTGGGCACTCCTCCGGGAAAAAGTACACCTGGTAGGAGACAGGCTTTTGTCTGGGTCTTGCTTCGACCTGCTGGTGCGTGTTTGCAGGGGAAGCCCTCTGCCAAGGCGTCCTGCTGCTGGCAGGGGACAGGCTCTGGTTTGTGCCACCATCGCCAGTTTGGCCAGCGCCCCCAAGGTGGTGCCCCATTGCCACTCCCCGTGCCCGGTGGGGCTTCTGCCTGCAGCAGGGCTTGTCCCCCCCCGTAAGGCCGACCCATGGCAGGGCGAGGGCAGCACACCCTGCAGAGGACACAAACCCCAAGTCTGGGGGACAGAGCCCAGCTCCCCACAAAATGTGCCGGACATGGCCCTGCTGAAAATAAGCTGGGCTGGGCTGCCACCTTGTGCCAACAGGCAGCATCCACTGACCAAGCCAGGCATGGGAAGGGAATTTCCTTTGCCCTAAATTTTTGGTGACAGACATGAGGATATACCCCCTGGACTTCAGTTTCCAGATGGACCCCACAGAGCTCAGCACCTCCCCAGCAGCAGGCAGCAGGGAAGGGGCTTTGCTCTCCCTCCCTGCAGTGCAGCCCCGGAGCTGTCGTCATCTCCAGCATGGGGTTCAAACAGCCCATATCCTGGCAAAGTCCAGCCCTGCTTCTCAGCATCCGTGTCCTCCAGGAAATGCCCAGGCAGTGGGAGAGGGGGGTGCAGCACCCCAAGGTGCCAGGACTGCGTTGGGGTGCAGCATCCCTGCGAGTGCTCCAAGTCACAGGGTTGAGGGGAAGGGTTCAGCCCCGAGGGTGGCCAGGGAGAAATGCCAAAAATTTAGGTGCAGGCAGGTACCCAGAGTAGTGATCAGGGAGCCTTGGACCCTGGGGCTGCCTGCAGCAGCGGGGGGCATTTCTGGGTGGCCCCAACCTCCACCACACCACCAAGGTGATGCCAAGGGGACCTTCGCCTCCTGCTAACGGTCCTGGCTCACACACTTGGCATGGGCAAAGGCTGCCAGCGTGGCTGGGAGGGAGGGCAGCAGCAAGGCCAAGACGTCACTGCCCAGCTCTGGGCAGCCCTGGCACACACCAGCCCCAGCAGAGCGCACACTGGCTGGCTGCTTGGGGCCGGTGCTATCTGGGTGGGCAAACACAGGGCTTATCAGTTCCTAACTTTTTCCTTTTTTTTAATTTTTTTTTTTATTAAAAGGTGCCAAGGCAGGCACCAAGGAAATGAAACATTTCTGTAGTGAAGCTGCAGCGGGAGAAGCTGAGGCATGAGAAAATGAGGGAGGGACCCGTTCCCACAGCCAGCACTGGGACACGGTGCATTTCTCCATGGGGCTCACCCAGACCAGGGGCACCCTCTTTCGTAGCCCGTCCATGCTGAACCCGCAGCCTGTCCCCCAACTCCCAGCTGCAGGTCAGGGCAGAGGGCCACTAAGTGAAACCAAACTGGCTGGGACGATGGGTGATCCCAAGGGGTGAAGTGGCAGCAGGGGGACATTTGTGTGCCCAGCAGCAAGGGGTGATTTCCCAAGTGGATTCCAGGGATTATTTCCCTAGTGCTGAGCAGGCACATACTGTCCCCAGGTGTTGTTCCAGCACTGGGTATGGGGTGGTAGCCAGGCACCCCTTGAGTACCACCGGCAGGGACAGGCAGGGACATCCCCAGGCTGGTGTCCTGCTCAGAGCAGGATGTAACCAACATGACATCAAATATGCTGTGGCTTTGTCCTGCAAAACCTCCAGACCTGGAGAACCCTCCTGTGGGTACCTACCTGGGTCTGTACATCTCCCTTGCAGAAACTCTTCCTGCCAAGCGTCCTTAGTCCACCAAACTGCAGCCTGCAGCTCTCGCTCCTCATTACACCATCTGCCAGCAGCTCCAGGATGAACTGCTTGAGTGTTGGCTACAGACAAGACCCCTGTTTGGCTCTGGAAACCCCATGTGCATCTCAGAGACCAAGCAGCAAAGTGCAGCACTGAATTAATGACCTGCATACAGCTGCGCAGCCTGGAAGGTCTTTTTGCTCCTCAGTGCCTAAGTCCTCCCATGGTGGTCACAACTCAGCCCTCTTTTGCAAGGTGCTGGAGGGCAGCTGATGGAGCTGCAAGGGTCATGTGGAGTTTAGGAGGAAGTAGCCTGGCCTGACCTTACCATGGTATCATCTTTCCTCCATAGTGTTGTCACCCCCCACTTTTCCCACCAGGGCTCTGAATTCCAGCAGACATCCCTGATTTGAGATGAGGCACTGGTGGGCAGAGGGTCTCAGTCAGGCAACTGAGTTGTGACTGCCAGCCCTGCTCCAAGCCATGCAGAGAGGGATTCTCCCAGTGCCAGGAGGGAACGTCACCCCTACCCCTGAGAGGCAGAGGGTTCCTCTGGCAGGAAACTCTCTGAGCCTGATTCATATCTCCAGTTTTACAGCCGTTTTGGTCAAACAGGTAAACCAAGCATGCTGGTGGGAACAGGTTCCAGTGGGGGAAAGGCTGGCCATGCTCCAGGCTGGCCAAGCTCCCTTGGGGACATCCCCCGATCCTGTCATGGCACCGTGGGGCACCAGGGTGCATCTCCTCCTTGAGACATATGTAGGGAAAGAGAGGCAGTGTTCGACCTTGGTGTCCTCCATTGCTAACCGTGGGGAGGACAATCAGTGTGAAAACCCTGAGAGGCAACGCTGCAGCAGCCAAGGTCTCTCTGCAGCATGTGGAGGGCTGAGGCTGTGAGAAAGAGAAAAGCCGAAGCCCTTTGGCAGCATCCTGACGAGAAGATGCCTGCATGGCCCGCCATTACAAGGGCAAGCAACACCCAACCAACGTTCTCTTCGCACGCCTGCCCCTTGGGCTCTCTCCATCTCCTCTGCCAGTTGGGATGAGGCCATGAGTCACCGTGGGGCGCCCGGTCCAGCCCTGCCACCACTCCGCACCCCAGCCCAGCTTGCCCGGGGGCCCCCAAGCAACGTGACATCTGATTCCCACCAACTTCCTCCAAGGGCCTTATAAATTCCCTGCAATCTCTCCCTGGCAGGGCTCCAGGCTCCTTCCTTGTGCTCAGGGTCCTTTATTGCTTCGCCTATGTGGACTTGGACCAGGCGTGGGCCTGGTGTGGGCCACCCTGGAGGGGAAGGTGGGGGAGGAGGATGGGGGGAGTGATGCGGGTGGTGGCGTCACCCCTTGTGGAGGGCACATCTTGCCCCATCAGCTTCGGGAGATGATGCACCTACTTTTCGGAGGCGCTTCTGCGGTTGCGAAACCCGCCCACACCAACCCCAAACGAGCGTGTGCATGGGGACGTCACCCTTCCCTGATGAAAAACTATTAAATGCAATTAAAGCTGCGGCAGGAGCCTTGCTGGTGTCAGCTCCCCAAGCCTGCCGGAGGGAGCTTGGTGCCCAGCTGGCCTCTCCAGCGGGGGCAACCAGCCCGACAAACAGGCTGAGCAGCCCCAGCCCAGGGCTGGCCTGTCGGAGCAGGGCTGGCAGCTCCGGCGGGGAGCTCACCCAGCGATGAACTCACCGGCACCCCGTCACCCCGCCAGCGCACCCTTCAAAGGGAAGCCCCGCAGGCAGCGGAGCTCATGGCGGAAGGGCCTCGTTCCACCCCGTGCGCACACACTGCCCGGGACACCTCATCTTCCTGGGGGAACACCCTCCTGCCGGCCCTCCCGGCAGGCGAGCCTCTGGAAGGTGGCCAGCCATGGCGCAGAGCCCTGCCTCGTGCATCTAAACCTTCCTGCTTGCCCTTCACCGACCCATGGGAAGTCCTTTGAGGGTCCCCGGGGCAGGGGGGTTGCAAGGAGTGGATGAAGCCCTGGGTGGGCTGTCCTGTACAGATCCTGCAGTAACTTTCCCACACACACACCTCCCCCCTCCATCCCCATCCCCTCCAAGCCTCTGGATGCTCTCTGGACCACCGCTGTCTTCTGCCCGCGTTACTATTCCCCACCAAATGGCCAACCAAATGGTTGATGAAGTTCTGCCCCACGCCTGGGAGGAGCGGGAGCACCCTCACCCCACCCAGCCTGTTAAAAGGAGCTTTTACATCCTGTTCCTTAATCCTGTTTCTGGAACGAGCCCGTGTTTTAAAAACCAGGGGAGGTTGCTAAGGGACCGTGTGCTCAGCAGGGACATCGCTTGCGAGCCCTCGGCACTCAAAAGCAGGAGGTAAATAATTTGGGATATTATTAATCCTTCGTTGCCCTCACAATAAACAGAAATGTATTATTCTTGTCAAGGACAAAAGGAGCGCACATTTCCCCGCAGCCGAGGAGCTGAACCAGCAAATCTTTTGGACTGAGCTCCACGGTGGGTTCAGCTGTGACTGAAGTTGTTCCAGTTGAGTTCCCGTTCAGGCCAATAATGGTTCATTAACTATTTGTTAACCCTGATTGCATTTTGGCCATTTTAAGCTGGAGGATGCAGCCCATACAAGCAGCCATGCGGTGGGGACCAAGCCATTTTCCGCCCATTTCTGGTTTCCACAGCCTCTGCTCCTGTCCTGGTTGGACACCAGAGCTTCTTGCCAGCTTGGCAGAGCTGTCACCCAAGGCCAAAGGGCAGAAAAGCTAAACATTGCCCTGGGAGTGTGTCGGAAACCCACACTGTGAAGGAAGAGCAAGGGTGTAGGGAAACAGCCTCCTGGGCTCTTCCTCCCTGAAACCAGCACCTGCAGATGTGGGGCTGGAGGCAGCAGCTCCTAAACCACCAGGAACACTAGGGCATCACGTGTTCCCCTCATCACCCTCAGAAACTAATATGGTCCATATACTTAATACACTTTCACACAAACTGATTCTGGGACCATATAAGGGTTAATTAGCAAGAAATTTCCTATGACAACAGGCTGACACCCCAGGAAGAGTGAGGTCCTGTGTCAGCAGTGACTCCATGGCCACGTAGCAGCACGTCCAAGCCAACACTTCTCCCTGCAGAAAAACATGTTTAGGGCAGGGGTGTGAGGTGACTGTCTGTCCTGCTCCCCCCTGTACAAGGCTATTCCCAGAGAGTGTGCAGCACGGTATTGTCTGTGATGGAGCCTCCAAAAACAGCATCCCCGGGCCGGCAGTGAGGCCAGGGGGGTGTTGGGGCTGGCAGCCAGAGCTGCACGCTCCAAAGACGAGATCTTGGTTATATTTATCACTTGACAGTACCGGTCCCTGCTATTTTTAGAGCCGCATTGCAGCTGCAGCGAGGTGAGATGGGTGGGGGACTGTTTTTCATAGAGTCATAGAATGGTTTGGGTTGGAAGGGACCTTAAAGATCATCTTCTTCCAACCCCCTGCCATGGGCAGGGACACCCCCCACCAGACCAGGTTGCTCAAAGCCCCATCCAGCCTGGCTTTAAACACCTCTAGGGATGGGGCATCCACAGCGTCTCTGGGCAACCTCACCACCCCCACAGTAGAGAATTTCTTCCTAATATCTAATCTAAATCTCCCCTCTTTCAGTTTAAAACCATTACCCCTCATCCTATCACTACGCTTGCTGATAAGGAGTCCCTCCCCATCTCTCCTGTAGGCCCCCTTTAGGTGCTGGAAGATCTCTCCAGAGCCTTCTCTTCTCCAGGCTGAACAACCGCAGCTCTCTCAGCCTGTTCTCACAGCAGAGGTGCTCCAGCCCTCTGATCATCTTTGTGGCCTGCTCCAACAGGTCCATGTCCTTCTTACGTTGTGGGCCCCAGTCCAGGTCGGTGTCTCACCAGAGTGGAATAGAGGGTCAGTATCACCTCCCTGGACCTGCTGGCCACGCTGCTTTTGATGCAGCCCAGGATGTGGTTGGCTTTCTGGGCTGTGGGCGCACATTGCTGGGTCATGTTGAGCTCCTCATGCACCAACACCCCCAAGTTCTTCTCCTCAGGGCTGCTCTCCAGCCATTCTCCATCCAGCCTGTATTTGTGCTTGTACAAATTTGTCCTGTTGTAGAGGACCTTGCACCTGGCCTTGTATTTAATGAGTTTCACCCAAAATTTGCTGAAGTCAAGTTGTCCCCGAACAGCCGGTGGGCCGGGCAGCTGCCCCTCAGGGTGATAGGTCCACCCCAGGTCAGAGCCCCCCCAGAATCCCATGGCTGCTTCGTGCTCAACTGTTTCGCAGCCACCCTTTTCCAGGGGGTCACTGTCCCTCAGCTCCCCCACCATGCGTCCACCCATGGCTATGGCAACGCCATTTCCCAGTGTGGCTGTGTGCCACAGTGTGGGAGCGGCCTGGGCCTATGGGGCACCCTGGGCAGCGGATGCCCTGGGGGGGCTGTGTCTGTGGGTCTGGTGGGGGTCATGTCTGTGGGCTCGGGCAAGGCTGTGTCTACAGGGCCAGGGGGTGCCATGTCCATGGGTCCTGGAGGTGCTGTGGAGATGAAGAAGACTGGATCCATGGAAGTGGGGGGTGCCATGTCCATGGGTCCAGGGGAGGCCATGTCCGTGGGTCTAGGGAACTGGGGGGTGCCGTGTCCATGGGTCTAGGGAACTGGGGGGTGCCGTGGCCATGTGTCCGGGGGAGGCCACACCCGTGGGGAGGGGGTGGGGCTCGTCCATGGGGCTGAGGGGGCCATGTCTGTGTGTCCAGGGGAGGCCATGTCCGTGTGTCCACGGAACTGGGGGGTGCCATGTCCATGTGTCCGGGGGAGGCCGCGTCCGTGGGGCCGGGGTGGGGCGTGTCCATGGGGCTGAGGGAGCCACGTCTGTGGGTCCGGGGGGTGCCCTGTCCGTGGGCCCGGGGGTGATGGCAACCGCCCCCCGCACCGGGTCCAAGTCAGGCCCCGCCCCTCTCGCCGGCGGTGGCCAATGAAAAACCGCCTCACCTAGGACCGCCCCCTCCCCGCTGTCATCACACACCCGCACGTGGAGGGGGCGGGGAGAGGGTGGGATCTAAGCGCGTTACGTCATCGACTGCCCGCCTGCCCATTGGCCGCCGCACCCCACTGCTCTCCTCGCCCCGCGCCCTTCCCCGCCCAGCTCACCAATCAGCGAGGGGGAGGCGGGCGGTGGGGGGCGTGGCCTCGCCGGCACCCGGAAGGAGCCGCGCAGCAGTCGGGGCCGCGGCAGCGGTGGTGGCGGAGGGGGCGCTGGTGGGTCCGGCCGGGCCGCGGCGGGCAGGGCCGGGCACCGGAGGGGAGCGAGAGCGGAGTGGAGCGGACGGCATCTCCGGTAGGGGAGGGATGAGGGCGGCCCGGTTCCAGACGGTTCGGTGGGGCTGGGGGCCGCGGGGGGGGGGGGGGGCAG
>JAOTQQ010000019.1:10670609-10709909 GCA_026546715.1 Gallinago undulata | reverse complement strand
GGGGGGGGGCGTGTGCGACCCGGGCGGGGGGAGGGGGTGCGCCGCGGCCGAGTGGTACCGGGGGCGGCTGTGACCGGGATGGGGGTTGGGAGGGACCGTGAGTCGGGGGAGACTGTAACCGGGAGCGCTGAGACCGGCGGGGGGGTGCTGGGACCGGGGGAGGCTGTGGGGAGAGGTACGGGGAGGGGGCCCCTCGCGGGGGGAGGGGGGTGCTGTTCTTGTGTCCCCCGGACGGGACCAGCGGAGGCCCGGAGGTGCCTTGTCGTGTCCCAGCCGCGGCAGAAGGGACCCGTCAGGGCGACATTTTCCCCGCTGCGACTCAGCAGTTGGAGGCCTGGTGGGGGTTTGGAGCGTCGTGCTCCAGCCGAGGCACCCGGGTCCCTGCAGAAACCCCCCCGGGCGGGGGGGCGAGCGGTGCGCGGCGGCCTCCTGGCAGCACACACACTCCCCCCCCCCCCACCCCCCCCGGGCGGGGGGGCGCGCGGGGCGCGGCGGCCCCCGGGCCCCACACACCCCCCCCCCCCCCCCCCCCCGGTGTCACGTTTAGAGAGCTGCTGTGCACCGGGGATGGCAGAGGGGAGGGCTGCCCGGTGGGAGCCGGGGCTGCGGGCTTGCTGGCAACCCTACCTGTGAACGTGGCCCCTCTGGTGACGTGTACGAGGGGCATCGACTCATCTGTGGGGCTGCCAGCCTTCTTTTATGCTTTGTTTTTTAAAGGAAGGAGCATGGAGTTTGTTGCTGCTGTGGAAGGTGTATGGTAGAGGAATGTTGTGCTGCCCTAATATCTTAGGGCATTTTAAAAGTCTCTTCCACTCGGTGCCTTCTTAAAGAAGCGCCGCAGGAGCAAAGGGCTGCTGGTGGGCCTGTGCTCTTCTGCCCGAATCCCATTCCATTAGCCTTAGCAGAGGTAGGGAAGCTGCGACCTTGTTGGAGGGTGTATCAGGGGTTGAACCCCGACACAAAGGCAAGTCTCGGCAAACTGGGCAAGGCATGTGGAGGGTGAGCGAGGCCTGGCAGGGGAAGCGGGAGAAAGCCCCCAGTGTGATGGACGGTGCTAGGGTCACTTTGGGGCGGGCTCCCCTTTAGAAAGGGGTTAAGGACCGGGGAGGATGAAGAGGATGAAGTCATCCCTGTAAAGCCTTGTCACTGTTGTATTTCACACAGCAGCCATTCTCACAGTGCGGGTCTTGGCATGAGTGAGCAGCAGGGCCCTGGCAGGGACTACATGTCCCAGCATGCAGCTCCCTTCTGGGCATGGCGGCAGGCTGGGCTCTGCAGCCTCCTGGCAGCTCTGCCTGGGCTAGAAGGGAGGGCAGGGCAGCCCTGGGAGCTGGGTGGGCAGGGGGCTTTGTACAGGGCTTGGGTCAGTGCGGGTACTGCTGCTGCAGTGTCTCTGGCAGAGGAGGCAGCACCAGCCTTCACTTCATCTGCGGCAGCTGCTCCCATGACGTTTTGCTGGGTTCTTGCTGGGCCCTGGATGCCTCTGTCTCCGTGGACCCTGGTGTGGCCAGGATGTGTGGGGAGAGCAGAGCCCTCCTGCCACCCCAGCCATAGAGCTGCGGTCCCTGGGGAGGTGGGCTTGCGGACAGGGGTCCAGCCTGCAAGTTAGGGCAGGGCTGGGGCTGTTTCGGCGCTGCCACTCACCTTGTTTCTGCTCCCTGTGTGAGCGGTTTCTTACCCACCACCTGAAGGAAAGCTGGTGAGGTCACCCTGCACTGATGAGGTCACCCTGCTTTCGAAGCACAGCTCACAGCTCCCCAACTCTGCCACGTTTGCAGCAAGCCGAGCAGCTCTCCATGCTCGGTTCTTCATGTCTGCCCTCTCTGCAGAAATGGAACTCAGGGAATATCATATCGCTTTTAATTTTACAGCTAGGGTTGCTGTTTCACTCCTGGTGGCTTCCTCCAAGGCAGATGGAAGCACCCAGTCTGTAACATCCTCCCTCTTGCTGCAATGCCAAGCTTTCCCAGCCCCTCTTCCCTCAACTGTTTCAGGCCTTCTGCGGAGCAGCAGGAGGAAAGGAAGTTCCCTCCCTGGCTTCGAGAGACCTCTGAGGGCAGGGAAGCACGTCTGTGCCGCTGGCCTTCCTCCTTGCTGTCTGGTGCCAGCGGCTCGCCCTGGCACGTTTCTGCATGGCTGCGCTGAGTAGCAGAGGGCAGAGAGACCCCGAGCTTTCCCATTGCAGCCAGGGGTGGTCCAAGGGGGATAGTCAACAACCTGACTCTTGACTCTTCCTAAGGCCTTTACCTGCCCTTGCTGCTCTGCGCCTGCCCGTGCTTGTCCCTCTCTGGATTTGGTTGGCACCATCCTGTGCTGTGTGGAAATGCATGGCACCTGAGGCCCAGGAACACTTCCTGGATGCAGAACAAGAAAGCAGGTCCTTCTTGGTATGTGACCACAAATGTGAAAAAAAAAAAAGTGAGGCGGTCAGGAAAGCGCCGTCCTCAGCATGCTGCCAGTGTAGCTGTAATCAAATTATCGGAGGCTTCCATGGATGGAGGAATTAATGAGTTGGGTTTGAAGCAGGACCGGTGTGAAGAGCAACACAGCAGAAATTGTGTTTCTGCCATTTGTACATTAGCAGATGTTTTGTGGAGGGGGCCATCGTGGGTTAATTGGCAGTGAGAGTCCTCTGCGGGAGGGTTTTGCCTGATGCCTCTCCACTGTGTATCACGGCCAGGGACCCCCTTCCTTCAGCAGGTTGTGACCTGGTAAGGCCATTGCATGTTTCTGAGCTACTCGCAAGAGTCTGTTTTCTGACTAGCTTTCTTCCTTTGTTTTTCCATTTTGCTTCTGCTCATGAGCAAGTTATCTGGGTGCATATAACCTCTAAAGAGTTTGATCTCACAAAGTTTGAGGTTTGCTTTAAAAACTATCTTCTTGTACTGGCAAGTGTCCTTCCTAATATCTCATCCTTTCTCTGCCTTTGCTCCTCTCTTTTGTAGTCTCCTTTGCTTGGCCTTGTGAATGCCCAGCTGCCAATTAACATGTTTTCCCCCTGTTTCTGTCGGTGTCCTCAGCTGGTTGTGAATCCTGAATGAAGAGCAGCTGAGCTCACATGCTCTGCATTTCAGAGAGCTTTTTCAGGACTGGCCAGTGGTTTGCAGTCATACTCGCCTGTATTGTGGCCTGGACAACCCCCCAGCTAAGCAGTGTGATGGCAGAACAATACTTGGATGGGAAACCTTCAAAGGAGTCCTGTGTACTGCAAAAAGTGCAGTTAGCAATTCAGCTGGAAGTGCTTTTTAGTAACGAATCCATGTCCCGGGCCAGGGCTGATGTCAACCCTGTGATTCTTCTATTTCAAAGTGAACAAAAATGCAAAGCCCTTTATGCAAGAGCTGAGGTGATAATCCAGATCTCCAGGCCTCAGAACTGTTTGGGGTAATTGCATTCTTCCTGGGGAGTGTTTTCAGCCCGTCCCTGTCGGATGCATTGCTGTCGCTTCCTGTGCTGCAGCACTATGTGGGTGGCAGTACTTCAGCCGTGTCCAAAGCAATTCTTGTCACTGCTCAGGCTTAAAGTCTCCAGCCTTCTCTGAAAGACAGTGTGGTAGAGCAGGGAATTGGTGGAGGGTTTAAAATATGTGTATTTTTACATATACACAGGTTACACTTACCAGGACTTGTTTTGCTTCTAAGCTCTCCAGAATCATAGCCCTGGTGACTAGCTGGTCCAGCTTCCAGACAGGACCCCTCTTGGGATGCTGGTGCAGGGGCAGGTGACATTAAGCACAAACTTTCTGGGTGCCTTCATGCCTACTTTAGGGCCCGGCGCACTGGTAAGCTGGCATGGGGCTATCTCCCCACATCAGGATTTAAAGGCTGTGCTTCTGGGGGACTGTCCGCCTGGCTGCCCATGGTCCTCTGCTTGCTGCAGCTCTGGTCGGAGCTGGGCTGTACCACAGGGTGGTAGCCCACGTGGTAAGGGCAGGCTGGGGACTGCCCCTAGACGGCATTTGCTCATTATGCCTGTGGTTGGGGGAACCTGCTTTTGGAAGGGGGTGTGTGTGTGATGTTGTCCTGGTTTTCCAGACCTGCTCGGCATGAGGACCTAGCCCCCACACAGTGGGATCTCCAGTAGTCTGTAATTACAGCGCTGGGAGCCCGGGGAGGAGTCTTAAACAACGTCTTTGTGATGGTGTTGGCAGGCCTCTCGGAGATTTCTATTAAGCAGTTGTCGTCTTCCCCCCTTCGCTGTAGCCTGGGAAACGCGGCCGTGTTGGATTTGGCTTGGTCTGTTTGGGCTGCTTGGGAGCGGTGTCTCCCCGCAGTGGAGTCAGGCTGCTCCCTCCCCTGGCTCCCCGTCCCCACGGGGTGGTTTTGTGGGTGGCCTTGGGGGGGACACCACAGCCAGAGCCTCTTCTTGCAGATGAACCGTGTGCCAAGCACACCCACTGGAGCACCGGAGAAGCCTGTGTGGTGGAGCCACGTACAGCTGGTGCAGGTGGAGGAGAACAAAGCCAAGGGCACAGAAAGGACTTGACTTCCCACTGAAATCTGGGGAAGGGGGACGGTGGCAGTGACCTCAGCAGCCCTTTCTGGGGAACCATCCATGTGCCCACTCATGGTCATGCAGGGGAATGGGGCGATAGCTGGAGCCCTGGGAGGGAGTCAGGGCTGTAGCTGGAGGGGTGGCCTGGGTATTGGTAAAAGATACGGTGGGATCTTCAAGGTGCTGGGGTGCTCAAGGTTTCTCGCTTCTGTGCATAGGCCACAAACTCGATCAGCTTGGAGGAGCAATTACTGACCGCCCGGCATTTGGAAGGTGTTCTTGCATGGGAAGGGTATTTGCCAGCTGAGCTGAACGTGTGTCTGTGCATTTGTCTTTCCAGGTGACCCAAGACAGCTGGAACAAGCAACCCAAAGTCCAACCCGCTGACAGCTGAGAGCTGCCTTTCCCATCTGCTTCAGCCCTACACCAAGGTTAGCACCCCTTCAGTCATCACTGGTTTCTCTTCTGTCACCAGGGCTGTATGAAGAAGCCAAGGAACCCCTTGCTCTCCTCCCCTTGGCCTGTAGGGACAGCTCTGTAGAGCAGGTGTCACCCAGGTGAGGTACTCCCACATCCCAGGCTTGCTGGCTGCTCCTGCCTCCCACCTTGCTGGCCGGGTGGCGAAGGGAGCCTGGATGCGTGCGGCCGGTGCTTTTAAGAGGGTTGAACCCTGCATGTGGTTGTCGGGAGCTCGAGGGCAGGGTGTTTTAAGCCCTTGGGAATTTGCAGTCTATGCCGCTTGCTGCACTCGTCCTTCTGCCTACCAGTGGTATTGAACGGCAGCGTTTCCCAGCTGCTGGTCTCTGCTGCTCTCTGTCCTTCACCTGAACAAACAGAGCTGAGACTTCACCCAGAGCTCATGGCAGACATGACCCTGCTTTCTCTTGGAACCAGTTGAGCTCTGCCTGCATTTTCCCAGGATTTTGTAGCTCGAGGGTGACCTTGGCCATGGCAAATGAGGCTTAGGGTGATAGCCAAGTGTTTCGGCAGGGCTGGTAGTCTTTGTATTGTCACTGTCAAGAAATGTGAAGGTCAGGCCCTTGCTGTTCTGAGATAAGCAGCGGGCTGATATGCCTGTGGGCTTCCCACCCCATCTTTGTGCCTGGAAGCTTGCACACCTGCCCAGGATCCAGCAGTGCCTGTGCCTTGAAGGGAGCCCTCATCAGCACTGTGCCTCCAGGGGACTAGGGCAAGCTCTTCTCTCACTCCAGAGGTCAGGTATGATTTGGCCAGGAGAGGTTACATGGGGAAGCCACTGTTTAGGATGTCTCGCTCACCAGGCTGTGTGGCTCCTCCTCCAAAGCATCTGCTAGGGGAGTTTGGGCCAGTCCAAAGACAGCTGGAGACTGGGCCATCTCCTCCTTCAGCCTGATGCTGAAGTGGTACCCACAGTGAGCGAGGCAAGGATGGATTCAGCTGGGAAGTTAAAAGGAAAGAAGGAAGAAATCCTTCACTCATGTCAATGCTGTGTGCTGAGGACTCCCAGAAACACAATGCAGTGGTAGCAGAGCAGCCCCTTTCTCCAACTGAGTTGTGACAATCACTAGTACCTGCTTTTTATGGTTTGAAAAACAAATAACAATTTATTGTCATTTAGACGATTATTCTATCACCCAATGATCCCTCCCCACCTAGGATGGGGAACCAGGAAAAAACAAGGAAACATAGGGTGAAATATGAAGAGATTCAATAGGATAAGGCTAAATAGTTAACAGTAATACTAAAGAAACAGTATCGATCCCAATACTAATATAAAAACATACTAGAATTATACTTAGCCAGTTCTATCAGTAGGAAGCTGTGCACTCCCAGCAGGGGACAGCAAACGTGGGACACTGAGTACTACGGCTTCAGGAAGAATAGAAGGACTTGGAGGTCTGGTACTGGGGCAATGAGTTCTCTGGGTTGCTGCCATCAGCCAGCACTATGCAGCAAACTTTCTAATTTATGTTGTATGTGACATTCATGGTATGAAATGATCCTGTTGACCAGCTTGGGTCAAGTGCCCAGTCCTCATTCCTCCTCATCCCTGCACCAGACAAGGCTCAAAAACACCGAGACTTTGAATCCCACATAGCATACCTGGCTATCAAGTAAATATTTTCATGAACTCAGACACTAGATTCTTCTGAAAGTGCAGCTTTCCCATGCATTAGAAGTTAGTCCTGTGTCGCTCAAGCCAGGACACTGGTCCATGCTGAGATCTTCTATCTCTCTTAGTGATGGAAAAGAGATCTGTTAATTGGCAAAGACCAGAGAACAGGTTTGCCCTTTCTTCTGCTGGAGATGCTTGCAGTTTCTATCCACCAAGCTCACAGCATCCTCTTGGGGTTTGACTGCCTTTTGACAAGAGTCATTTTAACACAAGGCTCATAGAGTCAAATCTACTTTTTCCCCTGACACTCTCTTGCTGACCAAAGGGCTTGATACCTCCAGAGACAGCAAATCTCCCATTTCTGTGTAATGCAGCAGCTTCTTCCATTATTTGATCATAGCATGAAGCATAGCACCTCTTCTCTCTGGTTTGGATATTGCCTGACCCAGGTGACATCAATGAACTTGTATTCAGGCTGAATTAACCATGTTTGCTCAGTTTAGCACAGCAGGCAGTAATCTGGAAGCCAGTACAGCTTGGAGACCCTCAGATAGACTCCCTGTTTGGAGTGTTTGGAGTGTTTTGCTAGCAAACTCAAAAGACGGGGCAATATGGAGGTTATATCTTCAGCAGAAACTGGTCTGCTAATGTCCTCCATCTTGCTGTTAGCATGTGTGGGCTGCCTTTGCCTCTTGGTATTACGAGCTGATCTAGGAGTAGGTCTTCTTTCCACTGGAAAACCCAAGAAAATGCTGTCCCCTCCTTCAGAGATGGACCCCGAGGTTCCTCATGAGTATTGGCACTGGAGTTATGCAAGGAATCCCTTTTTTGCTCTACCATCTCTGTTGCAATTAGGTCGGGCATTCAAAGATCCTGTTCATGGGAGTGTTGGGACAGCTGGATCCTTGTTTGGTTCTCGCTGCTCCCAAGAATGGAGCAGAGGATCATCTGCTGGGGCTAATTTTAGGTCTCTGAACATTGCCGGTGTCCCTCTGAGCCCCTGTTTGTGTGTGATCCGGTGGCTCCCTGCTAAGAGCCATGTGAGAGTCCCATATCCTTGTGTGCGAAGGTTTTGCTGGGTGTAGTGTCCCAGGGATTAGGAAGAACTTTGAATTCCTCACTTACCTAAAGTGTCTAAGCCATATCAGATGTGTGTGTGACCGCGTTTTGTTTTTTTTTTTTTTTTTAGCCCTAGCACCAAGCACCCTTCGGACCTTGCTTTGTGGGTGCCCAGGCACTGTGTGGTGGCAAACAGGCTGCTGCTTTCCAGCCTTTCCTGGCCAAAAATGCAGCCTCTCTCCTGTTTGCAGGAGGCAGTTCCTGTGGTCTCGGGTGGGCACGTGCAGCGGATGTGGAAATACTCCAAAGCCCACGGCTGAGTGGGACGAGAGCCCAGCTCTGGCCCTCTCTGTATGGCTGGGTGGCTGCTTGGCATCTGTGGCTGCCGTCCGCTGGCCCAGCGCAGCTTGGGGTGAGGCCTCCTGGCCTCTCCCTTGTTTGCACACCCAAGACTTTTGGCCTCTGTGCACTTCTTGGTTTCCACTTGCTCAGGTGATTTTTTTTTTTTTTTTTTCTCTCCCAGCAGCGCTGAGCTTTGCTAAGTTTCGTGTTGAGGCAAGACGTGGCTCTGCAGTTTTGGCCCATCTTTATTTTTAGCCAGTGTAAGACATGGCTGATGGTATCAGAAGGAAGTTGCACGGTCTCCTGAGCTCCGTGACTCATCCTGGATCAGGACCGAGTCTTCAGTAGCTTCTGCTATAACCCTCAAGTGATGTAACCGGTTGTGGTGGGCATTACTGGATCTGGGGAAGGGCAGAGCTGTGGAGGGAAGCAGAGCTTTTAGAAGTTGGGTTGTTTTTTTCCATTCCATTAAGCCATTAAATTTGTTCATTGAAGGATATTGACAGGTATCACACCTGAGTGTGATACCTTTATCTTCTCTTTGTATCTTGTGCCCTTGTGGGAGAGGTGAATGGGAGAGGAGCTCTGCTTGCACGCTGGATTGGGTAACTGTTTAGCAGCACGTAGCAACAGTAGACAACAGTTTTTAGGACAGGAAGCAAAGCAGGATCCCGTCTCCGGTTCAAGCCACAGTGAGGTTCAGTGCAGCAAGACAGAACTGCCCCAAGTGGAAATGGGCTGGGACTGGGGAGCAGACACTTAAGAGATGCCTGCCAGGCTGCAGCAAGAAGAGTCTGGGACCTCCATTGCCACCAAACCTTGTGCTGCTGCAAGGTAGAAAGAGCTCCTTGGGCTTTCTGACGTGCAGGCAGCCAGTTGTGCTGGGCTGGGCAGGGGCTGCATGTCACCACCATGGAGCTGAAGTATCCCTGCCATAGCACGACCTGGGGTGCAGCTAGAGAGGCCTCTGCACCCCAGAGGTTGCCCAGCTGGGGTGCCCAGCTCTCCTGTGTCACATCCCAGGACCAGGCATGGTGGGGTGTGATGCACCTGACTCTGGAACAGGCACCTTGCCCATGAAGCAGGTGGGGATGATGGCTTGTTGGGGGGCTGGGCTTCCACATCTGCTCCCCCTTTCCTTCCTTGGGGTGATGAACAGCCCTTTAAGAGCATGCTTGGCTGTTGTGCAGTGTGTTTTATGTGTGGGGCAGTGGGGAGGGGACAGCAAGGCTTGGGGGAGTGAGCGCAGACAAAGGAGGGAGGCAGGGGGACATGCTTGGGGGGATTGCTATGGCAACTCGCCACTGACAGCATCTCCCGTGCTGTGCTTTCTGCAGCACAGGGTGGAGAAGCAGCTGGGGCAGACACGCAGCCTGATGCAGCCCTGTCCCAGCCGTGCCATGGGCTCAGCACCGCTGGGCTCCTGTGTGACAATTTGGCATCTGGCGCCGTTCTCCTTGGGCAGCAGCCTCAGGGTGGGTGGCCAGGGGTGTTTTGTCCATCTTATTCCCCTCTTTCATCCCTCGCTGGAGAATGGGCAGGCAGCTCCTCTTTGCAGGCCTGTTCTGTTTGAAGCCTTGAGTTGCAGAGCAGGCCCAGCCAGAGAGACACCAGTCTCCTGAGCCCTCTCACTGTACCATGGAGGAAAGCAAGTCATTCTGCTGCCCTTGCTTATCCTTGGTTAATCAATGTAAGTGTCTCCAGCCGTGCTTGCATCTTCCCAGGGTGCCAGGCCCTGCACCATGCTGTCAGCCAGTTTGCCTTGCTCCAGGGTACCTGTGCTCTGATGGGGAGCAGACCCTCTACCAAGCCCTCTGATATGGTCCAAGACTCTCCTCTGGGGCAGTTAAAGGAATCATGGAATTATTAGAGTTGGAAGGGACCTCTAGAGATCATCTAGTCCAACTCCCCCACTAAAGCAGGGTTGCCCAGAGCACATCACTCAGGACTGCATCCAGGCTGGTCTTGAAAATCTCCAGAGAAGGGGACTCCACGACCTCCCTGGGCAGCCTGTTCCAGGGCTCTGTCACCCTCACCATAAAGAAGTTTTTCATTATATTTTAATGGAACTTCCCATGTTCCAGCTTGTGCAACAAGAACACACTGCTGGTGCATGGAAAGTGTGCTATCTACCAGGACTCCCAGATCCTTCTCCTCAGTCGTGTGTTAAACATTTCTGAAGCTGCCTTTGGGCAACCCCCTTGCCAGATGCTGGTAGAGAGCTGGCTCCTGTTGGCCTGGAGGAAGCAGAGACCGTGGTGCTCCTGTGTGGAGAGAACAAGTCAGGAAGCCAGCTCCAGCCTGGCCATAATGTGAGCGTGACTGAGACCTGACCTGTCATCCGTGGTGTGTGCCCAAAGTCCTGGATGTGAGCCAGCGGGACGGGACCAGCTGGCAGCAAGCACAGCTCGCCCATCCCAGCATGGGTGGCTGGGTGAGCTGTAAACCTCTCTCATTACACCTCTCAAAGGTCAGCCCTCGCAGTGAGATACAATGCCCTGCCCGCAGCTCTGTGCCCAGCCCAGAACGAAGGGGGAAAGAGCCTGCCCTACCACCTTCGGAGAATGCTTCGAGGTCAGTTGTATGGACCTGCCCTGGGGTGGCACACGCTGCTGTACTGCCTGTGGCTGGAGTTTGCCTGGGACTAGGATGTTCAGACAGAACTGGAAGGGAAAGGATGCTTGTCTTTGGCCTGCCCAGACGGTCTTGTGCTCACAAATGTCACGATCCTTGCCTGAGCCAAGACTGCTCCATCCAGCATTGAACCAGGGTACAAGCCTCAGAAATCCCCCTGAAAACCATTTCACCATTTCCAGTTTGATACACTGTCCATTTCTGATTTAGGGTGAGTATAAGATCTATACAGACTGCCCAATGCTGTCCAGTGCTACAGTTCCCGTCATCCTAAAACCCCCAAATGGGCTATACTCATTTGCAAAATGTCCCCTGGCTCCAGACCCTCATGTTCCCATGGGAGAGCAAACAAGGGGGTGGAAGCTGGAACGGGAACCTCTGAGAAAGCCGCCTCCAGCAGACAGCAGTGAGCTTCCCCCCTCCTGCTTCTGGCAGGTTCCTTCCCTTTTCAGAGAGGAACAGCTTGCTCTGCACTGGCGGATGGAGCTTCCTTCCCACAGCGGAAGGTGTGACACTGGTACTTGACACTGAAGGCAATTTCAGGTCAGCAGCTCGAACGCTGCTCTTCATGCATATGACTTTCAGCACTTGGTGCGAGAATTGGCATTACAGTATATTTTGGGTGCTGATGAGGGCAGGAGCACAGTCAGAATCCACCGAGCCACACTGTAGTTCCCTCTGACCCCACTTCCACAGCCTGTTGTTTCTGATCTTTTCTCCAGACTGAAGCCCTGAGATGTGCAGCACCTCGCTTGCCGAGATCCTTGCCCAAGACTTGGGCTCCTGGGCGCCATGACCCGATGACTTACAATCGTGTCATCTTTGAAATGCTGCTCCCTCTTTTTCTGTCTTGCCTGCTCATACTACACGTTTTTGAGCACAGCACAGAGGATCAGAAAAGTCCAAAGGCGGTGGGGTCACATACTCTGCTCCCGATTTGGGGAGGAGTTAAGACAGGCAGTGCTGGAATAAGCATTTAGGGGGAGGCAGCCAAGAGAGATTTCCTCCTGGCTGAGCTGTGGCATTGAAGTTGGGAAAGTACAGTGTGGGTTACGTGCTGCTGTGCCTTGCTGCTGTGCCTTGCTGTTGCCCTGGCCTCAGGCAAGCCCAGGACATGCATACCTGCTGGTAGTCAGATGGGGACACCATCCTAAGCAGCGTCACTCTGGAAAAAACGGCCAGTGTCCCTTTAGACACCAGGAGCAACATTAATGCTGCTGCTGCTGTGGGAAGAGCACTGAGGATTTTGGCAGAGAAATGATGGATGGTTGGGACCCAGAGGAAACTTTGACTCGGTGGGTGTTTTCTACCTGCATTCCCTAAATTGTGAGAGGACGGTCGAGCCCAGCAGGGCTGTGCAGATTGCCCTGTGTCTGGGGGATGGATAAGGAATAGCTTGCAAGAGCCAACTCTTCACTCCAGCCAGACCTGGGGAAAACTCCTGGACTCTGGCTGGGGTTTTCTTACTGGCAGTCAGCAGCGCTGTAGCTGTGCAGGGAGAGCACGGTGTAGACAGGTTACCACAGTCACTCCAGTCCTTTCTATACCACTGTTTGCATTGCTGATGAGATTAGCATAGCTGGGCCAGGGGTGGACAAAGAGGGTAATTCTCAAGGTCCTCTCTGCTGTGGCTGCCAGCAAAATAAAGCATCAAGTAGCAGGTCTGAGCTTTGCTTTCAATTCATCTTCCAGGAGCAGCAACAGCTAAATATATGAGCAGTTTTTGAGGAACTAGAATATTCTCAGGCTTCTTGACTGGGGCTGGGCTGCCGACCTCTCCCCTGGGCTGACAGTGCGGGATCTTAAGCTGTTTGCAATGCCCTCTCCTCACCGTGTGATAAATCTGGACAGACAGAAACACAAAAATCGGTGACACCCTGAAAGTGTTCCTCTTGGTGCCGTACCTGTTCCCCGTAATTTCACAGCTTGGACTTCTTGAGGAAACAGACTTACAGCTCCTCTCTTTCTCCTGTGTGGCTATCTCCCTGGCAGCCCGGTAGGAATGATTTATTATAGATTACAGCTCTGTTTAATTCTGTTTCCCTACAATATCATACTGTTAGAGTAACTGAGCAGAACGCAGCGGTGTTTCCGGAGGAAGGCTGCTATCAGAGGCCACCCCTGTAGCAGAGGCTGGAAGCAAGGAGGTACAGTTTACCAGGAAATGCCTGTGTTCATGTGCTGGTCGCTTTTGGGAAGGAAAAAGCATCTCACCCTTGAAAGCTTCCTCACTGCTCGACTCCAGATGCCTCTGATGGAGCTGCCGCCATGTAAGCAGGAGTGAGAATGCTGCCCTCCAGAGCCTGGGAAAGGTCTGACCAAAGTGGTGATCTGGAAAGAAAAGTCAAATTCTGTCCTTAACTGACCCTCCAAGTGGGTTTTTTGGAGTGTTTTTTGTTTTGGGTTATTATTATTTTTTTTCAGAGGTGGTGGTTTGGGCTTTTTTTTTCCTACCAAAAAGGAAAGGTATTGCTTGCACAAATCCTTGTAAAGAAAGAGCAGGGAATTTCCTTTGGAGTGAGCCTGTCTGAAACTTGATATGTCTCAGATGTGTGTTAATAGAGAAATGAAAAGGCTGTGCCATAAAGTGATAGGGGATAATGTGTTTAATCTACTATTATATTGTCCTGGGAGATATTGCCGGGGCACGGGTATTGCCAATAACGTTAGACTTTGCATGACAACGACAGCAAATGCCACCTGAACACGCTTCCCTGGGGAGGGGTGAACGGGTCTGTTTCCAGAGAGTCCCCGGGAAGGTGGAGGGAGGCAACCCAGAGACACGGGCCTGGAGAAAGATTCCAGGGGGGTTTGCAGATGAGGAGTCCCATCATAGCTGTGCCTGTTCTGCAGAGCTCGAGCTCTGCCTTCCCATTCAGTGGCCCGGCTGAACCGGTCAATGCTGGGCTCTTAATCTCTTTGTGATCTTGAGAAATGCAGAAAAGAAATTGTAAATTTAATAACTTTAGTGAACTGTCTGACCCGGAGCCTGAATGGACAAATCTTTATCTTCAGCTTCTCTGCCTATAAGGTAGACAGATGGGTGGTGATGTGCTACTGGACCCGACATAGGGGTTTTAAAGGATACTGGTGTGGGCGAATGCTGCTTGTGGACTTGGTCCTAGGAAGCTTATCTGGTGAGCTGGCCCTTAAAAGGGTTTTTGGAGGTGTGCAGTGAACAGAGAACAGAGAAGCCGAAGTCAGTACCTGGAAACATATCAGCTCCTAGAGCTGGACCAGAGAATCCAAGCCTTTAGAAAAATGCATGTGTTTGAGTAAAGTAAAAAATGCAACAACCTGCTCTCAAGGAAGCATCCAGGCCCCTACCAGCCTTTTGGGAGCCAAGCTGCTCTTCTGGTTTATAATATTCTTACCTGGGTCTGTAATATTTATTTTTTTCCCTATATGGCATTACCTTTCTTTTGTGGGCCATGCTAAGTTATGTGCACTTGTTGCAGAGCTCATCCCCTCTGGTGCCAGGGAGTATGTGGGTCGGTCTGTGGGGCCAGCAGTAGCCCAGCACTCCATAGGGCCAGCAGCAGAGTGGAGCTCAGCTTCTGCTTTTGAGAGAGGTGTGAACAGGAGGGTCGTGATCCAGATAGCTGCTTAGTGCGGGACATGTGGGTGCCTTTATCTCTGCCCATCGCTGGGGTTTTCAGAGGTATGGGTACCACCCTTGCCATCTTCCCTGGGCTGTGGCTGGTGCTGGGGCTGCCCACCTGCCCTCCTTCCCCGGGGGGCAGGGACAGCTCGCCGTGACTCAGTTTCCCTGTGACCTGGGGAGCAGAGAGGGGTGGAATGGGACTGGAAAGGAGCAGAGGGGAAGTGACAGCATCTGGTAGGAAATGACACTTTGGGGTGCTGCAAGGTGGCCCTACCCCATCCTGTCTGCAGGGGTGGTGTTTTGGGGTACGGCTGTGCAAGCCTACTCTGTCTGCCATGGAGCTGGTGTTTCAGGGTGTTCCATCCCAGCTGCAGAGCTGGCATTTTTGGATGCCACAAAGCAGCCTTTGCTCCCTACTGCCTTCTCCTGCACCAGGGATCATGCTGAGGCAGGGAGGGCTGGCTGTATCTTCTATCACTTCTTCGTTCCCATGTGCAGGGCGTATGATTTATGGACAGTCGTATGGCACGGCTTCCTCCAGCATGTGATTTATGGGCTCCTGCCCGGGATGTGGGTCTGCGCTTATCTCAGGCAAGGCAAGGGTCAGGAGTGCTGTCACTGCGCTCTCACCTACATGCAGGCTGCAGAGGTAATGACGTGGCATCCCTCGCTGTCTCTGCTTCACACCTGGGCATGGAGCAATGGCTGTCCCTGGGGGCAGGAGCAGAGGAATCCTTGTAGGAGTGACAAGGGGAGTGCCCGGTACCCCTTGCTTCCTTCCTCACCCCTATTCCTTCCATGTAGCCCCAAATCTGCCTGCATGGAGTGTGTTTTGGAAATAAACTCCTGAACTGAGGGCAGGCGGAGCAAAACCAGCAGGCTATAATGAGTTACGAGCCTGCCCTATGCCAACGTCGCTGCAGCGGTGTGGGGCAGAGGGTCCCTACATGCACGCCTTGGTAGTGGTTTGTACTGGTGAGTAGGATAGTCAGAGATATTTCCCTGCACCCACATCGTTGTGTGTGTCTAACACATCCTGGCAAGCCACCAGCAGATTGTCAGGACAGCTCTTTTGTAGCCAGAGGTCCAGCTTCCCATGGATGCTGCAACCTGCCTTGTTTATGTGAAGCACTCTTTTATTTGAGGCAGTGCCCTAAGGGTTAAGTCAGGGTTGTGGGATAGGGTCGGTAGCAGGAACAAAGAAGGCTTTTAAGGCCTGTGTTGGGCTAGGAATAGAGGGAAGGGATTGAGCCTTTCCCAGTGTGTTGAATTACAAAGGTTGTAGGAGACCTTTTTGCTGGGAGGCAGCAGTGGTTGAGGTCGCTGCTGGAAGTGAGGCAGAGAGAAAAGGAATCGTGGAAGTCCGTGAGAGCAACTTCACGGGGAGCTTTAAGATGAGAGTGAAAACTGGGACTGTATCCCAGGATAAATAAGTGTTGAACACAAGGCTGGGAGCCAGGAGGCCAGTAGTGTAGGCTTTGTGCAGGCCTTCTGCCCTGGCATTTTTGGGTGGTTTGGTTTTGGTTCTCCCCCCTCCCCTCCGATATTACATTTGCATCTGCCACCACACGTGGCACCTGAATTTGCAGTGTGACTGGTGTAGCCAGCACTTGGGCCTCTCCAACCTGCTCTGAGCCTGTGAAGGCTGCGGAGGGTTAAAGGCAATGCCTGCAAGGGAGGATCTCTCCAAAATGCAGAAGAGGAGACAGTCCCAAGTGCCTGCAGGCATGTTTTCGCCTTGACAGAAGAGGAAAGTTGGGTTTTCAGTGCTTGCGCTAGCTAAAACTGGATTTTCCATGTGAAGTTAAGCAGGGAAGCCCAAGTCCTGGCCCCTCTGCTTAATATGATCTGCTCAGGGTGCCCTGCGGGGCACAGCACCAGAGGGTCCAGCAAAAGAAGCTAGGGAAGGGATGGATGGCAGAAACCTCTGTTTTCCTTCCCAGAGCAGAGGTGGAAAAAGGACATGGCCAGTTTCCATCCTGAGCTTCAGACACTGTGAGCCAGCTGGCCGGCCCACCCAGGAGGTGTTTGGAGGGCTGCAGGATGTGCTGAGTCAACAAGAGCATCCCCTTGCTGAGGGCAGGGGGCTGATCAGGGCTGCCGAGACAATAGGGGTTTCCAGCTTGCAGGAAGGGTGAGCGCCAGCTGCGAACCACACGGTGGGCTTTTCCAATTTTAGCAAACCTCAGGTTTGTGTTACCAACCAGAAAAGGCAGTCTAGTCCTTAAAACTTTCAGGCACTTGACCATTCAGCTCCATCCCCTGGCACAGGTGTACTCTCCCATCTAAGATTTCGTTTAAAGAAATTCCACATCTGGTCTTTATGTTAGATCAGATGACATTGGATATGATTTTTGGAACAAAGGCATGGTGCTTCATTGGGCTCTGTCTAGGAGATGAAAGCTGGTTCCAGGGAGTGCTCCATGAGGGTCACTGAAGCCATTACCTAAGTTAGCAGCCTGGAGGCTGCCCTACTTTTTCAAGCACCACAAAGGGGGCACAGAGCTGCTGTGAGAAAGACAACTCAGAAATGGAAGGCTTGGTTCAGGGCTCTGAGAAGCCATAACATCTTCTGTTCACCTTGGTAGATGGCCTGTTGTCAGAGTCGTGCTCTGTGTGTTTGTCCTTGTAACCAGGAGCTGTTTCAGTGGAAGCGACGACTTCGCTGCTTAGCATCAACATTGAGAAAGCCTGAACTTCTCCATCTCTTGTTGCCCCAAACCCTCTCCCTTTTCATCCTCTCTTCTGGTATCACCTGTGCTGCAGAAGCGAGCCACAAACATAAAGGTGGGTGAATAAATGGCTTCCTCTCTGCTGATGGTTTCCAGCTTGCTGACCTGGAACGTGCTATGTGGAGGCAGCAAGGTCTTGTCACTGTGCTTTGGAGGGGTGCTCTGCCACTCTTCTTAGCCACCTGGGCTGCCAAAGAGGAACACAAGGCAGTTGCAAGGGATCCCCTGGGTATGGGAGAGATGTTAGAAGCAAGGGCAGCTTGGCTGTCTATGCTCTTCTTCCCAACCTGGCTGGAGATGGGGTGTTACCCCTCTGTTAGTCACAAATGGGGGGCTGCCAGGAAATCGTTAGAGTCTGGTCCAAATCAGAGCAGTCCCTGGCTGCTCTAACTGGCTGTTGGGCACATCCCTTGGCTTCCCCTTTTCCTGGTTGCTACAGCAGGGAGCCAGCCTTTTCTAAGAGATCACGTAGGTTATTGCTGCATCCTTAGGGAGTTGTGGGACTTGCGCTCCTGGGACTTGTAGGGTACCCCATATTTTCAGTGGTGACAGGCTGATTTAAGCATGTACATTTATATTGCTGGGTCTGTCCTGCCGGTGACTGCTGAGTTTTGCTCAGGTGCTTTCCCAGTGCTGTGACCTCTGTGACACTGTAACCACGCTGTTGGCCTTTGGTCTTGCTGATGACACCTGGTGAGCACTAAGCATCTCCCACCCTGCCTCCCTCGAAGGGATCTGGATCCCTGGGAGGACAGGAGCATGCTGATGAGAGGGGGTGTGGTGTCAGGGGAAGCTGCTGGAGCCCATGGGACCCTGTGTGACAAAAACTTGGCTTTCTTTGCTCTAAGAAGAGAGAAAGCCTCTGTGCATACATGGTGAGGGTCAGGAATGTAAAAATTCGGGGAGAAGTTCTGCAGCAGTTCAGACATATAATCCTGAGCTTTGGCAGGAAATTGTTCTGTGTCCCTATTAACATGTGACATCCCAGCCCAAAACATTTTCCCTCCCTCTTTGGCCAAAGGATGGTTTTAATTCCTGGCTCTCTTGGCCTCCTAACCTGGACTGTGTGACTCTGCTGGAGACGTGATGCGTGACCGACTCGTCCTATTACAACACCAGCAAAGGCCTGTCCCGAGTAACCTGCATGAGGCTGCAGGTGAAATACTGCAGCTGGCCAAGAGCTTCTTGAGTGGAAGGGAAACAGAGCCCCTTGTCAGTGTGACTCTGACCTGTGGGAAGTAGAGCAGAAAGGGCGAGAGAAGAGCCTCATGTCTGATCCCAGTAATTTTCTCCTGTAGTTGATGGGAAAGGGATCTTCCAGCTATGACAGGCAGAGGCGTGGGTGTGCTGTGCTGACCAGTGTCTTCTGCGCGCACTGGTGCTCTGGTGCCCTCCTTGATGCAGACAGATGTGATGTGGTACGTGGAGCTGCTCGCTGCCTGGGAGGTGCGTGCCACAGCTGGCCTGCGTGGCCTTCCTCTTGTCACCTTTCTGGTCACTTCGGGTCAGCTGGAGAGCCCTGGGAAGGGCGGCGATGCTAGGGGGAAAGGTGAAAAGAAAGGATGTGGGGCAAAGCCTGCTTGAGCTTCAGCCCCTGGCATTACTAGTTGAGGAAGCGGCCTGCAGAGGACATCTACAGTGCATGGGCCAGTGGCACCAGTGCTGATGCTGAGTGACCATAGCTGTGCTCACAGGAAATCCGTTCTTGGCTCCCTGGAAGCTCTCCACCCTGGAGAGTCAAACTGGGAAGAGGCACAGCCAGGGGGCGGCGGGGGGGGGGGAAGCATGTTTGGCTGTACCCAAAGGCAGATTAGCTGGCAGACAGCTCGCCTGTGGATCTGAGCTGTGGCAGCACCTGGTAACCCTCCCTCAGCCAGCAGTGGGAGTCAGGCTGCCGGAGGGCTGATAAAGCGAACGGGTTCACCTGGAAAGCAGCCTTGGAGCCTGGAGGAAGCCCTCCCCCGGCATGGCTGCTTATCTGGGCAGCGCTGGCACACGGCAGCGCTCCCGTTCTGTCTTTCTGTCCCATCTCCCTGCCCATGGACCTGAGCCAGCGTAGTCATCTCTGCCCATCTCCTACCACTGGGTGCTGCGGGGGGACAGGGCTCCCTGCCCATTCTAGAGCTTGTGCCATTGCCCCAACAACTGCAGGTGGGTTGCACACACACACCCACCCCATGCTCACACACGCGTGTGTGCACAGGGCTGTGGCAGACATGGGTGAGTCAGGCAGGAGGAGGGGGTGAATCACGGGGGAATGAGTCAGCGGGGAGCAGAGGGCAGGTGCTTGCCCAGGGCTGGGCTTTAAGGGAGCCCAAGGGCCTGGCAGCCCATGCCAGGTCCCCTGGGCAATGGCGTAAGGAGGAGAGCTGTGAAATCCCTGGGGCTTAGCAGGCGGAGGCGGTGCCTGTGGCTTGGGAACAGGCTGGGATCCAGCACAGCCACGTGCTGAACCCATTCTGTGCCCACATCTCCTCCAGCCACAAGTACGTGTCTGTCCCAGAGGAGCCTGGGCCGTCCTTGGTGCTCAGGCTTTCCCAGGAGGGACTGAAGATGAGCACTGCAAGGGAGAAGGGTGGTGAGCAGGTATCCCAGATTCCTCGTCCCCATGCGGGCAATGGGGTGTCCAGCTGGCCCTGAGCACACTGAGCAGGTCTCTGTCCTTGTCAGATCCTGCACACCAACCTTTCCATCTGCTCTGAAAGAGCAAAGAGAGGATGGAAAAATAAATGATCCCTGCTGGGATCATAGCTCTGGATTGAGGGAACGCAGCATCAGGGGAGAGCTGGGAGAGGGATGATGTGCTGCAGATCTGGGGATGTGTTTGGTCATTGGCTTCAGAATCCCGTGTGTGATCTGGACTCTGATGCAGGCCCAGGGGGTGTTGGGAGGAGTCATGGATTGACTTTTCCCTCATCTAGGGACCTGCTCTGGGCTGCTAAGTTTCCATCTAGCCCAGCTGGTCTCTGCTGAGTTTGACTCCTGATGGTCAAATCGCTCCTGAGGGCAGATTCTCCATGGGTGTGGTGGATTCTCGTGGTGTCACAGTGGTGAAGCCAAAGCTTTCTGTATTTAGGAGCAAACTTCTTGTAGCAGGTACTTGGGACTGCTGGCTCAGTTGCAGCAGTCACTGACATACGTACTTGGTATTGCTTCCAACCAGAGCAAGGATCAAATACTTCGATGAAAAAACCTCTGCTGGTGTCAGCGTTGAGGTGAGTCTCTTATTTTTTCAACACCCCCAAGGTGTCTGCTGCTCAAGGCTGGCTGCTGGGTACCTCTTGTCCTCCCTGGTGGCACCCTTGGCTGGGCAGGAGGGAGACTAACAGGCTCCAGCACTCTCCAGAGATGCCCTGGAGCTCTGGCCCTGCCATGGGGCTCTGGGTTTGCTGCGGTTCATCAGGGGCAGAGACTGGGAGCCGTGGGTTTGTGCAGCCTGGGAAAGGGAATGCAGTGAAGGGGACTCTCGCCACTGCCAGCAGCTGTGGGTTTGGAGAGAAGCTAAAGCCAGGCTCTCCTGGGAAGTGCCCAGGGACAGGATGAGAAGCAATGGCGCACATGGGAAATTCCAATCAGATACTATCAAAAATATTTCCCCACAATGGCAGTTGACTCAGGAGCAGGGCCCAGAGAGGCAGGGGCAGTCTCCACATTTGGACACCTTCAGCCCTTGGCAGGGGCAAGCCCTGAGCAGCTTGCTTGACGTTGGCCCTGACATGAGCAAGATTGGACCGAAAACCCCTGAGGCCCCTTTGCACCGTTGTTGTTCCCCTGCTCTGCAGTTCTCAGGGTGTTTGGCAATGTAATACCTCATGGCTTGTAGGACTTGACCAGTTTATAGATGAATGGAGGGCTCAGGAGTTCTTTCTGTCAATCCACTTTTGTCCTGGTTTGGTTTGTCTCGTCTGTACAGTATTAGCAGTGCTGGGGGATGTAGGCACTGCTTTGGCAGCATTGCCCAGCTCATTGCTTTGGCTTGACCTACCTTAGCCATCTCTCCAGAGGTCCATGATGTTCCCTTCCCTGCACAAGCACAAAAAGCCTGTTGGCAGTAAAGCAGGGGACAATAAACCATGCACCCTGCTCTGCTGGCAGTGCAGAGCTGTGATACTGGCGTTGTGGGGAGGCTGGGAGGACGCTGGCCCCCAGCCCTCCAGCTGGAAGGGCTCCAGGTTTATCTTCCTCATGGTGCCTGTCCCAGAGACTGTGGCGATTGCAGGACAAGTCATCAGTAGCCTTTTTAAAGGCTGCAGCTGCCTGACCATCCCGAGCAGATAGGGAGCAGATGGAGGCTGAGATGAGCCCAAAGGACTGTCTGGAAAGAATTACTTGCTCCCAGTGTTTTCTGTTTCTTTGCCAGCCTTTTATTCTCAAGGCTGCTCTTTTCCCGATTCTGTCCTTCTGCAAGGCTGGCTGCTGGCAGCCTTATCAGCCATGTCTTCATTAACAACCTCGCTCTGAGATTTATTGTGTCTCTGAGCTTTGACCCTGAAGCCTGATACTGCAGAAGCCCGTGTCCGATATGTAAGTGCTCAAAAAGTTTATTTCATATTTGTCCTTGTCCCATCTGCAAGAATAACAGACCCCAGAGCAAAGGGGGCTGTGTGTAGCCATGGTGCCTGGGCAGAGCTGGCCCACAGCAGTAGCTATGTCTGCCTCCCTGTCTGGCAGAGGCTGGGGGGATATCCAGGCTCCCCAGATGTTTTTATGTGGATTTTCAAGGTCTAGGACATTCCCATGAGTCCGCACTGGTCCCCAGATCCATTCTGAAGTTGCTCCTCTCAGCCTTTCCCTTGGGCTTTTGCTGCAGTCTGGCTCAGAGCTCTGTGTGCTCTCCCTTCCCTGGTAGTCCTCTTGTTACTCAATCCTGCTCTGGGCGCTTGGATATCCCCGTTACAACACCCACATGCATCCAGAGCATCAGCAGGGTGCGGTGGCCTGAGCCAAGAGGCCCCTGGGGTCCGTTCCCAGCTGCACGGGTAAATCACTGCCTGGCTGGGGACAAGCTGGCTCCTGGGTGGTGCGTGGAGAGCTCTCAGGTCTCCTGTGTGCTCTCTTATATATGACGGGGACATATATCCTAGGGACATATAAGCAGTCCCTAGGAGGATCAGGTCTGGAGGGGCATCTGTGTCTCAAAAGGCATGGCTGCCTCCAGGGTTGAAGGTGTTTTGGCCCCAGTTGCCACAGATGAGCTGTTTTTTGAGGTCTGTGTGGGAGCTCATGTCCTATGCAGGTGGGCTGTCTGGAGACACAGCTGTGTCTCGAGCCTGTCCTTGTTCACTATCACTTCTGTGAAGATGGAGGATGCTGATATGCTGGTGCCCCAGTGCTGTGTCATTCCCTGCAGGCTGCACCTGCCAGATAGCCCTGAGGCCATGTCCCCTCCAGCCTCCGCCTGACATGAAGCACCAGTTGAGCCTTGGCTTCCTCCATCCCCATGCAACATGTCGGGTAGATTCCTCCTTCCATCCCAAAAGTACCTCCAGCTGTGTGCATTCCTCGGAGCCTGGCCCCCATGGAGGGGGTGGTGGATACACTGGACAGAGGGCTCTGCTGTCAATGAAGCCCATGGGTGGTTCAGGGTGCTTGGATCAGGATGCTTGCCATTTTCATGGGATGAAATAGGAGCTAGACTGTGTCTCCCACTGCCCTGTGTATGGATGTGCCTGTAGTCAGACATGCTGGTCCCTCCTACCCCTTGTTTCCCTTCAGAGCAGGCTTGTGCACTTGTGTGTTTGCCTCTATTACAGGCAACAGTGTCAGTGTTTAGGTGACAGCTTTGGAACCTTTTTCCTAATGCCAGCAGGGTGTTTCTCTTTCGCCTTCAGCCCCATTGGAAGGAGAGACTTTCCTTTTCTGTGGCGAGGCACAGGACATTTAGTTCACGGTGGAACTCTTCCTTCCCTGCAGTAGCCCTGGCCGTGTCCAGCTCTTTACAATCAAAGACAGACAAAGCCTCACCCTTATGGCCCGAAATCCCTGTCCAGCCCATGTCACCGCTCTGGGCTGTGCTGGACTTGGGACTCTCTAAATCGCTGCTGGAAAGGGGTGAGTTGGGTGGGTGTGCATAGCCGTGTGTGCGAGTGGTATCTCCTCCCGGCCCCGCACCACGTAGATGTCTAGCACGGGGAGGGGACAAGATGCTGGATGTCCCTGTCCACCCCCCACCGGCAGCTGCTGCAGGCTTATCTGCAGGCTGCAGCTTGGTGATGCTGAGCCAGAGGCCTGGGTGGCTGTGCCCAAGCACCTCCCTTTTGGAGGGCTCTTAGGGGAAAAGGCAGTGTACTGCAAGAGGGGTTGTGGTGGGAGCGGGCAGTTCCCATCAGGTAAAGGCTGCCTGCACCATCCTTGCTGGCTCTGGGTCCCACGCATAGCTTTGGTGCCTGTGTCCGGGGCTCGTCAGTGTCGTGCAGCACCCCTGGGACCTTCCCGGCTGCTCTGCGGTGCCCTGGTGACTGCTTGGGGAGGCAGGGGGAGGTGGCATTGCTGCGGTTCTCCAGACAGGTTTTGGGGACTCCTCAGTGGAGTGTGTGCAAGGAGGCTGAAGCTGGCAGGGCTGTCGAGATGGCAGTCGAGGATGAGGGGAGGCTACCATAAGTTATGGTACAAGCTGTGGCAATCAGGAGGCAGCAGAGCACAGGTAAAAAGAGCTGGGCAAGCAGGGAACATGCAGGGGGTGCTTGTGAACAGGGCAGGGTCTGATGGTAGTGGAGGATGGGGTTGGGGTGGGAGCAAAGAGAAGCATACTTGTGGGGATGCAGAGCCCAGCTGCCATGTGAAGGATGTGGGGAAGGTGAATATTGTGTGTTTGGGGTCAGGCAGTGTGGATGGCTACAGTATCAGGGTGCAGAAGGAGCTGGCTTGGTAAAGAGAAAAGGTGGGTCTGTGGTTGTATGCGGTGGTGGCCAGAGGGAGAAGAGAAGAGACAGCAGAGTTGGGAGAAAAAAGGTGTCCCATCACCCACTGATTGCTGTGCTGTCCTCTCCTGGCTCACAAACCATCACCCTGCCACCAGAGCTCCCTGTCAGAGGCTCATATTTCTGGGCCCAGCTCATAGTGATGGAGAGCAGCCTGGGGTGTTCACACTGCACGGTTAGACCACACTTCCCACAGCACATAGCCTGGGACAGGGAGCTGATGAGATGGAAGTTACCAGTAAGCGATTGGCTTTCCATTGGGGTTAAGTTAAACAGGTCGGGGTAGGGCTTCACGGGGCTTCTGGCACAGACACCAATCCCAGGGCATCGTTCCTCCTCTTGGGACACGAGATAAAAAGGACCATTAATGCTAACATCTGTGCATCACTTACTATGGTGAGGGCCTGCTCCTGCTTGGACCTGGGGCATGCCTCCCTTGGACAAAAGTCCTTATTGGACTTGAAAGATGGCAGCACTTTGGTGCCATCGTCATGTCCAGAGACCCCAGGAGCTGTGCCAGTGCAGAGGAGAGGAGATCCTTGCCCCTCTGCCAGGACCCATTTGCCTTCTCGTGGCCATCCTGTGACCGGCTGCACATGCGCGTGACTTTGTAGAACCAACAGTAGAAAATTTTCCATCGGGTGCAGTTGGCACTGAGTTCTGGAGTGGAACATGGTCATCCAGTGGCCGAGGTCCCCGTTCCTCTGGGCCACCAGCCCCAGAGAGGGACAGGAGGACTGGAAGGGAGCTGGGCAGTGTGTCCCTGTGCCTGGGTGGCCAGGGGCATTGCTTTTGCTGTGGGTGCTTCCTTTGTTGCCCCGGGGTGACTGCCGCGGCCACCGTGCTGCTGCAAGGTCATCGCCGTCGGGCTCCGTGGATGGCTCTGGTGTGGAAGCTCCACCAGAGCTTCACCGCAGGCGCGGTGCCGGCTGCGCCGTGTCCCCGGGAGCGGTGGTGCGTGGCGGCTACCCCGAGGTGAAAAGACGCAGCTTTTTATGAAGCGGAGCCAGCCTGGAGGAATTTTCCCCTTGTGGCCAGCTGTTGTCCTGGGCCTGGCTTGCGTCCTCCAGCACTTCCCACCCCACGCTGCCTCGGGGAGGGGGCCGGGGGCTGGCCCACCCTCCCCGGACTCCCTGCGCCAGGCGAGTGGGTGCCACCTCTCGGGCTGGTTGGGGGGTGAGTAGCTGCGGTGGAGCTGCTGGTGGGGGTGCTGCCTCTGCAGGGATCCTCTTGGGCAGCGGAGAGTTTTCCCCACCCCCAGCTCTGCCGCTGCCTCTTTGTTTTCTGGCAGAAGCCTCTGTGCCTTTTCATTGCCGTTGAGGCGCCGAGCAGGAGCCTACATGTGCCGTGTGTGCGTCTCGCCGGGAACGTGATGCGGGCTGGCAAGCCTGCGGGGCTGGCCGTCTCCCTGGCTGGGCTTGCGGGGGCCAGCCGGCAGCTTCAGGGGGTCTCCTCTCTGTGGGCTGTTCCGCCGGTCGAGGAGGGCTTCGAGGCCGCTGGGTTCCTCCGCGAAACCCTCTTTCGCCTTGGCAGCGCTTCTGCACCTTGCCACAAGTAGAGTAAGTTGGGTGGGAAGGGGCTGGTCCTCGGCTGGGCTCCGCTGGGGGCTCGGGCTCTCCGCTGCGGTCCTCCCCTCGCTCCCGCAGGGCAGGCACCTGAGATGAGAGCCGCGCCGGGGGCTGCGGAGCCGGATACGGCGGTGGCTGAGGATTCGCCTGTGTGCTGCGCCTGCCTCTCCGTCTATTTGATCTCCCGACTTCCAGCGGGGACTGAATTCCTGTGCTGGATTCTGGGCTCGGCTCTTGTGAAAGGATCCAATTATTTCAGAGCTTTGAGCATCTCCATTTGCTGCCCATATTTGCGGCGCCCGGGTCTGCGCTGGCTGGAATTCCAAGTGATTAACGTGGCTGTGACATCCCTCCTAGGGGTGTTATCTTTGCTCGCTGTCCCCCCACCGCCCCCCTCTTCCTCCTCCTCCTCCGGCAGCGAGCGAGAGAGACAGGCAGGCAGAGACAAAGGTCTGTCCTCAACCTGGGCTGTCCTCCCCGTGAGCGGCTGCTGCGTGGGATTTCCCTGCCCCTGCCTGCTGCGGGTTTCCTGGGCTCCCGGTGGAAGACTGGAGCTGGGCGGCCGTGGGCTGTATCGCTGAGGTTTGAGCCTGCTGATGCTGGGTGGGCAGGGGGTGCTGCCAGCTTTGGAGAGCTGCCCGATTGTCCTGCCGGGTTTTAGGCTGCTTTTCATTCTTTGGCCGTGCTTTCCTGGGGAGAGAGGCAGCCGTGCATGGAGGGGAGGCTGATGGAAGTGGGGAGTGGGGGGGAGGGGGGGATGTGGGGGGGCGGTTGGACGGGGGGGAAAGCCCCTACACAGGTGGCTGTTGCATAGCAGGATCTGCCTGCAGACCCTGTGAGCCCCCCTTCCCAGCTGCAGGCTATTGTCAGCATCACTGCCTGCACGCAAGGCACCCGGGCAAGGTGTACGGAGGCGAACCACGCCAAGACATGGGGCATCAGAAGGGGCAGGGGCAAGCCCCCAGGCTGGGACCTCTGCTGGGGCTCCCCAGGATCCCAGGAGAGGTTTCATTGTGTTATCCTGAGTCAGCCGAGCGGAAGGGCTCCATCCCTACGGCACCTGTGCGTGGGGCTGGGGCTTCAGGAGACACCGCACGTCGCTGGGCAGACCTCAGCCCCACAAGAGTCTGCTGCAGCCTAGAGCCAGCAAGGCACCCTCTGGGGAGGGATGCTCTGTTCCCAGGGGTTCTGCACCCCCTTCCTGCAGGGTGGGAGGAAGAACAGCAGCAGTACCTCACGAACACGGGTGCTGTGGGGCAGAGGGAGGTGTTGGGTCTGTCTGTAGAAGCTATCTCTGGTGGTTTCTAGGAGCTGGCACTTCTAACATGGGTACTGCCTCTTGCCCCATCCTTCCCTTCAGGGCTTGGATTTCCTCCCCTGTTATCAGCACAGGGGCCAGCACTGAGCAAGGCTCTGCAGCTGCAGAAATCTGGCCTGGCAGGATACTTCCCGAGGACCCCAGAGAGCAGCACTTGCCCTTGCAGTGGGGCGAGGATGTTTCCTCCTGCATCCTCCCACTCCCTTGTTTCCACCAAGTCTGAGCTCCTTCCTTCCCAATCTGCATCCCAGGGGAGTGCCAGAGCCACATTCACACTGGTTGTCTTTCCCTTCGGGCACAGTTTTGCTCCTCTAGCATCTCTCTAACCATCTTCTCTCCAAGACTGCCACCTCTCCTGTGGACGGTGCTGAAGGTGGTCCCCAGCCTCATGTGTCTGTCTGTCTGCTGACAGTGATATGCCTGATCTCCAGGCTGTGGAAAAACCCTTCTCTGGTGGCAGCATTGCAGCTGGTGCTGCCATCCTTCAGGGTTGTGATGGAAACTTTCTGCCTGCTGGCACTTCTCAAGCTCTGCTCTTAGCCTGTGCCAGGGAGCTTCTGGGTTTGCACTTCCACTGGTTAGATTTCCTTCCTTCTCCTTGGGCTCAGATAGGACCAATGGAGCTGTTACTTATGCTCCAGGCAGTCTGTTTCCAACAGTTTTTGTTGCCTCTTCTCTTGCCTTGTTCTCTGCTTGTGCCAAGGATGATCATTTGCCCTCTTGCAGTGACAGCCCTGCTGTTTCCTGGCTATGTGGTTCCTGCTTCAGCCCTAGTGAGCCTGCAAAGGTCTCCTTAGCACTTCCCAGGAGAGGGAGCAGGAGGGAGGAAGGCAACAAAAGCTGGCTAGTTTGAGGTTGGTTTGGGGCTTTTTTTTTTCAGTCTAAATGGTGCGAGGGTGGCTACCAGCTCCTGGGCATGGTGCTCTGCCCCAGGCAGCAATGCCCAGACCAAAGCCTGTTTTCACCAGCCATGTGTCCTCTTGACTCTCTGGCATTGCTGCTCTGGGAAGCTGCCTGGATCCCCACTGGGTGAGCACGGTCCTTTGGGCACAACTCTTGCTCTTCTCCTTGCACCAGTGCTGTGCTGCCAGCCCTGCCAGGGTCCCTTTTTCAAGGGCTCTGCTGGTCTTGCCCCACAACAGATGCCCCTCTGGCTGGCAGAGCTGCCCCCGCACCCATCCCACTTCCTTTCTGGCTGGTACAGTACAGTTAAAACAACAACAGATCCTTTTGCAGGCTGCAGCCCAGCGTGTGGTACAGCTGCATCGCCCAGCCAGGGACCCTTCCTCACCCACCACCATCCTGCTCTCTTGCCACCAGACTGAGACCACAGTCTGTTAATTCTGGGTTGCCCCTGGAATGAAGCCAGCAGGTAAGCCAAGTCCTCAGCCCCCTCCAGGCCTGGCTTTGTCATCCTGCATGAGGGTCTGGCAACACTTTTGGGGCGGGCTGGGGAATCCTGGCATTTCCCAGCACTATGCTTCAAGGGGGAGTATCTGGGCTGGCAAAACCTGGTGCAGCCTCTTTTGCTAGGAGTGTGCACTACTGACTGGTGCTGGCATCACCTGGAGACTGGTGTGGTGCTCTCGCCTGGGATGGATTTGTGGTGTCAGCATGTCAGCCTTTCTTGATGGACCCATTCTCCCAAAAGGCAGCTGGTGATGGGGAGAAAAGAGCTCAGCCTGCCTGCACCAGGATTTGGGGAGGGCTGTGACTGCAGAAAGACATGGGAAGGAGAAAGAAAGGATGCAGGTGAAACTGCTTATTTGTCCCAGTGTGGACATGCACAGGAAGGATGTGGCTTTTCACCACCACACCATACTGACTCTTGCTGCTGTTTTCTGATTTTCCTTCCGTCTGGTTGACTGTGCCACACAAGATGTGGTACAAATCTCCTCCAGGGCTGGAGGAAGGAAGCAGCAACCTTCCAGGCAGGCAGAGCACAGCATGTTACCACCTTGGCGTCCGCCCACAGCTGCGGGCATTCACTTGCTTTTCTACCTGCCTTGGTGCAGGCTCCATGTGGGCTGCCAGGAGGAGCTGATCTTTAGAAAGAGCTTTTGTTGAGGTTTTCGACTTGACGTTTGTTACACTATGGTGTTGATTTGCCCTGATGCAAGCACTCCTTGGGAGCTGTGTATTACACCTCTGTTCTGGCTGGTTGTTGGCAGTGCCCTTCCTCATGTCGTCTGGTGGTGGCTTTTGGGCTGGCCAAATCTCAGGGACTGGCCATGACTGGCTATTAATTACAAATCCTACTGGAAATATAATGACTGCTTTTAGCCTGTTTCCTGCGGCAGGCAAGGTCAGGCAGTGAGCACAGTGAGTGATCTGCTGAAGCTGGCTTGCTGGGATGGAGAACTTCCTGGATCAGGGTGCCAGAACGCGGGTGCATCTGGTGTTCAGTGCCTCTGAGCATCCCTTTGGGGATTTTGTTTAGCTGCCTGTTTCCAGTCTTCATGGCAGCACTTGCTGCTGGGTTGGGATGCCCAGTGGTGGCTTCCCTCTGGATGGCTGCTGCAGTGAGCACCCGCATGGCAAGGGAGGCAGAGAGGGCATGGTCCCCAGGGATGGGCAGCAGCGTTTACTCCATCCCCTGGAGGTTCCTGGGCCAGCAAAGCTCCTGGGCTGCCCCTGCCGCAGAGGGGCTGAGGGTGGAGGTGCCCAAGGTCTCCTGCCCACTCTGAAGATATAGCAGGAGCTGCTGCCTGAGCTGACGCTCCTCCTTGCCCTCTTCCAGGCATCAAAGCTGCAGTGCCGGTGGATTATGACCGCAGGGGAGCTGTGTTGCATCTGCAAATCTCTGTCATGCATCAAGGGCACATCTGAGCAGGTGAGTGCTGTGCACATGAAAGGAATGCTATCTTTGCGCTGGGGGAAACTGGTGGGGGGCCATCACAGCTCAGGGCTGTCAGGCTTCTGCTTTCTGCCTTCCCTGACAGGCATCTCTTGTTGGAAGAAAACAATTGCAAACTCTTCTCCTTGTCTGGAGGGACAGACAGTGTGCTGTGCTGTGGGTGAAAGGGGCGGGAGGTGAGCATGAGACCAGCATCTAGCTGGAGGCCCAGAGTTTGCTGGTAAACCACAGTGTCTTGGAAAGCAAGACATGAAATGGTCACTGGAAGAAAGCAGGGATCTACTCATATTCACAGGTTTTCATACAGGAACACAAGCAAAAGGGATGTAAAATTCAAGCCAGGTATGAGAGGTCACAGCCTAGCTTAAAACATTTGTGATTTAAATGGAAATCAAGGTGATAGCACTGCCTGAAAAGTCTGAGATGTACATGGTCTTCGGGTTTAGGAGGTTGGGAGAGGCTGAGCTTTGATGCTGCCTTCTCTGCTTGTGTGACCCCCCACAGGCAGGCAGTATTCTCCTGCCCTTCTCCTGGAAAGCATCTGAATCACTCCAGCCTTTTATCTCTCATTTTCCTTCCCTTCAGAGCTGCTGTAGAAACTGAAGAGGTGGAGAGAGTGCTGCAGAGGTTTGGAGGCACACAGTGATGGTGGGAGCCATTCCACGGCAGCCACGCCGCTTCTGGGGGGTGCCTAGCTGGCAGGTGTCTTCAGCTAATTGTGCCAACGACCACCCACTCCGGGAGAAGGAGGTTAATCCAGAGCAAAGCAGGGTTCTGCTGCAGAGGGGTGAGTATGGGAGGCAGCCAGGACAGGCTGCAGTGTGTTGGCTTACACAGAAGGGTTGAGGCTGGAAGGGACCTCCCGAGCCAGAGAAGCTGTGGATGCCCCATCCTGGAGGTGTTCAAGGCCAGGCTAGATGGGGCTTTGAGCAACCTGGTCTGGTGGGAGGTGTCCCTGCCCATGGCAGGGGGGTTGGAACTCAATGATCTTTAATGTCCCTTCCAACTCTAACCATTTTATGATTCTATGACCTCTGGTGGTCATCTGGTCTGACCCCTCTGCTCAGGCAAGGCTGCCTAGAGCCATTGCCCAAGGACTGTGTCCAGGCAGCTTTTGAATGTCTCCAAGGATGGAGACTCTATAACCTCTCTAGGTAACCAGTTCCAGTGCTCAGTCACCTTCACTGTACAAAGAAAGTGTTTCTTGATGTTCAGACAGAACCTCCTGTGTTCCAGTTTGTGCCCATTGCAGCTTGTTCTGTCACTGGACACCACTGGACACCACTGTCTCCATGTTCTTTGTACCATCCCTTCAGAGGTCCCTTCTAACCATGATGATTCTGTGATTCTGTGATTCAGGTATTCATATTTATTGATAATTTATTGATACAATCCCCCTGAGCCTTCTTTTCTTCAGGCTGAAGAGTTACAGCTCTCCCAGTCTTTCCTCATAGGAGAGGTGCTCCAGCCCCTTCATTATTTTAGAGGGCTTTGCTGCACCGTCTCAGGTGTGGCCTCACCAGTGCTGAGGAGAGGGGAAGGATCACCTTTCTTGACCTGCTGGCAACACCATGCGTAATGCAGCCCAGGATACTGTTGTCCTTCTTTGTGACAAGGGCACATTGCTGGCTGATGGTTGGCTTGATGTCCACCAGGAAGCCAGGGCCTTTTCTGCAAAGCTGCTTTGCAGCTGGTCAGCCCCCAGAACATCTTGGTGCATGCTTATACCTTTCATCACTCCTTTTAAACAAAATCCCTGACCTCAACCACCCTGGCCTGCCACTTTTCCATCCTCATCAAAGCAGAGGTCCAAATGTGATGTGTGCAGCCTTGCTTTCCAGGTAGCCTTGACCAACACATGGAGAACTGATTCCCCTGTTGCTCACCCGGCCCTAAGCCTTTGCTCCACAAGAGGAGGTAGAACTGTGGAGACAAGCAAAGGGCAGAGTTGCCAGGCATGGGCAGTTTGTCAGGCTCTGGAGCTCCTTGGTCTGCCGGTGACTTCCTGCATCTCCTCAGCTCTTGCAGCCATTTCAGTATTTATTGTGCTGGAAAAACTCATGGCCACAATTCTCACAGTTCTTAAACTGGGCTGAGAATCAAAAGTGAGGTGCTGTGCAGCACAATGGAGGTCAGGCCCTCGGGGTAGGCTGGGGTAGGTGGATGGTGCAGGAGCCCATGATGGGCTCTGCAGCCCCTGGTACCACCCAGTTGCTAATTGAGATGGTGGAGGTCTTTGGTCCGGGTTTCTCGAGGCTGCCTAGCCAGGTTTATGTCCCTGCCATGACGCTGGCACAAGCCCTGCCTCATTCAGCACATGTGGCCAGGGCAGGTCATATTGGTGACTGCTGGGAGATCTTGTTGCTGTTGCCCAAAAGTGTGATTACAGCCCTGAGCCCCTAGGACTGGTCTGACCTGCCTGCCTCCACAGCAGCACAAGCACATCAAGTCCCTGGCAGAGGACAGGCCCCCTTTACCTCACTTGTCCAGACTTGTCCCCAGTAGCCTCCAGCCTGGCTGGAGACTCCTCTCCATGCCCAGGCCAGGAAGGAAGTGCTGATCCTGCAGGTGGGTGATGCCGCAGGGTTCCCTGGAGAGCCACACGATCGTGGTTCCTCTTCCTGTCCCTGGAGAGGGAGGTCTTTCTTCCAAGCAGGTTCATTGCAGCAGAAATCCCAGATGACGACAGGGATACCAGACTGATCTCCGTCCTCCTGCTCTCTCTTTCCAGATGCTGCACTGCAGTGTACTCCATAGTGGAGCGCTCACCCGGACGTCCTGAGTGAGGGGGGGTTCAGCTCCCACCCTGCCCTCATCCCCTGTCCTGTGGCACTTTACGGCCCCCCTTCCTGCTGCTGCATGGGCTGTTCTGATTCTGGCTCTGCTCGGAGTCCAGGCAAATAAGGCTCCATGCGGCACATCCACACAGAGACGTCCCTGCCCCCGGAGCGTGGCAGGGACCCCAGCCTGTCCCAGCCCAGTGGAGAGGCACCCTTGGAACCTTCCTCGCAGCGCTGCACCCACCGTGGCATCCTCATGGGCTACAACGAGACAGAGATCAAGCGCCAGAAGGTTTACCAGGTGTCCATCTTCTCCCACCTCTCCAGCTCCTCCGAGAGCACAGAGCAGCGGGCAGGCAGCCGGCCGGCCGTCAAGAGGGGTTACCCCGAGCAGCGAACTCCAGAGGGGGTGAGAGATCCCAAACGAACTCACTGGGGTGGTGGGGGGGTGGAAAGCAAGCGCGATGGAGGCCCTGGGCAAGCTTCCCTGGATGATGACGATACCTTTGAGGATGGTCTGCTGGTGGAGGAGCTATCCCTGTGTGGGTCTGCCCAGCACTTCTCCCACAGCGGGCTGCGGGTGGTGGAGCACCGGTGTGAGGGCAGCCCAAGCCACAGTCCCAAGGCCAGCAGAGAGAACAAGTCGCAGGATGTCGTCTCCTCGAGCTCCTCCTCCTCCTTCTCCTCCTGTCCCCAGCACATTGCTTGCAGTACTTTGCACAAAAGAGACGGTTGCCCTGTCTCATCTGGGGATCAGCCCACAGATTGTGGGGAGAATGAAGAGCGGGCAAGTGGCCACAACTTAATTCAATTTGATTTGCACAATATTGCACAAACAGCCTGCTTGGACTCTGGTGGGAAGAGAAAGAAGGCGGGGAGCAGCCCAACTCGCAGTAGCAGGGCTAGTGGAGAAGAGGGGTGGCCAGTGGTGGCCAACAAGTGCAAGGAGCCCCCAGCTCCTCAGACAACACTCAGCCCTGAGCCCAGCAACCTGAGCCCCCTGGAGAAGACTCCCTGCGGGAGCAGCCAGGTCAGCAGCAGCAGCTGCCTGGTCAAAAGGAAGCTGCTGCCTGCTGGCGAGGCTGTGGCTGACTCCTGCTCTGAGGATGAGAGCTTGTCCCCGTCAGCACGGAAGAAGAGGACCCTGCCATGCCACCCAGTGCCTACGGCTTGCCGCAGCACTGATGCCAAGGGGGCTCCGTTCTGGAATCACCTGCTTCCCACCGCCAAGGTAAGCGTTGCTCGTGGGGGCATCGCCTGGGGACATGCAGAGCTCAGGGCTGTCCTTGTGGGCAACGCATGTCTGTCGTGGCACGGCATCCTGTCCTGTCCCAGACCCACCACACTGCTGTAAGCAGGACACTGGCTGACAGCCAGCCCTGGCACACGTGGTGTATAGGCTGTCACTCTTGACACGTGTTAGTCGCTGGATCCACTGCTTGCAGTCAGCTCTTTTAGCCTGGAGAGCCTTGCTTGGACACGACACAAGCTCCCTGTGACAGTGGGAGCTGGACATGTGGCATGGGGTGACACTAAGTGTCTGACAAAGTCATGCTAAGCCAGACTTACTGTCAGGTTTGGGAAGAGTGGCTGTCTTCTGCCTGTCTGATGAGGAGGAAGGCAGAGGAGTAGGGTGCCCTGAGTGCCTGTCTGTGATACTTATCCATCAGGGCAAGGGTTTGGTGGCAGAGGGTGGGACTGGATGTGCTTTGGTCAGGTACTGGGAGATGTCACTGGCTTTTCTGCCATTCTGGGGTGCCCATGGCATGTCCCCAGTGTGCCACAAACTCAAAAATGAAGCAGATGCCGGAGATTTGCACCCACCCTGGCAGCTCAGGAGCTGCCTGTGGTTCTTCCCTGCTTACCAGCCCCTCCTGGCCAGCTCTCTGCCTTCACCGTGTCCTGCCAGCTGAGGCTGCAGTAGGCTCACGCCAGAGCTGGCATGTTCCTCTTCTTCCCTGGGGCATCCCATGGTGTGGGGAACTGCAGGGACCAATGGCAAAGCTGCCCTGGCTTCTTGCTACTTGGAGCCAGGACACCCTCTCCATGGGGCACAGCTCCATCCCTGCTCGCCTGCCCTTTTTGGTGACTGTCCCCCAGCCTGGCTGCCCCCAGCACTGCCCTTGCAGAGTGAAGCCCTCCAGCAGCTTCCCTGGGCTTTCCAGCCTGGTCATGCCAGCCAGCTCCATCATCCCTTTGTGTTGTGCTGCCCTTTGTGTGGCTTCCAGAAAAGAAAGTCCCTGAAAAGGGGACATCTTTAAAAGGAGGCTGTAGTGTGGCCCTGGATTTAACCCTGCTGCTGTAGGAGCCTGGACGTGGGCAGAGGCAGGCAGCAGGCCACTGCCCAGTCGCACTATGGAGGACTCTGCATGAATCACCAGGAGACGGGACTTTTCCTGGGCTTATCGGGAAGCTTCCTTGTATGTGTTACCCTTCCCTGGGAGGTGGAAGGGGGTGTTGGTGCCTGGCTCTGTGTGGGGGTGTCTTGTCACTGGAAGCGGTCCTGACACCTGCTTTGAAAGGTGGGAGCTGTGTGCTGCACCCTCAGCTTGGCTACCAACACCCCCATCCCCAGCGGAGCCACCTTGGTGTTGGGAGAGCCCCACATCTCCACCAGATACCGCAGCCCTCATGCTGCCCTGCTGGCCACCCTTGCAGAGGCTGCCGATGACTCCCTATGGATGGGAGCATCTCTGATCTGCTGGGACCTTGTGGGGCAGGGCAAGGGGCGATGGCACTTCCTGGGAGTGTGCAGTCCCTGGTTGCTGTCCTAACACCATTCTCTATTTCATGTCCCCTCCAGAGCTCTGTGAGTTTCACTGCAGTCGAAAGGAGGCTGAAGAGCGGGCTGCGCCTCAAATTGTGAGTGTCTCGGTGGTCCCATGGAATGGATATGGGGGCTTGGGGTGCCCAGCCACCCTAGCATCCCACAGCCCACTGGGAGGGTCAGGCTGGGTCCCTTCCCTGCCCCAGGTGTCTCCCTTCCACAAGACCCCAGGCTGTGGGGCAGAGGGAGGTTTATTCTGCCACTGCTGGGTGGGAAATTGGGTTCAACCTCCACCAAAGGGACAGGGGGACCTGGAGAGGGCAGCCCCGGGCTGCATGCACTCCAGTCCAACACCAATCTTCTCTCCTCTCTCAAAGGCGACATCTTCGAAACAGACTCTGGAGGGGTGCCAGATCCCCCACAACGTCCTGGGCCACCACCACTTTCAGCCATGCTCTGCTGGGCAACTTTGAGGTAATGGCAGTCACCTGCCCTGGAGGGAGGTGGGTCCAAGGGTCTCCAGGCTGGGCTGGTGACAGATGTGAGAGGCTGAACCTGACAGGATCCCTGGAGTGGGGCTGGGGTGATTGTCTCCAAGGGCCTGGCTTGCGGTGGCTGTGTCACACAGCCACCAGCAGGTTATCTCAGCCAACAGATCCTTGGGTTATGTGCCAGGATCCTGAACCCTGCTGAGATGGCTGCTGCGGGGCTGAGCCTGGGCACTCTCATTGCTTCTCTGTGTTAGATGGCTGGTTTTAGCCCATCATTTCAGGATGGGTCTGTCTCAAAGCAAGCAACCAGAGTCGCTCACGGATAGTCTCCAGAAAACTGGGAGACAAGCAGACATGTGGTTGTGATGGAGATGGGGTTGCAGCTTCGAATTGAGGGGCAGTACTGGTGTTTGAAGGTCCCTAATGCTTTCCTCCTCTCTCAGGAGTCCATCCTGAAAGGGTGCTTTGCACCATCAGGGAGGATTGAGGGGTTCACAGCAGAGATTGGTGCCAGTGGCTCCTACTGCCCCCAGCACGTCACCCTGCCTGTTGACGTCACCTACTTCGACATCTCCGAGCACAGCGCACCCTCGCCTTTCCTGGTACGTGGATGAGGGAGGGCTGGGACTGTGGGGGCGGTGAGTGGGGACTGTACCCAGGCACCAAATGTCCTGGGGGCTGCCCCTCTCCAGAGAGCGTGGCTCAAGCAACCACCTCCCCAAGAAGACTGCTGGCTGTACCAGGAGCAGTTTTTAATCCCAAAAGCAAATTGGGAATTAAGAGGGAACCCTTGTGGGCATGTAAACGGGCAGCCTTATGAATGTTGCTTTGCTGTCACCTCTGTGTTGCTGATTGTTCATCTCCTGGTCTGGAGAGGGACTGAGCTGGGCTACTTCTTGCCACCTTGTGCCAGGCGTTCCCAGCAAGAGGTGCTCGTGGCCCCGTGATGGGCTCTCCATAGGTTTTCTCCCTCTCACATGCTGTTTCTTTTGCCTCCTCAGGGAGTGATTAACTTGGAGGCCTTGGGAAAGAGGGGTTACAGTGTCCCCAAAGCTGGAACCATCCAAGTGGTGAGTCATCTGTCCCCTGACCTCTGTCGGTTCTATGAAGAGGGGACATGATGGGCTCTGTTTGCCCCCAGGGTGGATAATGCTCCATTACATTGTTTGGCAGGGCAGCAGCCAGAAAGCATGTGCAGAGCAGTTATGTGGCCACCAAGACAGAACAGCAGAGGGGAGCATGGGGTCCCCAGGGTGCTGGCAGGGGACAAGGGGATGGGAGGTTTAGGGAAGGAAGATGCTGGTGGGGTGGGGTCTTGCAGGGAGAGCATGTGTGGGCAGTGGGGTAGGATGAGAGCACAGAAGTGGAGGTGGGTGGGAAGAACTGACCTCTGGACCTCAGGCTAAACCCTTTTGGAGTTTCTGTGGGGCTTTCTGGACACTTGAGCCTGTTGGTGCCACTCCTAGATGCCCCAGCCCTGCCCTATTGATCCATTCCTGTACCTTTCCCAGCCTCACGCCCTACCCTTTTGCCCTCAGACCTTATTTAACCCCAACAAGACTGTGGTGAAGATGTTCTTGGTGACGTACGACTTCCAGGACATGCCAGCCAACCACATGACCTTCCTACGCCATCGCATCTTCCTGGTGCCCGTCGGGGAGGGGGAAAGGGCCACCATGGCCCCCAGCGACCCTCCAGGCACCAATCCGCCCCGTAGGGTCCTCTGCTACCTGATGCACCTAAGGTAGGGCATGCTGGGAGGGATGGACATCTCCCCCAGTGCCACCCCTGGGCTGCTGTCCTATGTGTCCCTGCCTCCCCCAAAAAGGCAAGATGGCAGCCTGGGGAGGAGCGGGGACCGGCTGCTCCTCTGGGGAGGTCAGAACTGCCACCCTGCCCCAGAACAGTGTCCTCTGTCCCTCTGAAGGTTAACCAGAGCATGGTCACATTGACCAGGGGCCGAAGTAAGCAAGGGGGTTGTGCCCCCACCGAGGCTGCCCTGCCCTTCCCCGGAAGCCTGAGGTCCCTCTGCCTTGCTCTTGTCCCCGCTCAGGTTTCACAGCTCCAAGTCCGGGAAGATCTACCTTCATGATGACATCCGGCTGCTTTTCTCCCGCAAGTCGATCGAGGTCGACTCAGGGATCCCCTACGAACTGAAGTCCTTCACGGAGATGCCGAGGAACCCCTCCTACTCCCCCTGGGCCTGACCTTCTCCATCCCCCAGGGGCACGGGGGAGCCTCCAGCCCAGCACTTTTGGGGACAGATGAGTACAGGGCCAGCAAGCAAGCAAGCACCGCCTTGAAGTATTGCCCTCCCCACGCGCCCTGCTCCTCCTGAACAGCACGGATGCCGTGCCCGTGCCCTGTGGCAGGGCTGGGATCACGGATGGGGATTCACCAGGAGGGGCAGGGGTTGGGGAGCGGCTTGGAGGCTCGGCTGGAGCCAGGGTTGGGGGGAAGAGTTGAAGAGTTGGGTGGGGGGTTCTGGGTGAAGCTGGTCCCGGGGCTGGGAGCAGAAAAGTGTGGGAAGAGTTTGTATTTATTTGTATTTATTGTTGCTGGGATCACAGAGGAGGCTTGTGCAGATTATCAGAGGTGCTGTGCTGTTCTTCCCCCGGCCCCAAACACACACCACCCTCCATCTCGGTCCTGGATGAGGGCCCTGGCAGCACCGGGATTTGGGGCAGGGCTCTGGGGACCGTGAGGGTGGCTGGGGATGGAAGGTGACACCTCGGGCTCTGGGTGGGGATGTGTTACAAGCCCTGGGAGAGGCCGAGACTCGCTAGGAAGCAGCTCCTGGGGGGCCAGCCCCACTTCAGGAGGCTTGAAGCAGCCTAGATTTGCCCTCCCACCCCTTGAGGGCAAGCCAGACTCCAAGATGTCTGGCAGGGAAGCGGCCATTGCCACGGATATGACACAGCCGGGCTCCTGGGCCTCTCTCTGGGAGCATGGGGACAGCCCTCTCAGCCTGAGACCCACAGCCCATGGGACCTGGTGGCTCCCAGAGGAGGTGGCCATGGCCTGGCCCACACACCCAGGGGCTGGAGGGAGGGTGGGAGCCCAGGAAAGAGTCCCGAGGAAGGAGAGCAGCAGTAGGGGGTCATCACACAGGTGTGGGGCTTGGGCCTTCAGGAGGGGATATGGGGGTGCTGTGGGGAGGTCCCGCTCACCCTCCCCTCCCTCCCAGACCTACACACCCACACACACCGGGGCCTGCTCGCCCCTCAGCCCCACTCCCTGTGTCCCAGCGGGGCCGGCGGGAAGGGGGACGGGGGGGTGGGGGGGCTGTACCGGTACTTTTCGTGTTCTGTTTCTAATTTAAATACACGCCTGTTTGCAAACCCCACCCGCTGTTCGCCGCTGCTTGGATATACGGGTGGGTTGGGTGGGTGTGTGGGGGGGCGGAATCAAAGAGCGGCGGAACCAAGAGGCTGCGCCCCCCGCGGCGGGACGGAACACCCGGAAGGGGCGGGACTTGCCGGGTAGAGGGGAAGAGGGGGGTAGTTGTTCCGGGTCGGGCGGCGGAGCGATGCTGGCGCGGGCGGGGAGCCGGGCTCTGCCCGGCCTGGGCCTGCTGCAGGTGGGGCGGGGAACGACGGCGACCCTCGGCGGGGGGGTGAAGGGGCGGGCTTTGGTGAG
>JAOTQQ010000019.1:10643216-10668615 GCA_026546715.1 Gallinago undulata | reverse complement strand
TTCAGCCAACAGTCGACCAACACCCCCAGGTCCCTTTCTGCCAGGCAGCTCTCCAGCCATTCTTCCCCAAGCCTGTATCATGCCTGGGGTTGTTGTGGCCCAAGTGCAGGACCTGGCACTTGGCCTTATTGAACCTCATGCCATTGGTCTCATCCCATCCATCCAGCCTGTCCAGATCCCTCTGCAAAGCCTTAATAAAGTTAACGGATGACTCTTGTTAAAATTCTAGTATTAAGCTTTTTGGTTTTGGGTTTTTTTATGTTTGTTTTTTTTTATTTCCCTTCATAAATAAGGATTTGAAGATAACTACAGTATGTTTTGAATTGGAGAGCTGAGACTTGCGTATTAAAACATCAAAATATAGTGTTTTCTAGGGAACACCAAGGTCTTGTTCACAAAGTCTTTTAGAGAAGGGGATCTGTTTCAGCCAATCCCTCTTCTGTGGCACGCTGTGGGGATCAGGAGGGGAAGGGGTGACCCTGCCCAGCTCCGCCAGTTCTGTTGGGGGAGAGGGGAGTCGCCATGTTTTGTCTTCACTGCTTCAGGATGTCTTGTTCTCTCCCGGCAGATAACGTCACCCTGCAGATTGATGGTGTGCTCTACCTGCGAGTCATGGACCCCTACAAGGTACCCTCCCTGCTGCACCCACACTTGCCCTGGGTCAAACCCTGCCTTCTCCTGCTGTTTCTCTTGGCACTTCCATCAACTCTTTCTTTTCCGCTTCTGCTCTCCAGGCCAGTTATGGGGTGGAAGATCCTGAGTATGCAGTGACCCAGCTGGCCCAGACCACCATGAGATCTGAACTTGGCAAGCTCTCCCTCGACAGAGTGTTTCGGGTGAGCTGGGGAAGTGGAGCAGCAATACGTCCTCTGCTTGGAGGGCTTCTGGCTTCAGCTTCAGTTGACCTTTAAGTGAAACATAGGAGATGGGTCTTGTTTTGGTTATTTTATTTTGTTTTGACCGACCTTGGCCCATGAAGGGGTGTGTCTGTCTCCTCCCTGACCCCTGTCTCCTGCTAACGCCCCTCTTCTTGGCTCTTTGCTGTTTCTTTTGTGCCTCCCAGGAGCGGGAGTCCCTCAACGCCAACATTGTAGATGCCATCAACCAGGCCTCCGACTACTGGGGCATCCGCTGCCTGCGCTACGAGATCAAGGACATCCACGTCCCCCCACGGGTGAAGGAGTCCATGCAGATGCAGGTGCGGGTTCTCTGGCAGGGTGGTCTGGAAAAAGAGGGAAGTCTGCCCTTCCCCGCCAAACGGTTGTTCTCCATCCAGAACTGGCAGTGCTGGGCCCTCCTGTGGTGAGGGAAATCTGTTGGCATTCTGGCTGCCAACGTACAGCTCTTGAATCAATAATTCCTGTCCTTATTTTGGCGGTGGTGGCCCCTGCAGGTGGAGGCAGAGCGACGGAAGCGGGCGATGGTGCTGGAGTCGGAGGGGACACGGGAATCGGCTATCAACGTGGCTGAGGGGCAGAAGCAGGCCCAGATCCTGGCATCGGAAGCTGAGAAGGCCGAACAAATCAACAAAGCTGCTGGTAGTGCCTTGGGCTAGAACATCCAGGGGCTGGGGGACCGGTAGCCCTCTGCCACCACCCAGGGTGGTGGTCCTGGGGAGGGACCGCATCCCTGTCTGTGGGCCAGGCTTCCTCAGCCACGCTTGGTCCTTCCCTGCTGGGTCCCTTGGGCTGAGCCTCCAGCTCCTGTTGCTGCCCCACGGCCCGGGGAGTCCGATAAGCTCCTTGCAAGCTCTTCATGGTGATTCTGATGTGCTTCCTGCTGTGGTTGGTTGCAGGAGAAGCCAACGCCGTGCTGGTGAAGGCCAGGGCCAAGGCGGAGGCGATCCAGCTCCTGGCAGCTGCCCTGGCACAGCAGGTGAGCCATGGGACGGCCAGCACTGGGGGAAGTGACACCACAGCCTGGGTGTCACCTGGCTCCCTCTTGGACACTCCCCTGGTGTCTTCAGCAGCAGCGAGCTAAGAATTTGGCTGTCTCAGGGGCCGGGTAAGGGGCGGTGGTACCTGTCAGGCTGCTGAGCCTCCTCCCTCTCCCCCCAGCATGGCAGCGCCGCTGCCTCTCTCTCTGTGGCAGAGCAGTACGTGAGCGCCTTCTCCAAGCTTGCCAAAGATTCCAACACCCTCCTGCTGCCCACCAACGCCGGCGATGTCACCAGCATGGTGGCACAGGTCAGTGTGGCTGGAGGGACCCCCTCTCTTGCCCACAGAAGGTGACAGGGGCCGCCTGGCGGGGCCCAAGCTTTCTCTTCTCCTCACCCATGGCTCTCTCCTTCCCTCCAGGCCCTGGGGATTTACTCCACACTGACCAAGCCCCAAGCTGTGAAGACCCAAGAGGAGGTGCCCCCTGCCCGTGAGGACCCTCAGCCTCACCCAGTGGAGGTGCTGAAGGCAGAAGAGACCAGTTCCAGCTAGCAGGGCTGGGGGGGGGGTGTGTCCTGCACTGTGGCAGTCCTGTCCTGCTGCTCTCCCCGGTCAGATGCTCTTCTTCCCTCGGTCCTTATTTTGTATTTGAATTTAAATCATGTAATAAATGGTAGCGGTGCTGCTGTGGCCTGTCCCCTCGCCTTGGGGAGCCTGACCTGCCCTCTGACCCTGGAGGAGGGGGGAGGGGGCATCCTTCCTAAGAGGGCTCCTGCAGGGGAGCTCCCACAGGCATTCAGTGATCTGCAAGAGGAGCTGGGGAACCCCTGTCCCAGGGGAATAATCCTTTTCCCAGGAGGGGCAGGCAGAAACCCCTCTCCCAGGGGGAGACCCTTCACCCAGGTATGTGAACTCTCCATCATCCCCCCCTTGTTGTCCCGGCAGCTGCCGATGTGGTGCACAATGGAGGGTTCTCTGTTATGCGAAGGGGGTGTGTGTGTCCCTCTGGCGATTAATGAATTAATTAAAGCAACGTCCCCGCCGGGCTGGGACAAGGGGGAAGAGGGGTGCTCGGGCTGTTTCCCCCCCCCCCAGACCATGAGACCTCCCGGCCGCCAGAGGGCGCTGGCGCCCGGTGCCGGCCTCCCCGGCGCCGCTCTTGCTCGGCCGGCGCGAGGCGGGGCGCTTCCGGCAGGGGCGGCGGGGCCGCGGCGGCCGCAGGTTGGGACCAGGGTGTCCGAGAGGGACCTGGGGTGTCTGAGAGGGACCGGGAGGGGTTCGAAAGGGGTCCGAGAGGGACCTGGGTGGCGTCAGGGCCGGGTGACGGGAAGGGAGTGCTGAGGGGGCAGAAGGGTCGGGGGGGGGGAGTGAGGAGGCCGCGGGGCGGGCTGGAGGTGTGAGGGGGCCCGGCGGGTGTGAGGGGTGTCGGGGCGCAGGGCAGCGGGCAGGGGTGGGTGCTGGCTGAGGGGACGCACGCACACGCACCTGGTCGAGGGGGGGCGGGCCCGGGCCCGGGGGTCTCAGCCTGCCTGTGCTTCCCCCTAGGATGCAGCGGTGGCCGGTGCTGCTCTTCCTGGCCTGGGTCTGCCTCCTCTTTTTCGCTGGAATCGGGCTCTTCATGAGCGGTTTCCTGCTCACCCGTATTGAGCTCCCCAGCAGCAGTTCCTGCTCAGACTCCCTCCTGCCGCCACCCTGGGAGAGGCAGAGCCTCCCGCCAGGCTCCTGCTGGGTGCCCCAGCGGTTTTCCAAGGCTGTGCTGGTCATCATCGATGCCCTCCGCTTTGAGTTTGCCCGCTTCAACCCGGCTAAGGCCAGCCCACTGCCCTACGAGAACAAGCTGGGCTTCCTGCACCACCTTGCCACCTCCCAGCCCCGCCATGCCCGCCTCTACCGCTTCCGCGCTGATCCCCCCACCGCCACCATGCAGCGCATCAAGGGCCTTACCACCGGCTCGCTGCCCACTTTCATCGACGTGGGCAGCAACTTTGCCACTTACGCGATCCAGGAGGACAACCTGCTGGCGCAGCTGGTGGAGAACGGTAAGTGGGCGAGGGCAGTGTCCCTCTGGGGCAGGGCGTGTGGAAACCACTGGTCAGCACTCACACTGGACCTTTATTCTCCTCTTCGTGGGAAGGGAACTGCTTACCACCACTCTACCCTCTCAGCTAATTCTTTTGCCATACTCAGATGATAGTTGTCTCGGGCAGAGCTGTCATGCAGGGTTATCTTGTACTGGGAGTAAGAAGTAGCTGGGACAATGGCTTCATCTTCATCACCTTCAAAGATAGCAAGAAAGCAGGTGAAGGTGGCTGTGATGGTGGCTGTCCCAAGGTCACCACTGGGAATGGCTGCCACAATGCCAAGGGCAGTCGGTCGTGTTGTGTTTGCACTCAGGTGGGACCTGTGATGAGGGAGGAGCTGGTGCCAGGTGTGCTGTGCAGTTGCCACTCATGCAGCAGCTGCCTACATCAGTCAGGCAGCAACCTCATCACGTTTTCTGTGTAGCTGGGTGCTGCTCGGTTGTTTTCAGTGCAGCTGGAAAGGGTTTGTTTGGGTGGCATGATGGAGTAGAGAGAAGGAGACAAGATATACTCTTGTGTTATCTAGAAAGATTTCCTTCCAGGGCTCAGTGTGGCACAAATACCAGTACGTGGGATGAGGCAGTGTGGCAGGGTTGTCCACTCTCCCTGTGTGTGAGCAAGGTGGGCAAAACTAGTAAATCATCCAAGGCAAAAAAGTCTGGTAGATCCTGTGCCAGAGCAGCAACTTTGGGGGAAACAGCTCCTGCTCCCAGGCTACTTTTTGGTGGAAATACAAAGAGGACTGATCTGTGGCAGGCAGGACAAGGGCAGTGGGAAGCCTCTCTGCTTTTGCTTTCTCTTTTCTGCATATGAAACCCCACCACTGTTGTGTTTAAAGCCGAAGCCCAGGACGCACAGCTTCTGCTCAACCCCTGTCAGCAGCTGTCTTCCTCCTTGTGTTTTACAGTGGGGTTGTGGTCCTCGGGCGAAGCTTTGTCAGCTTCATGCTGCACCTTGCTAAAGTGCTGCAGTAGTGTGGGAGGGTACCTGCCTGCTCCGGCTCAGGTCATGGGTCCTTCTGCTGGGGTGACATGTCAGAGATCAGCAATAAGTTGTGAGGTCGCCCTGGTAGATTTGGCATGGAGGGCACATGTAGGCTTAGAAACAGGGCTGGTCTCTCCCCGTACTCCAACTCATTTGCAGCCACGTGGTCATTTTAATTTTAAGTCGCTTTTGAGCGTGAGTTGGAGATGAGCTGGTGCTGCAGATCCTGATCTGGATCTGCCCAGGCTTTTTGCACTGGTGTGGGTAACAGTACGACTGGGTGGGCTCCCTGTTCTCACTAATTCCTTTCTTGCTGACTCAGGAAGGAGAGTGGTCTTCATGGGAGATGACACTTGGGAAGGACTCTTCCCGAAGAAGTTTTTCCGCTCATATTTCTTCCCTTCTTTTAACGTGAAGGATCTTCACACTGTGGATGATGGGATTCTGCAGCATCTCTATCCAACTGGTAAGCAGCTCTTTCCCCAGGGCCTGGATAACCCTTTACGTTTTATGGGGATGCTACTGCAAGTTTGGGGTAGGACTGAAGATTTTTTTTCCTGTTACAGAGTGGCGCTGGGCAGTCACACACTGCTGCCGGGGGATTTCAGTGGTGTAGCTGGGTTTTCACAGATAAGCCAACTTTTGGGGCCCATAAACTGTTTCTGTAGATACCTTCCCTTTCTTTGGGAGGAAGTGCAGCATGACGGAACGAGGTTAGACTTCTGTATCTGTCCTAGAAATACACTGCCAGGGTTGAGCAGGAGGAGCAGCTTAACTGTTGATACGTGGCTGCCTGTGCACGTATCTAACTCCTCCCTGAAGTCCTGGAGCTGAGGGGAATGCTCTTTGCTTTATCGGATATGAATCTAAGGGTGCAGTGGTCTTTCATGGTGAAGTCCTTGTGCCTTGTGGGAGAGCTACAGTTTATCATTTAACTCAAGTATGTTGGTATTCCTGTGTTGAGGCCCTGAAGCAGAGGCTGGGGTAACTTTCTAGGTAGGGACAGCGTTGGTGTGCCGGGCCCATGTCCTGGGCGGGATGCAGAGGGATACATTGATGAGTCTGGAAGGATTGGAGTTCTGGTTCTCGTTGTCCTGAGCACTCTCCTTTTTGTTAGCTCAGTTTGTGGCAGTTTGAGTTAAGGTGACTTGGGTGACATCAGGCTGTTCCCCTCCTGAGGGGTGGTGAACAAAAACCATGGATGGTGGGCACTTGCTGGGCATTGCACCCAGGCACCCACAGATCAAGAGTATGTTTCTGTTCAAACCTGCATTGACCTGCTGGAGAGCTGGGGGTGACGATGGCAGGAGGGGAAGAAATGGTAGTTTTCAGAGGCAACCAGAAGGCTGTAGGAGGAGGATCCGGGTGCAGAGACCATGCCTGGATCCCAGGGTAGCATCTGATAAGACTGCTCTTGTTCTGCAGTGGACAGTGGTGAGTGGGACATGTTGATTGCTCACTTCCTCGGCGTGGACCACTGTGGGCACAAGCACGGACCTGACCATCCTGAAATGGCTAAGAAGCTCACCCAGATGAATGAGATGCTCAGGTGATTAGTGGGATGGGGGGGGGGCTGCCAGCTGACGACTTCTTTCAACCAGACTGATGGGGTCTTCCCAGGGAATTTATAGATGCAGAGGGCAGGAGGGAATGCTTGCTGTGCCTGTTAACATGGACAACTGCTTTGGCCAGCAGCAGCTGAAACCCCCAGCTATGGGGCAGTTTTGGTTGCATAGACACATGTTCACAAGAGGCTTGGTTTCATAGAATCATACAGAATCATAGAATGGTTTGGGTTGGAAGTGACCTTAAAGGTCATCTCATTCCAAGCCCCATGCCATGGGCAGGGACACTTCCCACTAGACCAGATTGCTCAAAGCCCCATCCAGCCTGGTCTTGAACACTTCCAGGGATGGGGCATCCATAGCTTCTCTGGCAATCTGTTCCAGTGTCTCACCACCCTCACAGTAAAGAATTTCTTCCTAAGGTCAAATCTAAATCTCCCCTATTTCAGTTTAAAACTGCTTCACCTTTTCCTATCACTGAACTCCCTGATAAAGAGTCCCTCCCTATCTTTCCTGTAGGTACTGGAAGGCTGCTATAAGGTCTTCCTGGAGCCTTCTCTTCTTCTTGGGGCTGAACAGCCCCAAGTCTCTCAGCCTGTCTTCATAGGAGAGATGCTCCAACCCTCTGGTCATCTCTGAACTTGCTTTAACAGGTCTATGTCCTTGCTGGGGGCCCCAGAGCTGGACACAGCATTGCAGAGGGATCTCCCCAAAGTGGAACAGAGGGGCAGAATCACCTCCCTCAACCTCTTGGCCACATTTCTTTTGCTGCAGCCCAGGAGGCGGTTGGCTTTCTGGGCTACAAGTGCACGTTGGTGGTTGATGTTGAGCTTCTTATCCACCAACAACCCTAAGTCCTTTTCCTCAGCAATCCATTATCTGCCCAGCCTGTATTTGTGCTCAGGGTTGCCCCGAGGTAAGGTTGTCTTCAAGTCTTGAAGATGTGCTTCTCAACTGAACCATAAGGTGATGATGCAGCTAGAGTACAGCTGAGCCTCACTCTTTCCATCTTTAAAATTGAGATTGTCACACTGAGGTTTAGCTGATGTTTGAGAAGCACTTGGAGAACCCTGGCTAGGGAATGCTGCATTTACTACACAGGCCTGTCAGTTTCATCTTTGTGCAGAACAGGATCCAGAAATCCTGATCACACAGCTGTGTCTGAGACCAGAATGCTGCAGCTTTTGACTCTTAGGACTGCTTTAATTTTGGCTGCTGGAAGGAGCAGTTTGCCCTACTGCATCTGAGAGTGCAGTATATATTGTGTCAGATTTACTGTATCCTTTAGGGACCAGTCACCTCTTTTTTTTCCTTAAAAGTAGGAGATTGATCACACAACATGATGCAACAGGCAAGTCCCAACTAGGAGCAGTCTGAAATGTGTTCCTTTTGGGAACCTTCCTTCTGAATTGCATTTTGTCAAGATCCCTGAAGGCACATAGGAGTCAGCAACCATTGACTGGGGACCTAAGCAAGATCAGTCCACTCTGTCTTGGGGCTCTGAATTTTTAGTTGGGTTTTAAAGCATGCATTGCCCTCATCTCTGCCTCAGTTGTTACAGCTCTGCATGAGCACTTTGCTCACGTATTTCTGTGGGTTTCATCTTGTTGGTGCAGACAGGCTTGGTGGGGATGTGTCCTCTCCCACCTGGACTATTTGGGGCCCTGCCCATGTAGAGGTTGACCTTCCTTATTCCGGTGACAGGTCCTTGGTGGATCACCTGGGGAACGACACCCTTCTTCTGGTGGCTGGGGACCATGGCATGACAGAGACCGGGGACCATGGTGGCGACAGTGAGAAGGAAGTGAATGCAGCACTGTTTGTATACAGCAAAACACCTCTATTTGGCACGGGCCCTCCAGAGGTGAGAAGAAGCTGATCTTTAGCTGTCACTGCCTTAGGGAGGCATCAGGGGTGAAAGCTGCAACCGAATGGGACTGTTTAGATTGAGAGGGCTGGGGAGTCTGCCACCTTTCCCAAGAGTGGAAAGGCTGGCACCGGGTGCAGGTGACTGAAGCATGTGGGACCCATGTTGAGGCCCTTCCAGCTGTGAGGGGTGTTTGAATGGGGCTGGGTGAGCTGTTAGACAGCCAGGGCCAGACCCAAGGACCTGCAGCTCATGACAAGGATCCTCACCTCCACAGGGCATCCATGGGGAGCTGGGCGTTGCCTCTGCCTTCCCCTGTGTTTTCCCACTCCCGGCTTCCCTACATTCCCCTCTGAACCGGGATGCCTTCCCTACCGTCCTCTAGCCTGACTGAAAAACTGTGTTGCTCTGTTCTTTCTGAATTTCCGATTCCTCCCCTGTCTCTCCAGGAGCCTGAGGCTGTTCCCCAGGTGAACCTGGTGCCCACGGTGGCCCTGCTGCTGGGTGTGCCCATCCCCTATAGTAACATCGGGGAGGTGATGGCTGAGCTGTTCTCCGGGGATGGCGACGCTGTGTCTGCAGCCTTGCAGCAGCTCTCAGTCTATCACATCAATGCCAAGCAGGTACGGCCTATGGCAGGCCTCCCCATTGAGCTAGAGAGGTGAAGAAATGGCTTTTTAAGCACAAACCTCTTCTGTTTGGTGAAGATGGGGCAGTGACATGGTGTTATTTTCGTGGGGAACTTATTTTGAAGAGTTACCTCTTTGCAGTGTTTGCTCCAGTAAAAGGCAGCACTGTTTTCTCAAAAGAGAAGTGGGAGACACCTGTTTAGCGTTTGGTGGTGAGTGCTGTGGTGAGGATAATACTGTCTGGGAAGGTGGCATTCGCTTGAGGATGAGGGTTTGTCCCAGGAGGTCAGAGGTGGATTTGGTAACTGTGGGGAGGCTGGCTCGTTCCTCAAGGCTGAAGATGATTAGGAGCAAGTCTCCTTGATGGAGATTCAAGAGTACAAATGGATGTTTCAATGCTGCTTCAGTTTTGGAGGAGAAACAATGTTAGCTAAAAAGCTTTTCTAGATTAATGGCAGAAGAAAAACCATAGCAAAGAGCTACATAAAAGAAGAAGATAGCAGAGTAGGATAGAAAAGGAACAGTTTACACCAAGCACAACTAGATACAGGTCCCCAAGAGCTGAATGACAAAATTTGAATGAGAGTGATTATACCAGATAGAAAAGAAGCCCAGGCAATGGAGCAAACCATCCACCAGGGCAAGCACAGAAGATGTGAAGGCCATCTGTTGCAGCTCTGGGCATGGTGCAGAACCAGATGTGCTGGATGCATTGCAAGGCCTGTGTCTCAGCTAAATGCTACGCAGGCTTTGAGGGTCCCCTGAATTGCCAGGAGCACAGAAATAACTCCTCCAGCCCCCATCTAGCTCCTTGGTGTGCCAGCTGTACAGCACTGGTGCAAGTCATTGAGGAGCTGGAGAGGACATGGTTGCTGATGGGAAGACACAAGTGTTCAGTCTCTCCGCTCTGTATTCATGGAGCACCAGATTGCTTTGTCATTTAAAGATGATAGTGTATGGTACTGTCCATTAGTCACTGAGGAGATCGATCATCATCTGTTAGGAATTAGCGTTATTCAGTCCTGCCTGTTTAAATATTTGCACCCGTTTGTCTGAGAGGGCTCAGATCATGTTGGTTTTGAAGAAGCTTTTGCATACCAGGGAGGTCACGCAGGCCTGCGAGAGAGCTGCTGCCTATGTTTGCCATTCATGGGCAGGGACAGGCCGATTCTGCCTGTGCTCTGAGGTGACTGGAGAGCATGTTTTAAAGTATTGGTATGTTTCAGGGCTTGAGCAGATCTATGCTGCTGAGCAGCTGGATGCTTGTACAGTTGCTTTGCCCGGGGTAATGCCCTTTTAAGACTCTTTTTTATGACTTTGGCGTCATACCTGCTTCTGTTCCTGTCCTACGCTCTCCTGAGCCTATGGTACAGTGGGTTAATGCGCCTGTATCAAAGAAGAAGGAGCAGTTTGATGTGACCTGCTATAAGCTTTTTAATTTGATGTCTGTCCTCAGGCAAACAATGTCAGTTTGACATCAGGTGCAGATTAATAACTAGTAGTGACTCAAAGTTGTGGGGGAAGTTTGCCTTATTGTTGCCAAAGTCTCTGCATAAAAGCCCTTGGTGATGCATAGCGTTACCAGAGGAGCACCTGCAGGTGAGGAGCTGAGAGGAGTCAGTGTGGCTGTTGGGAGGGGTATGTCACTTGAGAAGGGTGTCTTCTCACTTTGGCTGAGAAATTGTGTTTCCTCCTGGTCATATTCTGGATTTGGGTGACCATCCCTGGGTGATGCAGCTGGGGACAAGCCTGTCCCAGCAGGGGCTGGTGGATTTGGGGCTGTTTCTATTCCGAAGGGGCTGTGTGAGGCAACGAATCCTGTTCCTGGTGTTCCCAGTGTAGCTGTCTGACCCTGTGTCCCCTCTCCTGTAGGTGGACCGCTTCCTGCACTCATACTCGCTGGTGGCTCAGGACCTGCCAGCAGAGCAACTCCAGCGCCTGCAGGAGCTCTTCTCCAGCGCCGTGGAGGAGCACACTCAGCTCTTGGCCCAGGTGCAGGGAGTGACGGTGCTGCCTCCAGAGCTGGAGTCCAGACTGGGAAGCCTCATCGGTCGCTTCCAGCGCTACCTGCGGGAGGCACGGGCTGTGTGCACCCAGTCCTGGGCCCGCTTCCATCCCCTGCGAATGGTGGGGGGCTGCACCCTCATTGCTGCTTCCTGCTTGCTCTGCTACGTGACCTCAGAGCTGGCCTCAGCGTCAGACTCTTTCTATCGCAGCTGCCTCCTGTACCCGCTGCTTTGGGGCCTCGCGGTGGCTGTTCTGCTCGGGCTGGCCCGTGTGTTCACCCAGGAGGGGCTGGATCTCCTCCTGGTGTCATCATGGGCAGCCGCAGCTTCTCAGCTGGGTTTTTTCTGGCACTGGTGGGGCCGGCATCCCAAGCGAACCCGTTTGGCAGGCAGTCACCCACCTTTGGCCAGTGTTGGCCTGAGGCAGAGGTTGCGAGTGTGGCTAGGGCTGGCCTTCCCCATGAGCATTCTGCTCTTCCGCTGCGGAGCTATGTTCTCCGATAGCTTTGTGGTGGCCGAGGCCCGGGTGGCCCCGTTCCTCCTGGCCTCCCTGGTGATGTTGCTGGTAGGGAAGCTCCACTGGGACGGTCGCCTGACTGTGCCAGAAGGCCCCAGGCAGCAGCTCCTTGGCTTTTCTTCTTACAGAAGAGAGATCTGGTACCTGCTGTGCCTTGTGGCCATGCTCCTGGTCTGCGTGCGCCTCTCCGGTTTCTTCCACCAGTGCCGTGAAGAAATCCCTCAGTGCCGGCCCTCTCTTTTCCTCTCCCCCCTTGCCAGCCTGAGAAACACACGGGCCAAGAACCTCTTCTACCTCCTGTGCGTGGCCTTGCTGGCTGGGCTGGTCTATGCAGTGCGGAGCTGGCTGCGACACTACGGCAACCTGAACAGCTCGGACCCCCTTGTGCTCTTCGTGCGCTGGGGTTTCCCACTCGTGGTCCTCTGCATTGCCTGCTACTGGGCCGTTGCCTCCAGCGCTGACGACTCCCTTGGCAAGCTGCAGGAGCTGGTGCAAGTGGCAGTGGTTGCCTTTCCGTGGGCTGTCTATGGACTAGCATCCGTGGGGCTGCTGCTCCTGCTGTGCAACCCCATGACGGTGTTCGCAAAGGACACGCGGGAGCCGGCAGGATCCATCGTCACTCCCTACCTGGGGGTTCCCAGCTCTGAAGTCGACTTCCTCCACGTCATCCCTCAGATCTACAAGAGGATGCAGGAGTCTCAGAAGAGCCGCCTGGAGCAGGGCAGCTGCAAGGCCACCGTTGCAGCGTACGGGCTGGGCAGTGTGTACTCAGCAGCCCTGGTCATAGCGCTCACCCTGCTGGGCTTCCTCTTGATGCTCCTGCACAGTGAGCGGCTGAGTCTCGCCTTCCTTCTCCTCTTCCTTGAGGCCTTCGTGCTGCTGCACATCCACACGCGTGCCAGGGGCCTTGCTGGAGATGCTGGTGAGTCAGGGCTCAGTAGAACATCCTCTGGATGTGCAACCTGGGCCTTATATGCAGTGACCTTGTATTATTTCCAGTGGGAGAAGCAGAGCCCAGTTGCTGCTCTTAGGAAATGACGGTGCACTGATCCTCAAGGAATCCTTCTAGTTTTTTTAGAGCTGCTTACATCCCCTAGGAGAAGAGAGATACATGCAGCAGGGATGTAACACTGGAGGAGTCATCCCTTGTGCTGGGGAAAGGGGGCTCTACACTCATTCTTTCTTCCCAGGATGTGAGCAACCACCAAACCCCACTGCTGCTGAGAGAGTCCAGTAGCAGGATGGGCAGCAGAGGGAAAGCCTGGCCCCTCACAGTATCTGTGCTGGGACCTTGACTGGTTTCTGTCTCAAAAGAGAGTGCGGAAGGGGAGCCTGGAAGAAAAGTCAATAGGCTTTTTTTGATCGTGTATCTGTCTGGTGCCTTGATGCTGATCGATAACTCTCTCTTTTTCTCTATTTTTTTTGTCTCTCAGAGCCTTTTTCGGTGCCCTGGTATGCAGTCATCTCCTGGCTCCTTGCTGCTTCGCAGTTCTTCTATTCCACAGGCCACCAGCCCATCTTCCCGGCCATCCACTGGAATGCAGCCTTTGTGGGCTTCCACTTTGACCACAGCACAAACCTCCTGCCTGCTGTCCTGGTGGGCGCCAACACCTTTGCCTCCCATATCCTCTTTGCAGGTAAATCAGTTTCTTCCTGGGCTGTTGAGCCTGAGCAGACACAGCTCACTGCTTTGCCTTGTCTGGAGGCGTGCAGGCTGAGCACGAGGCAATGAAGGCTCCAGCACCAGCTGAACAGCAGCGTCATCGCTGTCCCTTTCTGGGGCCACAGAGCCGCCCGTGGCCTGCAGCCTCCATGCAGTTGTGCCTGACCAGCAAATTGGAGCTGGGGTATATGCTTCCTGCACGTCCAGGGCATGATGGCAGAGCCTAGACTGCTCCTCACCTCCTGGGCTCCAGTAACTTCATGTGCCTTTGTCCTCGAGGTAGTTGGCTGCCCTCTGCTCCTGCTCTGGCCCTTTGTGTGTGAGATGCCCAGCTCACAGAAGAGGAAGCCCAAGAAGGAGACCCGGGAGGAGCTGCAGGAGGTGGAGGAGCACATGATGGAGATGAGGCTGTGGGAGTCCCCGGAGAAGTTTTTCACTGCTCTACTGCAGCTGGGGCTGAAATACCTCTTTGTCCTTGGGACACAGGTACGGATGGAGGCAGGATGGCTGTGGGGAGGGCTGTTTAAGAGGAAACTGGTGTGCTGTGAGAGAAAGGGGTCAGCCAGGGCACAGACAGGCCCAGGGGTGATATCTCTGGTTGCAGGTCGAGGAGTAGTTGCACAGGGCCTCTTCTCAGCCATGCCACTTACTCTGTGCTTTGGGGAGGGCTCCAGTGCAGAAGGCGCAGTATGGATTAGGGTGCTTTTCATAACCATCTGCCTGGAATGGGAGTGCCTGTTCAGAAACTGCAGGGCTATAATCCTGCTGCCCCTCTTCCCAGCCATGCCCATCTATTTTGCACCAGCTCTACTTTCCATCTGATGCTGTGCTGTGCTGTGCTGATGTAGGGGGCTAAACACTAGAAACCTAATCCCGTGGAAGGAGCGAACAGGGTTCCGGTGTTTATCCCTTCAAATCATTCTCCTGTGTGGTCAGACCAGAGGCAGTGCGAGGGAGGGGGCAGGCCCTGCAGGAGGAGAGCAAGGGTGCCCCTCTCAGTGAGGTATTAGGTGAGGTTAGTCACAGTTTGAGCCCTCCCTTATGCTGTCCCAGACTGGCCCCAGGAATGCCCATGTGTATCCCAGGCTACTTGTGTTCCCTGACTTGAAGACACGATGCAAGGGATGCATGCTTATTTCTGGTGAGCACTGTACCAGCCTCTCTGGTGTGTGCAGTTCAGTAGAATCATAAAATGGTTTGGGCTGGAAGGGACCTTAGATCATCGAATTCCAACCCCCCCCGCCACGGGCAGAGACACCTCCCACCAGACCAGGTTGCTCAAAGCCCCATCCAGCCTGGCCTTGAACACTTCCAAGAATGGGGCATCCACAACTTCCCTGGGTAACCTGCTTCAGTGTCTCACCACCCTCACAGTAAAGAATTTCTTCCTAATATCTGATCTAAATCTCCCCTCTTCCAGTTTGAAGCTATTACTCCCCCCCGCCAGTACCACCTTCAGATGTGAACCTAGTGCCCAGGAGGCCTCTCCAGAGTCTCTTGTAACTTGTTTTTCCTGATCTCCCCCACAGCTTCTGGCCTGTGTTTGTGCAGCTATGATCCTCAGGAGGCACCTCATGGTCTGGAAGGTCTTTGCCCCAAAGTAAGTCCCAGGAGTTGCTCTGATGCTGGGTTAGGGCTCATATTCCTGACACCTTGACTAGAGTTCATAGACAGTAATATTGGAAGAGACCCTGTGATCAACTTTCCAACATCGTACCTAGCAGAGGCTGTAGGACTGTCCTTAACTAATTTATACTTTAAGTTCAGAAGCTGGAGTTGAGTTAGAGCCTAGAAATTTCTCCTTATCTTGATTTCCAAGGACACACAATGCCACCTGGAAAATAAGAATATTCAGGGCAGAGAGCCAAAGGTGAGGACACTGGAAATGGTGTACCCAGAAATGCTAAACTAGCAAAACTTTGGGCTAGTAGGAATGTGGGGTGGCCTGTACCCCTGAGGGATTCAAAATCCCACCTGGGTGATGTCCTGAATGACCTCTAAACCAGAGGCATGCTTGGCTTCCAGGTTGCAGGCAGCAACTGCTATGGAGGGAATGTAATTCAGGTTTTAGGATCTAGGGTGCTACTGGCCTCTCACTGTCAGGAAAGTCAGTCTGCTGGGAGTGAGGGCAGCAGCCTGTCCTTGTGGGCATGCTAGCTGTGATATCCTCACTGCCTCTGTTGTACCTGCAGGTTCCTCTTTGAATCGCTGGGCTTTGTGGTGAGCAGCATCTGCCTCCTGCTGGGGATCTCCCTGGTGATGCGTGTGGACTGTGCTGTCAGCACCTGGTTCAGCCACCTTCAGCTCAGGTAGCATTGGAGATGCGGGGAACCTGACGCGCTCGTCGGCCGAGGCTGTGGTTGTCTCCTCACCTCCCTGGGGCCGGGAGGGATACACAAGCCACCAGCAACGAGTGCCTGCCGACAGCAGTCAGGGATTGTCCCCAGCTCCCTGCCTAAGCACTGCACAAAAGGACCGGAGCCAACTGTTCCCCACTCACTGCGGTGGTGTTTCTCAGCAGTGGAGGTCAGAGCTCTCGCTGGGCGTCTGTAGGCAGCAGGAAGACTCTGCTACAGAAGCCTGAGAAGCAAGAGTCCTGAAGTCCTCCTCTGGAGAAACACCAACAGGGGGTCTTGCTGCTACTTTCCTGACAACTGTCCCCACTGTGCAACTGGTCGGCTTCAGTGGCCAGCAGGGTGTCACCTTGCCTGTGCAGAGACAGTGACTAATGGGAGGGGGCCTGCTGAGGAGCAGAAGGAAGGGAGGAGAGGGAAGGTCCTGCAGCCACCACTTCTCTTCGTGCTCAGTTGTCATGCTGGCATCAAAGTGCACATGGTTATACATTCAGACGGTTCCCAGGGTTCTTCGTGGCAGCTGCTCCTCTGTAAAGTCAGTTGGCTGCTCTGTAGGGAGGGCCCTCCTGCCCATCTCTCCCATTTTCCTTGTCTTCTCACCCTTACGAAGGGCCCCCCTATGAAGGGGATCAGGCTGGGCTGCCCTGTCCAGCCTGAAGTAAGCTCAGCTTTTTTGGGAGGGTGGTAGCAGGGAGAAGCGTGTCCATGACCAAGAAAAGTCTCCAGTTGTGATCTAGGCCTGTCAATGTCCTCTTGGGCTGGGCTGTAGCAGTTAAGGGTCCTGGTCTCTTCCTGAGCTGCTGGATGCTGGCTGTTGGTTTTGAACAGTTGAGGTGCAGCAGGATGCAGTGACAGAGCATTGGCACATCCCCGTACTGGCTTTGATCAGGAGGAATCGGGAGTCCGGAGTAGCTGTCCTAACTGCAGGAGAGGCCTCAGCTCTGGTGCCTGGAAAGCCCTGAGTGGGCAACAACTCTTCTAGGGGTTGGTTTAACCCACTGGTATCTGTGTAGGTTCCTGCTGGTTATGTCACTTTGAAGGGACCCCAGAAACTGTAGCTGATGGCATCTGTGATTTCCACACATGGTGCTCATCTCCCCCTTGACCTTGGTGTTCTGCATGGGAGGTTGTGCCACGAATGAGTTGCCCCAAACCTGCCTTGGCTGCTCGCAGTCAAGGAGACATCGTGTTTCTTTTGGGGCAGAGGAAGGGAACAGCGACCACGGTGCCTGGCCACATCCCAGCTAAATTCCCCCTGCAGTTCCGATGGGAGCTGGGGGTTCCTTACTGCCCCGATCCACTGTGTGGCATTACTTGGTGCTATCAAACCTTTTGTCCCTTTATCCTCCGGGGAGAGCTGAGAACGGCTTGCCTGGGATTCCCGCTTTGGTTTTTCTTCTGGTCCCAGTTGTTTGTTTAACTCATGCACCATGTCTGCCCCTGTTTGAGTTCCTCACTGAAGACTGCTGCCCTATCTCCAGGATCTTCCTCTCTCCTGTCCCAGGGAAAGTGTCTCATCACCTCTCTCATTGTTTCACTTCTCACCATTACGCCCAAGCACCCCGTCACTGTGGAAAATGGCTCCTGAGGGCAGGTTCAGTTTTCTATTCTACCCCTGCAAAATGCTTGCTCAGGTGTGAGGGTGCAATTCCAGGGAGGCTTAAACTTCTCTGAATTTTGGTTTTCCATTGCCTGGCCCCCTCCTGACCTGCTGGCTGTGTTTTCACACCTCACCCTCCCATCTCCTGTCCTGCTTGATTTCACACCAGCACTAGTGCAAGGGGAAGCTGGAGCCAGCAGGAGCACATCTGCCTGTGGTTAGATGGGCTTAAGCAATCCCACCCTTAAAAACAGGTTATTTGCTCTATACTGTGACTCCCTTGGTGGCCAGAACGTTCTCGGTGCTGAGGGGACCATGCTGATGGAGAGATGGAGAGTATGGGGTTGGAGTTAGCAGCTACCCAGTGAATTTTCATTTAGTGTGAGGTTAGTCTAGATAACACATGTTGCTAAACCCCGAGCCTGGAGGCCCAGAAGGTTTTGTTGTAACCTGGTCAGGACCTTGCTGCCCAGCTGTATTTGTGCTGGCAGACAGAACCCCTTACAGTTGGTCGTGCTGCAGAACTGGCCCCTGATGTCCCCACAGCTGCCACCCAGGCCCCTGGGCTTCATTCTCTCCCATCTTTGGGACAAGTGTGCTGTGGCCACCATCGTGCTGCTGGGCCTCCCCGTGCCCGTTGTTCATGGTTAGAGCACTCGGACAGTGCTTGAGGCGTCTTCTCCTCCTCCGCCCATGCCTTCCACCTGGGGGCTCACGGCCCCCGGGGGGGCTGGGGCAGAGCAGGGAGGGGGACAGCAGAGCTGCAGCACCGTGAAACCACGCAGACGTGTCTCGCCAGAAAATAGACAAACCTCACAGTGACAGAGCTGGGAGTATGTCCCTGTCGCTGCAGCGATGCCAAGGAGTGCTTGTTGCTCAGCCAAGGCACTGCTGCTACACCAAAGAAATTCAGATTCAAGAAGAACAAGTTTTCCAAGGGCTGGAGATGCTCTTGCTTTCTTCCATTGACTTTTTTTTTAGCCTTTCCTGGCTGCCCTTGAGCTGATGTTTGGCTGCTGTTCTCCTGAGTGTGCTGGGGATAACGGACTTAATGCCGGTCCAAGGCTTGGCCACCTTGGAAGTGTGCTGCTTATGCTAGAGCAGCCGTGGCTGTCTCTGTTGGTCTAGAACCCCAAGGAGTGTCCTGAGAGAGGTTCCCGCTGATCCAAACCAAGGCTCTTTGGGAAACCCGGTGTCCTGGGAAGCCATCTCTGCCCCATTTACCCCTGCTGAGGTTGTCACTGGAGCCTGCTGGGGTTCTCTCCTGGAGCAGTTATTCCAAACGGTTTGTTTCCAGGCCCCATGTCCCTTGGCTGAGCGTGACAGGGGACACATTGTCCTCGGTGTGCTCCACAAAGCTGCTGCTCGTTGGGCTTTTGGAAGCATTGTGCTTGTGCTCCATGGCAGGGCTCCTGCCCAGCGCCCTGTCCCCCTGCTGGGAAAATTCCCTGGCCCAGGCCAGCAGAGGGACCATGTGTCCCGTGGTCCTGGCACAGGACAGGGGTGGAATCGTGTCTGGTGACCGAGAGCTACCACCACTGGGAAGGGTGGTGGCTTCTGGGGGCATCTCCCTGCCCTGATCCCTGGGGCTGGCACTGCCCTTGTGTCTATCCCAGGGGGTGACGCTGCTGCAGGGGGACCAGGGCTCCATCTGCTGCCTGTTCCACACCCGTCCTTTGGTCCCATCTCCCTTTGTTCTTCCCTCAACGCTTCACACTGAGGCAGGGTCACGTTCCCAGTGCCTGTGTCTCCCCTTCCCGGGGTGGGGGGTGGGAAGCGCTGCGCTGTCCCCCCAGCTCCTACTTGACTCCCTGCATGACTTGACGCGAGACTGTCATTTTATTATTATTATTTGTTGTTGTTATTAACCTCTCTGTGCCTCAGTACCCAATTTGGGGTAAAAAAAAAAAAAGGGGATGGACCCAAGTTCTGGAAAGCAGTTTGGGAGCTCTGCGTGCAACGTGGTGCTATGCTTTCCTGGGTATATCTGGCCATTAATGCTTCCTTTCCCATTCAGCTTCTACACCGGGAAGGTGGAAGTGATGCTTGAGTAGGAAGTAGAGCCTTTTTTCCTTCAAAAAACGCCCAAACCGGGTAAGCTGGCAGCACTCATTCACCCAACAGCTCGGCCTCTGCGCTGCCGTGATCCTCGGGGCCGGTGCCCCACATCCAGCCCGCTTTTGCGACCGCCAGCCTGCAGTACCTGGCGTGTGGGGGCCGCTTCGTTAATTAAACAACTGCATTGGTTAATCGGTGGTGGTGAGGAGATGGGGAGAGATATTTGCCGTACGGGGCTCTGGAGCTAATGTCTGCAAATAAATAAAGCCGTGCGGTGGCAAGGTGGACGGTGGTCGTCTCCTTCGCGACCTCGGTGTTGGCCTCGGGCAGCCGGGACTCCACGGGTTGCCACCGCGGCGGCTTCGCGGGCGACGAAGCTTGGTCCTCCTCGGCCACCGCCGTTCTGGCGGGAAGGCCGCCGGCCCCGCCCCTTATCCTACGCTTGGCTGTTGCCTTGGAGATCGATGGTACCTGACAGTCTGGCTCGCCAATCGCGGGTGGCGGCGCGGCGGACGTTGACCAATCAGAAGGAGGCGGGAGGAGAGCGGCGGGAGAGGGCGGGCGGCCATGAAGCGGCGGCGGCGGCCATGAAGCGGCGGCGCGGGTCGCCTCCGGAACCGGGCTGCCTGCAGGCCTGGGCCGCCGAGAACCGGGCCCTGACTGAGCGCTGGCGGGTGCGACGCGTTCCCTCTTCCCTTCTTTCCCTGAGCCCTGGGGCCGCCCTTCCCGGGGTCGGCCCTGCCTCCGGTGCCGGTTGTCATGGGAACGCCGCTGGCTGGGGGTAGGCCGTAGCCTTCCCGGCGGCCGCGGGGCGGGCTCGTCCCCCTCGCCGGCTTTTCCCTTCGCTGGGTCGGTGGGTGAGAGTTTCCCTTGCAGGCAGCCTGGTGCTCGCGTCCCGGCGGAGTGGTGAAGCGGGAGGTGCGGCAGCAGCAAAGGGGCTTCAGGGAGCTGCTCTTGAGGATGCGGGGTGAGTGGCGGCCCGGTAGGCTTGGGCCGGCCTGCTTTGAGCCTGGCCTTCATCCTCCCTCTTGGAGCTTGTGGGCACAGAAGCACCGGCTCCCGGGCACTGGCGTTTACTGGGCTGCAGCTCTGGTATCTCTGTGTAAGAAACAAACTTCTGAAGGGAGAGGGGTGAAACGATCCAAAGCTGAACTGTGCCTGTTAAAGGGCTTAAGGCTTAGCTCCACTTTCTTCCTAATCTTCTTACCTGGAAGTGTGGGCAGTGCTTTGATGTTTCTGGAAAAAAAAGAGGTAAACTTTGTTCTGGGAAGCTGGGGAAGGGGCTCCCTGCCACAACCACGGTACAGAGGAAGCTTGATGCAAGGGAGGGAGATGCAATGAGGAAAACCTGTGCAAAAGGGTGGATATGTATTGGAAGAGGGTAGGTTATTGATGCTCTTTTGGGAGAGCTGAATGGTCTCAGTTCTGGAGGACTGCAGCACCAGGGTAGCTGGGGAATGGATGTCTAAAGCAGTGGCAGTACTTGGAAACGTGACACCTGCTGTCTCTCTAGGTGCTCCCGTTCCTAAGCTGTTAAATATCACCACCACCACAAGAAGAAGATACTTGCCAGTTCACCTTTGTTCTTACAAAGCCAGGTGGTGACACCTTAGCATGGACGGTTGTTGGGTTTTTCCTAACCAGCTCAATTTCTTGTTGGGTTGGCTGTGATCACAGGGCTGCCAGCTGCTCTTCCCACCCTGCCTCTGGAGCTTACTGTCCTCTACAACTCAATGCTTTTTACTACGGGAGCATCTGACTCTGCCATCAAAGAAGAAGCAGAAGGAATACACCAGGGGCTACTCAGGGGTAAGAAGATTGTTTTCTGTATGGGGGGGGCTCCTTGGGGCAATTCTCTGTTCTTTAGACAGGTGTGATGAGTGGCTGGAGGTGGAGGGGGGGATGTGAGCAAGGAAGCCTGTCTCTGCCAGGAAGAGCAGGAGGTGGGCTGGGTTGTGACCAGGGATGATGTCCAGCTGCCTGATTGGCTGTGTGCTGCTGCCTGCAGGGACAGGCCAGAGATATTAAGGGAAACAAGAGTTTGTAAGTCTCTAGCAAAGTTTTAGTGATGGTGGAAAACAAGTATTTTCTTTAATTATGGTCTGCTGGCTTCAAAGAAAACTCACAGAAATAGGCTGCAGGTCACAGGAGGCCCTGCAGTGTTGACACATGCTTGGCCTGGGGCAAGTGACCTCAGGAGGCCTCAGCAGAACTGGAGTCATAGTTCTCAACCATGTGTTGTCTCCTGAGTGTGCTGCTGCTAACTCTACTGTTGGAGAGATTGGTTTCTGTGCTGCTGAGGTGCAGCCAGTGCTGTAGCCTCATTCCTTCCCTTACTATGAGGAGCCTAAGCTTGCTTGAGCCTCTCTCACTCTTAAGGGTGTCTGTTACAGGGCACCGATCTGTTGTCTCACAGCTGGGTGTTTTGTTTTTTGTTTGTTTGTTTTTCAGTTCTGGAGGCTTGTGGGGCATGTGGGCAGGATCTAAGTACCGAGGAGCTGTGGCAGAAGGTGCTGCAGGAAGTAACTGTGGAGGAGCTACAGGCACCTTTGCACCGACTGGGGGCCCTGCAAGCTGCGTGGTGGCTGGCAGCCAGCCGCCTGGGAAGCACTGCTGGCCTCTTCAGGCTCTTGAGCAACGCTGAGGTAACTGGGCAGGGGCGGGTGCTGCACAGCTCCCAGTGACCTGCACTGGAGTAGCTGCAGATATACAAATACCCGCGGGTTTGCTAAAGGACACAGAGCCGGTATAGATACTGTCTTTGTCATAAACCCTGCTCTGCAAAATGTTGCCATGGCATTTGGAGACCTGAACTCATCAGCGCTGCCCAATCAGCATGAGCAATCCTCTCCCTGGCATCCCAGCACAGCCTAATGGCCCTGAGCGCATTAATGAGTCTCAGAATATCTCCTCCCTGTTGGGGCCCTGGACCTCAAGGTGTGAGAGAGGAGAGTTGGGCTGGCTAGAGCGGGCTGCAGGTGGACTTGCAGCCTCTGCAGCGAGCAAGCTATGAGCAGCTGGCTGCAGAGAAAGCTTCCCTGATAATTATGAGTCTGCTGAGGAGTCCCACCTTGTTGAATGCCCTCTGACAGCACTTGAGTCTGCGTTGCCAGGAGCCCCTCAAGGTGCACCTTGCTCTGAGGTGGGGAGGTGCTGCCTCAGGCCAGGCAGGAATCACTGCAGCGAGAGAGGTGTAGTTGCAGTGAGGGGTGGTAGGACATTGCTCCCCAGCACAGAAAGTGCCATCAAAGCATTTGGTGGGACCTCTGTTTCCCTGTGCCCTGGGATCAGTGTTTCCTGCTTTGCTTAAACATTCCCTCCTCACTCTCCTCTGTGCATTCACAGGACCCAGGAAGAGCTCGCTGCAGCGAGGGGGAGAACGAACTCCTCTCCCTGCTCAAGGCATGGCGAGTACCTGCTGAAGGGGCCTCCCTGCCCCTTGTACAGAGCACCGAGGACTTGAAAGAGATCCTCTGCACTGCAGCAGCTTTCCTGCAAGGTTCGTGTGGAGGAGCTACTCAAGGCAGCAGAGCTTTCCACTGCTCTCCTGTCCTAGGATCCCCCTCGCCTGGCCCTTATCCTGGTTTCTCTTCCCAAGCAAACCTGCCTTTGGGATTTTCTCAGCTGTTCCTTTGAAGAGGGTCTGGGTTAAGCCTTGTGGTCTCAGCTTTGCCATTCAGTAGTCAAAGAGCCTCAGTGCTTTTTCCCCAGCTGAGCCTTTCTCTCCACTGTCACAAGGTTCCTCTTCCTGTCTGTGGCTTTAAGTAGGTGTCTGAGCCCTGCAGTGATCTTGTACAAAGCAGAAGGCTGACAAGGTACTTAGGGGGATTTTCTTTTCTTCTGTCTTGCTTCTGGCACCCGCCTTGTTGCAACCGCATTGCTCCTGTTGAATGATGGTGCTGCGGAAGCCACACAAGCTGTTGTGCAGCTTTGTAGCCTGACGTTGCAGCAGGTGATTGACTCTGCATTCTGTCTGCTGCATTCTGTCGAGCTTGTGGTTTTCCCTTGCTCACTGCCATGACAAACCCAGCAGCTCCAGGGCCAGCTAGTACTGCCTTGCTCTGATCAGGCTGACATGGGGACTTCCTAGAAGGAGGGAGGGCAGGAGGTCCACAGACCTCTTGAAAGCTTCTAGGGTGGCAATAGCACATCCATCGGGGATGTGGCAGATGTGACTGTGATGTAGGCACATGAGAGTGGCCTCAGAGCTTGAAATGAGGACTGAAAGGAAAGCAAATACTATTTGTGATAAATACTCATGAATTAATATCCCAAAGCATCCTGATGGGAAGGGGCCAGATGTGCTGGAAGAAGTCTTTCAGAGATTCTGTGGATGTGGATGAATGCATAGGTGGACCTGCCCAACTCCTACTGCCTTTTTTCTTGGTATCTGGGCTTGGAAGCTGCTATTATTTCTGCTAGACCTTCCCATTGAGTGGCTTGTTCTCTTGCAACACCATCAGACCAAAGATGGCAACTTGGCACCATCCTGCTATGCGTTGCTGGGTGCTGAGGAGATCAGGCAGGTCCCTGTGGGACTGGGAAGAAAAAAGACTTGTTTGGGAACCGGGCAGGGTGGGAAGGGGAGCAGCAGAGCTGAGGTGTTCAATCTGTCCTAGGGCTGCAGGAGCTGGAGGCTGGCAATTTCTCCACTGCCCTCTCCCTCCTTCAGGAGGCTGCGGGAGGATTCTGTTCCAAGAGGGTCCTGGCCCAGATCTACACCTGCCTTGGCTGCTGTGCTCAGCGAATGGTAATGGCCAGACCTCTTCCCTGTCTCTCGGTGGGGAGAGGTGAAACGCAACTGAGAGCCGTGTGGGGAGGTTCAGGCTAATGTCAGCGCTGCCTCTGCATGGTCCTAGGCTGCTGGGGCAAGGGCAAGACTTGAGCAGAAGCTGCCCTTGTGGCCCCAGCCTCTTTGGGCACCTGCAAAATCCAGGCAGGGATTTTTTCTGAGTGCAAAAGGTTGCTGCAAAGAGGGGAGCTTAAAAACCAGCCCAAGGAGGACTGCCTTTGGCTGAAGTGGGGATCGCTGGGGAAGCAGAGCAGGGATCCAGATCCCACTGAACAGTAAAGATGTCAGCAAAATGTCCTTGCAACACGTGTCTCTTCCTGTCTAACTAGGGCAAGCTTCAGACTGCCCTTCAGCACCTGAAAAAGGCCCTCCAAGTGGACTTCCAGTGCCTTCCTGCCCTGTCCCATGTGGCAGCAGTGTACCAGGAGCTGGGGGAGACTGAGGCAGAGCTGCAAGCCCTGGCTTTGCTCTATGAGGTTTGTCTGCTTCCTCTAGTTCTGTGTTGATTTTTGCCCAGCAGAGCCTGCACAGAGCTTCAAGTAGGCTTCTGCCTTCTGGGTGTGTGTGTGTGTCCCTGTTTGACCCTAGAGGGCTCCCCAGAATAGACTACAGCAATGCAGCCAATGTGCTGGAGTGCCCAGACTGTGGGCAGGAAGGAGCCTAGTGAGGTCTGAAACTCCTGCTCAGCACCTGACTGTTGGATGTGGCCATTTCATGTTCTTGGTGGCCTGGGAGAAGAAGTTATACCCCAGTGTCAGAACGTACCAGTCTATTAATAAACTTCCTAGTAAAGAAGCCTTTAAAGGCAGATTATGGCTGTGGTGGGGTGTGCGTTAGCTGAAGCAACCTTGGTCTGCCTGGGAGGAGTGGGAGCAGCAGACATGGAGTTATCTCTTCAGCTGTTTGAAATCCCTAAGGTACAATCCTAGGAGGGATCTCTCTCATTACGAATAGCCTAAGATCCGGTCTAACTAGGTCTGTGGCTGCAGTGGGAGATGGTGTCCCAGGCAGCTCAGAGCTTCTTGAACTGAAAACCTGAGGTGATCTGGGGGATCTTGCACACATTCTGATGCTGTGTGGAGATCAGAAGTCTACCTGTCCCTGTGTGGTCTTGGTTATTCTTCCTAGAAGCAGCCATGCTGGAGTGAGTGAGAACAGCGTAGCTGTGCTTGTGAAGTGCAGCGTTTCTGCTCGTCTGGGTGCAGCCCAGAGAAGCTGTGGATGCCCCATCCCTGGAGGTATTCAAGGCCAGGCTGGATGGGGCTTTGAGCAACCTGCTCTAGTGGGAGGTGCCCCTGCCCACGGCAGGGGGCTTGGAACTAGATGATCTTTAAGGTCCCTTCCAACTCTAACCATTCTATGATCTCCAGATGCCAGAAGTGGCAAGTGATTGCAGCTGCTGGGGA
>JAOTQQ010000019.1:10632627-10643116 GCA_026546715.1 Gallinago undulata | reverse complement strand
TTTAAGGTCCCTTCCAACTCTAACCATTCTATGATCTCCAGATGCCAGAAGTGGCAAGTGATTGCAGCTGCTGGGGACTTGACCAGCATTGTGGTGACCATATTTTCTGTTCCTGTTTCACAGGCTCTGGAAAAAAACCCTCCAGTGGCTGCTTCCTCTAGTCCACATTTCCTAATCCGAAGACAGCTCCCTGTCCACACTCCAATTCTAGCTTCTCTCCTTCGCCACCACCACCCCTCTGAAGTGAAGTACCTGCTGGCACGACGATGTCTTCAGGATGGGAGGTAAAGGCTCCCCTGCTCTCCTTGCAACAGCGCTGCTTGTTTGGGCTCTGTGGTTTTCTCTGTGCTCCTGGAAATCATTCAGTTCAGTAATGCTGTTGTAGCTCTGCTCAAGTCACAGGTATCATGACCAGAGCAAGTGTGGTGCAGGGAGAACCTGTGGGATCCAGGTTCCATCTGGCTGCTGGGACTTCTTGGGGTCACCCTGCTCCTTCCACCACGTGTTCTGTCCCCTTTGCAGGGTGGCTGATGCAGTGGAACATTACCTGGATTTTCTGGCTCTGCTTCAGGAGGGGCTGGAGCAGCAGGTAGGTGTTGCTGGCAAAGAGGTCCCTTGGTGACTTGATAGGTGAGGTTTTCATCCCCATCCCAAGGCCTGGGTCCAGGCATCACCCCTGGACTCCAGGTTTCAGTGTCTAGCTAGAGTTGTGAAGGAGATGAAGCGATGGGACCTGGCACCTCTGACCTGTGGCATGTCTGCCTTCGGATTCACACAAGAGACCACTTGGCACCGCTGTCTGGAGAAACAGCTTCCCCTTCCTTATGGGGTTTTGGAGTCCTTTACTTCAAGAGTAGGGATTTGCGACCCAGACTCTGCAGAGCTGTTAGACTTTCAACTTCTGCTTCCTCTGACAGGTCCCAGTGTCTGTGGGTGTGGGTCTGAGCTTAGCTGGGTGCTCTGCATTGGTGCATTGCCACTGCTCTTGCTCCCCAGGTGCCCCTAGATGGTGGCTCGCCTCTGCCCAGGATCCCCGAGGTGTTCCTGGAAGCAGCGTCCGCCTTGGAGCAAGTCGGGAGGCACCAGGATGCCATAACCCTTTGTGAGGAGGTCATCAGCCGGACAACTGACCTGATCCCACGGACGTTACGAGTTGGGGAGAGGCTGCAGCAGCCGGAGTGCCTGTCACCAGGGACAGGGCTGTCCCAGCAGAATGAGAGTCTGTGCTGCCTGGCCTGGAGAGCAGCTGGGTACCTGCACCAGGGCTGGGCATGGGGCACTCTGGGCGAGAACAAGGAGGCCATAATACAGTTCAGCAGGTGCCTCAGCGACCTCCTGCGAGTCCAGATCTGCGGGTCTGGCGCTGAACCGGCAGGTAGGATGCTGCAAGGCACCAGGATGGGGCAGGACCTGCATGCTCGCCAGGGCCAGGAGCAAGGCACCGTGACCAGTGTCACCTCTGGCACCACTTGTCCCAGTGAGCTGAGCTCTGCGCTGCGCCAGAAGCTCTGGCTGGTTTGGTTTCGTCAGAGCTCGGTTTGGCCTCAGCTCTGCCTCCTTCCCTGCCGTCTCGGTGACAGTTAAAAGGGTTGTGAAGCAGGAAGGTTCTCAAATCCAGACTTCAGGGAAGAGGTCCGTACTGCTTGTGCAGATGGGCAGCCAAAGGGCAGGCTGGGGATGAGGTCACTGCTCACCACAGCCACGTAATGTACCAAGGTTCTTGGCGTTCTTCACTCTGCCTCCTCTTGGCTCTTCCCAGCCCAGCAGAAAGGCTCACCTCTGCCACCGGGGGGATTGGGGAGCTGGAAGATGAGCAACCCAGAGAAATGTTCAGCCCATCCCAACTGCTAACCTGGCTCAGCCTGCTGGGATGAGGGAGGGAATGTCTTGAGGATGGTGTTTCCAGGTCTGTGTGTCTTCCTGTGCCAGGGAATCTCCAGCCAGAAGTGGAGGTGCTCCAGAAGATCAGGCTGCTCTCCCTCATTGGGAGAGGTACGCAGTTCCTGGAACTGGGGAGGCACAAGGAAGCCTTGCTGGATTTCCAGCATGGCTTGCAGATCTCACCAGGTAGGAGGATTATTTTGGTGAGGAGCAGAGGATTTCCATGAGTTTGCCCCTTAAGGTGCTTTGCTGCATTCAGCAGAAAGGTCTTTATGCTTTAGCCCACCCTTATTTGGATGTCAAGGACTACAGCAGTGCTACTAGTGGTGTTATGTATTTGAGATGCTTCTTTGTCAGCTCACTGCTCTGGAGAAGTAGACCAGAACCCTGCCCTCAGACAGCTTGGAAGTTTCTCTTCCTGACCAAACCCCAGCTGGCTTTCTCCCCCAGAGAGAGTCTCCTTTCCCAGAACACAGCAGCTGGGCGTCTCTCTTCATCCTAGGAAGCAATGTGGCCATGCCTGGTGGCCCAGAAGTCTATTGGGGAGTGGAGTAGGGAGCCGTATGTATCCCAAGTGCAGCCTTAGCATGGCCAGCACTGCTCCTGGGGGTGACCTCCCCCTGTCCAGCACAGGTCTGTGAGCTAGACCTGCTGGTCCCATCCCTGACCTTTCCATCGTCAGGAGGTGCAGGCCTGTCTGTGAGGGGAAAACCCCAACCCAGACATAGATGTGTGTCTTCTGGCTGATGCCACCAGCCTTGGTTGCCAGCCTCAAGGGGCTTAATTAGGGATGGTCACCTCCCCATTACACCACCTCTCCCCATCCTCCCCTCCCTCACCTGGCTCCTCAGCTGCTTTGGCAAGACCCCGGTACCCCACAGCCTATGCTGGGGACCTGGGGCTGAACCCACCACCCTCTTCCTTCCCATGCTGCAGGTGATCCAGCTGCTCTTCCCTACCTGGTGGAGGCCATGTGGAAGCTGGACCGAAAGCCAGAAGCAGCAGCTCGGTGGCAGGAGTTTTCCCGGAGCCCCCCCAGGGAGGATGGGCAGGGAAGGTGTGTAAGGAAGGAGGGATGGGATGGTGGGCACTCCAAGATGTGGTGGTGGATCTGAGGAGCTTCACCCTTCCCTGAGGGGGATGTGGCTCTCCCCCGGGGCTGTGGGGAGCCAGATGGGAGGGAAATAGAGCCGGGGGCTCCATGCAGCCCATCGGATGGGAAATTCCTGGTGGGACCATGGAATCGCCCTCCTCTCTTCCCCCAGGCCCCTCCCGCTCTTCCTGGCCTCCTGCCTCCAATGGGCGGTGTTCCCTCGACGCCAGGACCTCGACAGGAGCATAGGGGACTACCTCGGGGCCCCGCACGGGGACTCCGGCAGCTGACCCCGCCTTCCATCCACGAGGAATTCGGGGAGAAGCCGGATTCCTGAAGGATTGGCGCCCAACAGATGTCCTTTCTCTAATAAAAAATACTTTTAAACTTTTTTTTTCTGTGTTTTTTTTTTTCTGCATCGATCCTTTCTGGCCATGGCCGTGGAGCTGCTCGCAGCCCCTGGGCTGTTTCCTGGGTGGGTGTGAGATCCCTGAATCCCGGCTCTCCCCCCCCCCCGCACACACCCGTGACCACGCGCGGAGCCCAGCCGAGCTTCCCGCGCTCCCGCCCCCAGCGCCTTCTGATTGGCTGCAGCACTGCCGCTCCTTCCCCTTTCCTGGGGTGCTACCCAATGGCCAGTCGAGGCTAACCCTGGATGGCCGTCGGGGCGGGGTTTCTCACCCGCATTTTCCCATTGGTGGATTTTTTGCCCCTGTTGCCCGGTAGAAATGCCGCGGCAGGAGCAGCGCCGCGATTGGCTGCTGGGAGTTGGGCTTGGCTCGTGACGATTGGGCAGGGAAAAGGAGAGGGGCGGGGCCAAGGGGGCAGAGTGCTCGTTCCTTTTTTTTTTTTTTTCTCCCCTGCCCTCGTCTCCCCCGTTTCCGCCTCTCCAATTGGCCGAGACGCTCACGGAACGGATTTTCCGATTGGTCAGCGCACACTGTTGCTAGGCAGGCGAGGCGGCGCGGGGCGGAGCTTCCCCCTTGCGATGAGTCGGCTGTGAGGTTCAGTCAGCGCCAGCGCCTCGACTCGCCGCAGCTGCTCGCCCGGGACCCGCTGCCCGCCGCCGTCGCCTGCCCTGAGGAGTCGCTGCCGCCCGCCTCCCCTCGCCCCTTCCCCCCCAGCGCCATGGCCTCGGGATCCGAGTAAGTGCGGGCCCCCCGCCGGCAGGCCGCGGCCTAGGCCCCGCCGCGGCGGCGGCTGGGCCCGGCCCGGCCTAGCCCGCCTCACCTCGCCTCAGCGCGTAGCGGCGGCGGGCCCGATCCGTCCCACCGTCCCGCTGTGTCACGTAGGGCCTGAGGAGGCGGAGGCGGTGCCGGGAAGGGGGATCGGCCGCTCCCCGCCGCCCCCGAGCTGGGCCTCCCCGGGAAGTGTCGAGTCATGCCGGGGGGGAGGGAAGGCGAGGCCGGGCCGGGCCTCCCGCTGGGCCTCGGCCGTGCCCCTGCTCGCGGCCCGGGGCCGCCTGCCTGCTGTGCCCCGGCGCGGCCCAGACCCTCTCGGCTGGGCTAGGCCTCATCTAGGGAAGGCTTTGTCTTCCAGGCCCCGGGATGGCTGGCGGGCCAGTGAGAGGGATGTCCCGACCCCTTCCCGGCAGCGGCCCTCAGGCTGGGGCTAGTAAGTGACTTGGCATTAGCAGAGGCAGACATGTTGTGCTGGGCTGGCCTCCGTGGCAGCTGAGGCAATCGGCTATATTTTCGTCTCCGGTGTCTTGCCTCAAGCCGTTTTCAGTTCCAGGCCGAGGATCATCTTTCATGCTCCTCAAAAATGAGTTGAGTAATAGTGGTCTTTCGGCTTCCAGCCCAAAGATGCAAGCCGCTTTATTGCCCCTTGAGAAGAGTTAAAATAGAACCTAAAGAAAAAATTCCCAAATCTAAGAACACTTGAAGTAACTTTCTTGGCCTTCCCAAAGGCACTTTTGATCTCTTAAGTGTCCGTTGTTTATGTTCACCTTTTCTTTTGCAAATCCTGAAGTTCAGACCTGCTCAGTCCTACTGAGTCAGTTTCAGCAAGGTGTACCAAGAATTCAGTGTCTGCGGTAGAGCTTGGGGTGGAAGTGACAGCCTCAAAAGTGTATTTTACTGAGATGAACGATGTCTTTAGAAAGAAACTTCTACTTTACTTCTACTTTTGCCGAGTTACCTTCACCACACAAGAATCAAAAAAAGTTACTCTGCAACTGGAAAAGAGTTACTTTTTAGTTGCCATTTTTGGGTCAGGGCTGTTGGCAGCCATCTTGCTGAACTGCACTTTAGCGTAGCGAGTAGGATTGCAAGAGCTAAGAGAGCGCAGTTTCTGAAGGCATTCTTTTCTTGCTTTCGGGTGCCTACCTGCCTGAAACACTGTTTGAGAACTTGGCATCTCGAGCATGGGTATGAAGTCACCGCTTCATTGCCGTGTCCTGTTCCGGAAAGTGGCTGAAATCATCAAATACCTCACTCGTTTGCTTCAGTGGATAAAAGTGTTTCATGGATATTTTTTTTTAATATCTGCTCATTCAGTCCTGTAATGTGGATGTTCAGGGTTGTAAGAAATTGCTACTGACAGGTTTTGTCTTGGAAATGAGGTCACGAGGATATTGATAAAAAGGCACAGCAGCATGCAGAAGGCATGACTGTTTTCACTTTCATTACTGCAGCTGGAATCAGTTTGAGTCAGTGCCTTCTCACTATAATTTTAGCATAGACTTGCAGGAAGAACTTTGTTTCCTAGTTTCAGTGGAGCTTTGAGGGTTAGTATTCATTTTCGGAAGAATTGCTAATTAGTAATTACTTTCTGCTCTTGCGCTTGCTACCATCCACTATAATGCATAGCCTCTGGCCATTATCACATGCTGAATGAGGGGAGCTCTGACAGAGAAAAATGACAAAGTGATATAAGTGATAAAAAGTGTCGCCCCCCCGACTCCTTCCCTGTGTCAAATGGGGCTGTTGGACTGTTTTACTGAGAGAGAAAAGGGGGCTGAGAATGGGAGCCGGGGACTCATTTATTTTTGGTAATTAGGGCTAGTACATATTTACTTCAATTTTATTGATGTCTTGTGCTTTATAAGCAAGCTTGGCCATTAGCTGTACTGGGGATTATGTCCTCACTTCTGGCCTCTGTCTAAGGGCAGGCTTGATGCAGGCTTTGAATTTCCTTTTAATTCCAAAACAGCTCTAAAGCTACGTTTTGTGTTCAGTTTATCTCTTTTGTTAAGTCAGTGAAAGAAAGGAGCGAGAGGGGAAGTGTGTGAGGGAGCTGACAAAAGGGGTGAGTAGGGGATATGATCTAGAGGATTTGCACGGAGCTCTCTCTGACTGGAAACTCATTGAGGAGCTTTAAAAATTACCTAGGTTAGCTGTCTGTCCTCCCTTTTGCCAAAGTTTACCAGCACGCATAGGGAAGTTGGCAGGAGAGAGCCCCAACCCATGCCTTAGACTTTCCTGTTTGGTATTTTCCATTCAGACTCTCCTTCTCTGATGCACAGATGTTTGGGATAGTCTGAGCATGGTTGAGATGCGCAGACATATTTTGCTCTGTCATCTTGATTGCAGCATGAGGAACCCCCAGGAGGGATACAATGAGGGCAAATGCTGAAGATAATAAATATTCTAAATTGCTACTGGAAGATGGGTAGCGTTTGGCTCTCAAAGTCCTTACCCTTGTCTGTAGGGGAAATAACATCACTTTCCTCAGTAGCTGATATGTGATTTCGTAACACCTTTGGTTTTTTACCCGCAGAACTGTCAGGGCAGATAACTGAAGCTGATCTTGTGCATTTAGATGTCTCCGTGCTGTTTCTTGGAGACGTTTATTCCATTTTTATTGGCTCCAAGCTTTTCAATTGCTTTAAGTGCAGTAATGTATTGACAACATTGATCCAGCCCTCCCTTCTGACTTAGGAAACTGTAGATTCAGTTCTTTGGTACTAAAACTTTTTTCTCACATTCAGTGAAACCAAGTGGACTTCTTGCTGTGCTCTTCAGCCCTGCAGTGTGTCAGGAGCTATCTGAACTTTCTTTCCAGATTTATACAACTTTTGGTTTATTGGCAGTTTTGGTCCAAGAGCTTCCACTTGCTGCCCAGTTCCCCTTCCATTTATTTTTGTGTCCCAGACTGTATTTTAGGCTGCAGGGCAGTATCTGCATCCCAAGGGACAGCTGTGCAGTTTCAGTGATAGCTGATGTAGCCAAAGTCTGGCAGCAGTTTTTTAATCAAAAGGCCTTTGGATCCACATCTCATGTGCAGAAGAGTGTGAATTACTTTCACACTTTGAACAGGCTAAATAGGAGTATTGTTTCTTTCTGATGTCCCTTAGTTTAAATTTTAAAATCTACTTGCTAAATTAATCTCCAGTGTCCAGGCAAAGTCCTTATAAATAGGTTGTTGGTTTTATCCACTGTTTTAACTACAAGATCCTGTCTGGCCTTGTTCAGTTTTCTTACTGCTCTCTCAGTTTTCCTGGAAATCCCAGATCTTTTAGGACTGTACCAGCACCACATTTTAGGTTAAAGGTGGAGTTTGTGAGCTCCTTCCTGCATGTATCCAGCAGCCTTTCTTGTGTCTTTTTGGCTTCAGAGAATGGATCTGTAACATCTCACATTGAAAGGGAGTGATGTTGGTTTCTTACCCTTGCACTCTTTAATGAAGAGCAGAAAAACACGAGTTTCCCAGTGCTGCCAGTCCAGGAAAGACATGTTTTACAACTCCGTCTTCTGTTCACTTAAAATAATGTTGTGTCTCGTTTCCAACACGTTTCCTATGCTAACAGGGCTTATGTGAAGCTTGAAAACCTCTTGGAAACAATCTGTCTGCCCTCGTAGGGTTGCTTGGTATTGTTCCCTCTTTTAAGTGTCAGAGAAAGGAGCCAACACCACGTAGTCCGACTTGGAAAAACCTCAGTTTTGAGGGCTGAGGGGACCGGGGGTAACATCACACTATAGGCATGTCAGTCCTCTCTGATATACTTTTAAAAACACAGCAAGCGTGCGGAGTGACTCTCTGCTGCCACAGACTGTGTTTGTGCTGTGTAGCTGCTTGCTCTGCCTCTTCCGCTCAAGTGATTTCTTCTGGTTATTTTGTCCCTGAAAGAGCAAAACGGAGCCAAAGTGCACAGCCAACACTGTTGTGCACAAAGCTCCCAACTCTTTGCCGGTGCTTGCTACTTGCTCAGGACAAAGGAAGACTTGACTTTCCTTTCTTTGTCAGAATCAAACCAAATTGTGCAAATTTTTCTGTTCTGAGCTTAGTCACGGGCACATCTGGAATACTTGGAGAAAGCAATCAGGTGCCCACCAAGGGGAGTTACAACAGTCTGCTGCTGTTGTGGCAGCTTCCAAGAGCTCAGCTCCCCGGGAATCAGTTGGTTCAAACTCATATTTCTTTCACAGGGTGAATTATTTGCTGTGAATTAGATTTTGAAGGAAGTGGCTTAATCTGCCTTTCTTCCATTTCTTTGCTGTTTGATGCTCCATTTTGTTAAGTGAAACAAATTGTCTGTCGTAATTATTGTGGGGTAGTGGGCTAGAGCTGCAGTGACTCCTGTGAAAGGTGCTTATATCCTAAAAAGAAAACCCTGTTTTTCATGAGCACTTAAATATTTCTACTGGCTTGGTAGGTTTAACTAATAGGCCTCGACAGGCTAAACTCTTACAACTCTTCCTGTCAGGGGAGCTGCAGCATTGTCCTTTAATTCCCCTATTTATCTGGAATTTGACACCAAATAGACTTGAACTTTTGTTTCGATGGTAGTGGTTACATGTGATTTCAGATGAGTCTGACTAATTCTTTTAGGAAAAACATCTTACAGTCAGCAACATCTCACAGACCACTTCTTTTCATAGATAGCTTTGCAGCTATTTCCATTTGAGGCTAGTAAAGTAGTTAGATTTACTGGAGGAAAACATTGTACTTTGAACTGCTGCAGCTGGTGCCTAGGAAAAATGTTCTTTGTCTTACCAACAAGTATAGTTTCTAAAAGACAAGACAACAATTAAATCAGTAGAAAATGGAGATGAAAGTGGGGGTGTTTGGAAAGGGGGGAGCAGGATCACTCAGCCTCACAACTTCTGTTTTCTTCGCCAGTTCTAAAGCGGATGACTTATCAACTGCTATTCTGAAGCAGAAGAACAGGCCCAATCGGTTAATTGTTGATGAAGCCATCAATGAAGACAACAGTGTTGTGTCACTGTCCCAGGTGCGTCATCTATAAAAGTAGAATGTTTAACCTGGTAATTAGCAAGCTGTTGCTGCGTATTAACTTGAAATGTAACTTTGCAAGGTGAGTCTAAGTATTTGTATCACAAGCTGCAGCTGATAGGAGTCAGGAAGCGTTGTCTTGTTTCCTAACACTCTTCCATGATAAAACGTGTTTTGATTCTCAGTTTGTAGGATTCACTTGAATTTGTGCCTTTAGCCTGGCTTCAGGATTAGCTCTTGACCAGTGTAGTGGGAGCCTCTGTCCTTATGGATTTAGTACATTACTTCCAAGTTGTAATTCTCCTAAGCCAAGTAATGCCTTCAAATGTTCGGATTCTTTTTTTTGTCTAATTAAATAGCTTTGTTTATAATAATTTATAATAATAGTTTAATAATAATAGCTTATATAAATTTATAATAATTTGTCTAATTAAATAGCTTGTTCTAATGCTGTTACTGTTTACAGGCGAAAATGGATGAATTGCAACTGTTCAGAGGAGACACTGTTCTGCTAAAAGGGAAGAAGAGGAGAGAAGCTGTCTGCATTGTTCTGTCAGACGATACCTGCTCAGATGAGAAGATTCGCATGAATAGGGTTGTTCGCAACAACCTTAGAGTGCGCCTGGGTGACGTGATCAGGTGAGGACTCGTTTGCCAACTGTTGCGTGTCCCTGGGTTGCCTAAATAATTTGTGCACTGGCTCTGAATTGAGTGAGTCATTAGCAGAGGCAGGATCTGCAAGAGGTATGCTTACGTCTTCCTGAGCAGATCACAGAAATGTGTTGAAGTCCATGTCTTATATCAGGAACCTTTGCTTACTTTTGCATGTGTTTCTGGCTGTATACATATTCAGGTTAATACTAAAAAATTATTCTAAAGATTCTTGAAGTCTCTTTTGCGAGCTGAGGTCCTGCCACATTAAATTGAGTGGTTCAGTTATCCCACTGTTGTCACAATCACCTTCCCAAATTTACATTGTCAAATGAACTTGCAAATTTTTCTTATCCTGCATGTTCAGAGAAAACTGGAGCCTGGTTTCTCACACTAGAATTCCTGGGGTGATATCTGGAGAAATGTTGAATTGAAAACTGTGTTTTGTACAAACTTGGTAGAGGAGAGTGATCAGGCTATTCCACCTCTACCACTGGAAAATGCAAGTGGTGGTGTCGTGGTTTCAGCCAAAATCACTGCACCCAGACCGACAGATGTCCCTTACCCCCTCCCCCAAACGAGAAGAGAGGAAAAGATAAGGAGAGAGAGAAAGAGCAGTTTAGAATGAACTAAACTACTTTAATGAAGAATTAATATTAAAATAAAAAAGAAGAAAATAATGAAATA
>JAOTQQ010000019.1:10598750-10632463 GCA_026546715.1 Gallinago undulata | reverse complement strand
TCTCCAATATGCTGTTAATTTCAGAGAGTCAGAGGAGGCCTAACTAAAATGTAAAATTACAGAACACAAAACTGGTTTGGTTTTACCTCAAACCAGGACAGGTGTTTAAACACCACTGTTGTTGGAACAGAGCAGTGCTTTGAGCCAGTCTCTAAATTTAAATAAAGGTGAATCCTGACTTTAACCTGATGTGGGGTTACTGCCGAGTCATTTCTAGTGTGAAATTTTGTGCTCTCCCCTTCTCTGCTGGGGCTGTGTCCATAGTGATTCTCAGCCTTCCAGATGTGTTACCGATTGTCATAGCTTTGTTGCAAGGGTCAGAGAATTTTCACACCTCTTGCCCTCAGAAGTTTTCCTGCTGATCTTTAACTGCTTTTTGGGTTGCTTTCTGTGGCCTGGTTTCTGCCAAAATGCAGATTCATGCACTAATCCCTCCCTGCTTGGGGTCTGTCAACTGTTCTTCTGAGGCAGTTTGTCTTTTTCTTAGTCTTTCTGCTATGTCCGCTCTGTAAAGCATGTGGTAGAAGAATCTGTTAAGAGTCTTGAGCAAAGTCACGTGTGAAATGTCACATGCTCAGCTGCAGTCCCACGTTGCCTTTTCTTTGCTGGCAAAGCCAGGCTGAACCAGACTGCAGCTTGATACTCTTGAGCTATTGCCACAGTAGGCTGTTGGCCTACACTGTAAAATAATAGCTGAAGTGTTTACCTAAAAAAGGGGGAAAGAACCTTCAGACCTAAATTCCAGTCTCCACAAAGTGGGACTGACAGACACCTGGCTGTAAGCTGGTTAACCTGGTTGGTGTTTTGAGAGCCTTTGCTCAGAATCAGGATTATCAGCAATGGGGGCTCTTGTCTCTTGTAGTACATTATGAGAGAGAGAGGAAAGAACAAAGAGGTTCCTCCAGCTCCTTTTACCTTGCAGTTGGTTCAACAGTAGCTCCTTGTTGAACCAAAAGCTAGCTTGTGACTCTCACAGATCTTCAGTAACTTGAGAATGCACTTTAGGAGCATTGAGGGGGGCTGCAGAAGAGCAGGGAGTAGGAAGAAAGTATGAAACTCCTCAACAGTCTTGGACAGGGCTGAGAGGAGTAAAGAAAAGTGTATGTTGCAAAGACTGTCCCTTGATGGGCCTTGTCAGTATTGAAGTGTTTTTATGCAGATGAGGAGTCTCACCAGGGCTTTGGAGGGTCCTTCCTGGCATTTGTGCTGGCCTGGGAAGGGGCATCCCTGCCTTTTCCATCTAAGTCCAGAATGTTGTGGTTAACTGGAGTTTTCTTCTGTTGCAGCATCCAGCCTTGCCCAGATGTGAAATACGGCAAACGTATCCATGTGCTGCCTGTTGATGACACAGTAGAAGGGATCACGGGGAATCTGTTTGAGGTCTATCTGAAGCCATACTTCCTGGAAGCATACAGACCCATCAGGAAAGGTAATAGCACCTGTTATTGAAGTCCTGATGGCAGCCAGTGTGAGCTACTCCTGGGACTGAATAAGGAGAATTTCTAGGAGCTTGCACAGATTTCTGTGAAGCATTGGACTGGCATCTGTAGATTGAGGTTTTGCTGGTGCTGATTTAATTTTTTCCTGATCTTCAGAAGAAAGGATGATTACTGCTGCTGGCTGGCAGAGCAGCTTGGTACTTCTCCTGCGTTTTTTTGCTGATGGGATGGAAGAGCATCAGAAAAGGCTCAGGTAGAAGGCAGGAGAAAATCTCATTAAACTAAGTTACTGCCACTTAATGGGACTGGAGAGTTGTCCATGTATTAATCAATTGGTTGGATATACCACCTAGCACCCTCACTAAATTCACTTCTTCAAAGTAATTTGATTAATAACTGGGAGAGTGTTTAGAAAAGTAAGCACCATTTCAGACTTGTGCTAGTAGCACTTCTGCTGGAACAAATAGGTCCTAATACTGTACAAACACAGAAGTTATTCAGCTTCTGTAGCCCAGTTTAGCCAGGAATCCCAGTGCAGTATTAAATATTATTCTGCTTCTGGAGACAACCAGCTATAGCTAGTAACAGCTAGTTATAATAACTTCAAAATGAATTTTTATGAAGTTTGGGCTTTTTGCCTGTTTTAGAAGTATTAAATCGAAACTGAATGGAAAAGAAATGTGATTCATTGCCTTTCTGTTTTGTATTTAGGCGGAGTATTATTTTCTATTGTTTGCTGTTTGTTACTGGATGAAATTTGAGAACTTAAACTGCTGTAGACTAAACAGTGCTTTAGTAGTCAGAATACATTGAGCCCTGCAGTTTAAAAAGCAGGGCAATGTTAGAAATGCCAGCAGCTTGTGCCTGTGTAGCTCACTTTCTTGTCCTGTGAGGCTGCTGGTGGTACAAGGATCGACATTTTGCAGCAGGCTACTAAAATACTTGCTTTTACAGGTGACATCTTCTTGGTGCGTGGAGGGATGCGTGCAGTGGAGTTCAAAGTAGTGGAGACGGATCCAAGTCCGTACTGCATAGTGGCTCCAGACACGGTGATCCACTGTGAAGGAGAGCCCATCAAACGGGAGGTGAGTAGAATCCTGCCAAGGGGTTCTCCTGTTGAATCCCCTCTGTCTGAAATCTGCTTCTGTGACAGTTCTTGAGAGCAGCACTGTTTGCAGTTCACGTTCTGGCATTTTGCATATTGAATGTAATGGCTAGAAACTCCATTTTCAGGACATGAGCTGCTGCTGAAGGTAGTCAGAGAAATGTGCTTCCAGGGCTTCCTCATATGCTGAGATAGCGCCAGTGTGTAGGTTTGCTGATGAGTTGCCATATTTTGGCAGGAGCTAGTTTTGCATCTGCTTCCAGATAACTTATGCTGGATTTAGATGCGTCTTTTAATTTCAAAGTTCCCTTGATCGATCACAGGGAGAGTTTACAAAGTTGCTAAATTTCGTGCCACCTGAAAAGAAAGCAATTAGTGCTTTTTCAGTGAGGAATTTGAAATCTCAAAATGGTTGATTTAAAAAAAAATAAATAAATTTCCCGGTTCGTTAACATAACCAACCTTGAGCATCCCCAGCTTGAGGCAGTTTGAGTGGCTTCCCTATAAGGTCTTGGTCACTGTACTATTAAAGAGTAGGAAATCTCAGAGCAGTGAGCTAAGGTGGTTGCATGAAGTGCTTTCAAGTGCATGTGAGTGCTGGTTTGTAGTTTGCTGCGTTCTGAAAAATTCACCTCCATGTGACACTTGTGAGACTATGTTTGGGTGTCAGATGAGTCCAGTTTGGGCTCCTAGGACACAACAGAGACAGACAGGGGCATGTTCAGCCAAAGCCACCAAAATGATGGTGAGCTGGAGGTCAGAATGAATGAGGAGAGTCTGGGAGAGTGGGATGATGGAGCCTGGAGAAGGGAAGGCCAAAAGGACAGGCTTACTGGCAACTGCCTTACAGGAAGGGGTTGATGACCAGGCTCTTCGGAGAGCTGTGCCCTGGGACAGGACTTGAGACAGTGACCTAAGCTGGATCAAGGGAAATTCCCAGTAGATACTAGGAAAAAGGTTTCCCCCAGCTCTGGAGTGGGGCCCAGAGGGCAGGAACCTCCAAACCTGGAGACCTTCAGTGCTTGATGGGGCCAGACCCTGGATGACCTGCTTGAGGTTCCTGTTTGTGGGGCTTGGACGAAGCCCCTCTGAGATTCCAAGCTGTGTTATTTTATTATTTTAGTGCAGCCTAATGTTGCAGATAACTAAGGCCAGTAGAGATTTGGGCAGCCAAATGAATGGATGCTGTAGAGCTGCAGTGGAAGAGTTGATTGCAGTTCATCTTATCTGCCTGTCTGCATCTTAACATTATCTTAATTAGAGTCAATCCGAAAGACAACTCTACATCTGAGAACTATGTGATAGCTAGAATATGTCAAGTAGTTAAGAGATACCGCTTACAGTTTAAGGAATAAGTATATTTTATACTGAGCTTTGTTTTCTGTTGATATCTTTGTTAGCCATCAACAGGTCACAGATCTTGTTTTGCACTAAAGTCTGTAGGGAACCTGGCAGTAGAGGCTGCCATTCAAGAAAGTGGGCTTTGGTGAGGTCTAGATACGTGCATGCCATTCTCTTTGTACATCTGGGAGGGCAGAGCTAAGAAGCAATCATAGGATACACCAGGAAGACTTGAAAGTGAGAATCTCAAGACAGCAAAGAAATGGCTATGAGCAAAAACCCAGATTCCTGGCTTCTGTAGATTGGGAGGGATTGCTGAACTGTTGTTTTCACTCACATGTTTAATATACTTCCTTCCGGATAGGATGAAGAGGAGTCATTGAATGAAGTGGGCTATGATGATATTGGTGGCTGCCGGAAGCAGCTGGCTCAAATCAAAGAGATGGTGGAACTTCCACTCCGACACCCTGCGCTCTTCAAGGCCATTGGGGTGAAGGTAGGTCCCCCTGTGTATGAGTGGGCTTCACCTTGCAGACAGCTCTTGATCTCAGAGGTTTATTGGACATTGGTAGGGGCAATAAGTAATTTGTGGAGATTTCTTTAATGCTGGTGTTAGGAAAGTGATTCTTTACATGTTCTGAACACAGATTGAAGTATGGCAGCTTGTAAAGTGGAGTGATGCTTTGAATCAGCCCTGTCAGTTATTGGCAAGGTTTTTGTTTGTGTGCCATGCAAAGTAGTAAGGGTGTTGATAGCAATCCTGGGATGGCAGCTGTTACATGAGTTTGGATCACAATTTCGGACTGGCTTTATCAAATGCTTACAATTTCACTGTGAAGCTACTTAGGCATTCAGATACTAGCTCACCACCTAAGTCTGTTGCCTTTGTGCTCAGCCTCCACGTGGGATCCTGCTGTACGGTCCTCCTGGCACTGGTAAAACACTGATTGCCCGAGCGGTGGCCAACGAAACAGGGGCTTTCTTCTTCCTGATCAACGGTAAGTTTTGTGGCTGCTTTGGCCCCAGATCTGCTGTGTGCTTATTCATCCATCTTACAGTAACGAATGATGTTAACAGGACTTCTAGAGCCATGTTGTCTCCCTGACATCCTTCCTTACCTCTTTCAAGTGTGCCTCTGGAGACATTTGCAGACTATTTGTGTGGAAGCATCTGTAGTGGCATTTCCCTTAAGCGTGATTGTGTTGTAGCACGGTGGTTGGAAGACAGCTCTGTAATGCAAGAACTTGGAGTCTGTCTGTCCGGGTCTTCATTTATGTTGGTGAGGGCAGAGCTGGTAGTGAAGTGCTGAGATTATGTATATGGGTACAGGACACTTGTTTTAGTTGCTGCCACCATGTTCCACTCAGAAAAGCAGCTGGTCTGCTGTGGGTTTCTCTTTCCCCTCAAGTAAAGCACAAGACCTGTTATTGTTTCACATATCATTAATTGGGAGGAACTTTCCTGAAAGCAGTAATGAGTACCTTGGGACTTAGCTACAAGTGGCAGAACCTACTGCTGCTGACGGTCGCCTGTAGCAGCTGAGGTGGTTACTAGTTTATGTCCAGTAAAGACAAAATTCTGAGTTTTCCTCGCTGCTTTTCTGTCCCATTTTACAGTCAGTGCTGGAAAAACTGCACATTTATACTGAATGAGTGCTTTTCTGCTGTTCTGATGTCAATCACATAGACCCATGAAGGCAATAGGAAAGGAGCGTACAGCACAGGATAGCAGTGACCAGCAGCAGGGAAGGCTTTGTATCTCAAGATACCAGATGTAAATGTGTTGGTTTTAACCATATGTTGCCCTTGTCATGTACATCCTAAGTGTGTGGAAGCTGTCACTGCATGCTAATGAGCAGCCGTTTCTTTACACGCTTGTATTGCATAATAAACAACATTGTCAGAGTTAGTGGCATGTTCTCCGTCTGCTGGTCCCAAGCCTGGAGCTGCTGGCAGTTTTGTAGACAGAACCGGTACAAACTGGTGAGTTACCTGTAATGAAACACTCTCAGTACCAGTGGCTCTGCAGCTGGCGGGCTTAAGTCAGCTTTGCACTTCTGAGGGTTTCTTTTCCTTGGATCTTTTAGAAGCATACTCTTCATAATCACTCCCATCAGCATCATGGAAAAATCTGTGAAAACTGAATACATCTGTAAGCCTGCACTAGTGTTCAGCAATTGCAGGAGATCTTAGGGGAATGCTGTCATTCCTTGATGTGCTTACACATACATTGTTTCATTCTTTGAGAGGAGATGGGATTTGGGGTTTTGCTTTTTTGTTTGTTTGTTTTGGTTTTTTTTGTTTTTTTTTTAAACTCATCTATAGGATCTTATAGAGGTAAATGTAAACCTGTGTAATGTAAGCTAAAGACAGCTTCAGTATCTTACAGCTTTTTCCTTCCCTACCCTGGTAATTCATCACCATTATAATTTGATTGCTTCTCTTGCAAGCTAGGACTGGCATTAACAGTGTGTGGTGGCACATTACAGAGAAGCTCACCAAGTGTGAAATAGGGTAAGGAAAGAGACAGCTAAAGGTAGCTCATTGACTAGTGCTATGTTCTGTTAGCGAAAACCACACCAGAATAATGATAGAACCTAATTCCTCATGCTGTTCTTGCCTGTTCAGCTGCAAATTTAGTAAACTCGGTTGGTAGTATTTGCTTTGGCTTGAGAGATAGATTCTCCCATGTGAACATTGTATGTACTAAAAAAACGCAGCTGCGTGCCTTGGGGCTAGCTCCCTCTCTTCTGGGTGCCACAGTGCCGCTGTTTTTCAGGTCCCGAGATCATGAGCAAGCTGGCTGGTGAGTCTGAGAGCAACCTCAGAAAAGCCTTTGAAGAAGCAGAGAAGAATGCTCCTGCCATCATCTTCATAGATGAACTGGATGCTATTGCTCCTAAGAGAGAGAAGGTAAAGAAAGCCTGTAGAAGATAAAGAAGTACGTCCTTTTTGGTAGCAGCTAGTGTGAATGACTACAGCCTTTGACTACAGGATAAAGCCATGTTTAACTTAATGGCTAATTTCAGTTGGAAGTGAAAAGAATATAGTTTGTGATGTTTTTTAACAACTCCTGGCTGTCCTACCTGTGCAGTAGTAGCTCCTGTGCTGTGTTGTAGAGCTTTTGGTCTGACGGCTGCTTTCCCTCTCTGTAGACACATGGAGAGGTGGAACGTCGCATAGTGTCTCAGCTGTTGACTCTGATGGACGGACTGAAGCAGAGAGCGCACGTGATCGTTATGGCAGCTACCAACAGACCGAACAGCATTGACCCAGCACTCAGGCGATTCGGTAACCACCACTCTACTCACCTTCTGTATCACATACTTTGTTACAGGATTGGAAGGATTGAGTGGGAATTAATACTAAACCTCTTCTGTGTGTTACATAAACTATTGACTTGTCTCTAGCTGCTTGTTTGAAATTCATTACTAGGCTTCCAGCCTTTGGTATCATTTTCTGTGCCCTGGTAGGTTAGAACTTGTAGAAACAAAAAAATGCTTTGAAGTGGAAAAGTGCTAGCCTCTATTAGGTGAAGCTATTTCAGGACATACTGAAGGAATAAATGCTTAAAGGGGTGTTTGTGCCTTCGGTTGCAGAAGGCTCTGAATTGTCTGATTTCTCTTGAAATGAGAAGTCTTCTTGATGAGAAGTCATTTCTGAGGTGCAGGTGTTTGAAACTTTGCAGTGTGACTGAATGCCTGGTGTATGCCCAGCTCTGAAATAGGAAACTAGTCAAGTGTACAGGGGAGAATGGCCACTCAAATGTGTAGCAAGGCATTTGAATGCACAGCTCTGGCAAATGATAGGTGTATGTAGCTTAGCTAATATTGCAGTAATGGACAGGTTTCCTGCCTCTCCAGATACTGGGGCAATTCATGTTTTTCACCACGTAGGTGCTGCTATGAAAGTTTAGAAAAAGTAAATCTTTAAGTATTTGAAGACTCTTGTGATGAGTACATAAAGGTAGAAATAAACAAAAATGTTGTGGTATGTTGGTTCAGGGTAGTGTATTTTCCTAAAAATGAGGCTCAGAAAAAGTTACTAAACCAGCGATTGTCTGTGTTGTTAATAATCTTTAACTCCAGTTAATACAGTAGTCTCACTTTCCCTGAGTGGCTTAGGCCTTTCCTCCTCTGATCTGACTGCTTCTGGGCTGACAGATGCTGTAGAGAAACGCAAAGTTCTGGCAGTTTCTGAAATTGTTTGTGGCTTGTCATCATATTGTTCAGAGGAAGGCAGCAAATGCAGCTCCTCTAGTTCGCAGTCACCAGCTCATTGTGTATTTTCTACTCTCCAGGTCGTTTTGACAGAGAGGTGGACATCGGTATCCCAGATGCCACTGGACGCCTGGAGATCCTGCAGATCCACACGAAAAATATGAAACTGGCTGATGATGTGGATCTGGAACAGGTCAGTGATGTGCTATGAGGAAAGCTTGTCTCCGCAAACAGACATTCCTGGTGCTCTGTTCTGTAGTGGGAGAGTTCTTAAGGCTTGATCGTATAAATGTAGTTGCTTATTTAGGACAGTGTGAAACTGGGTAAGTGAGTGATCTCTGACCTTTCTTCTGTGTAGTTTACCAGTGACCAAAAATCCTCACTGACTAGTTAAGAATGGCATGGCTAAGCGAAACAAATGTATATCACTCCAGTCTGGAGTGTGTATATCACTATCCTTCTGGGTTTGCTTTCCGTGGCATTCTCTTTAAAAGTAAAGCAAGCCTGGAGCAGCTCACACAGACCTGGATGAGCATTGTGGGGACACTGCATACCATGAGTAACCTGGATGTTGCCTGCAATCTCTGTCCTGAGTGAAGAACTGCAGTCCTCAGGGTTATCATTCCACACCGTCAAAATTCCTATTGCAGCTGTGATCTCAAGTAGGAGGTGGAACAGCAGTGTCTTTGCCTATTAAATATGTGGTAGCACTTGTCTTGAATCCCCCACAACGCACTGATGTTCCTGTCCTCCAGAGCTTTGTTGTGCTTACCAGTGAGTGACCAGAGTGTGCATTGCCCTTGCAGAGTGCTTGCTTGTATCCCTGTGAGTCATAGTCAGTGCTCTGCTTTCAGGTGGCAAACGAGACCCATGGCCATGTTGGTGCTGACTTGGCTGCTCTTTGCTCAGAAGCTGCTCTTCAGGCTATCAGAAAGAAGATGGATTTCATAGACTTAGAAGATGAAACCATCGATGCTGAAGTGATGAACTCGCTGGCTGTGACCATGGATGACTTCAGGGTAATGCAGGAGTGCCCTTCTTTCTTCTGGGTGCAATGTCTAATTGCTTATCTGAAGCAAGTGTGTTAGAACTTGCTATTCTAACGTAATGTGTCAGAATTCATATAATGCTGTTTCTTCTAACAATAGTGGGCTCTGAGCCAGAGCAACCCTTCTGCTCTTCGGGAGACTGTGGTGGAGGTGCCACAAGTTACCTGGGAGGATATTGGTGGTCTAGAAGATGTAAAGAGAGAACTCCAGGAGCTTGTACAGGTAAGGCATTCCAACAGATTTTTGCCTAGTCAGCTTGAAAAATTATTATAATAATAAAATCCAGAAACAGCTTCTGGTTCCCATTTGGGCTGTGAACAAAGTAAACGCAGAGATTTTTATGGTATTTGCTTGTAATGGAATAAAGATACCATGCTGTTCCGCCTTAGTGAACTTGGAGAGGAAGGTGCTGGGAAGCAGCATCAGGCTTTCCTCAGCTGAGTCTACAGTGTCATCTTGGGTGGGTGTTGTGCTACTTGCAGAAACAGCAGCAGTTCTGCTGCTTTTACATGGAGACCAGCAGTGGCACCACTGCTGAGAATCCTCTTATGTGTTGGCTTTATATACCAGAAAGTGGATGAAGATTATCATAGAGAGAGCCTCTGAAGAGCTTCCGATCAGCATTAGCACAGGGACAGGTTAAAAGTAATTGTGAAGCATTCTATGGAGGGAAAGTCTGGGACAAAACGTCATGAATGGTCTGTGGAAACTCCTGGTGGCTGCATTGGGCTGGCTTGATTTTGATAATGTTCCTGCTTTCAGTTGGCACTGTAGAAACATCCTGTCTTGTGAATAAAAGAACCTAATTTTCAATCTAATTTTCTGATGTTAAAATCATCGCCTATCTCTGACCTTGTTGCTGAGGATAAATGCTCACATCAGACACCTTGCCTGTCTCTGGAGAGCAGAGCGAATCGGTTAGATAATGAGCTGTTCCCTTTTGCTTCTGTAGGGCAGAGTGAAGTTGGGGTTAAGTGTGCTGGAAAACTACCTGAACTGGTACTTAGTTCTTAGAGGTGAATAGGTTGTTTAAGGTAGCTTTCCAGTTTAGCTGTTGTGCATTTCAAAACAGTATCCAGTGGCACCGAGTAGTCAGGATCTTGTGTTTAACCCACCAGAAATCTCAGGTAGTGTTTCTGACAGGAGGAGAAACAAAACTGAACCGAGATGTCCCTGCCCATGGCAGAGGGGTTTGACTAGATGATCTGTGAAGTTTCCTTGCCACCAAACCCGTTCTTTGATTCTAAGGCAAGAGCCTGTTCTGGCTCATCATGAGAGGTTTTTGTTTGTTTGTGTTGTTCTTCTTCAGTATCCTGTGGAGCACCCAGACAAGTTCCTCAAATTTGGCATGACCCCATCCAAAGGGGTTCTGTTCTATGGGCCACCTGGTTGTGGTAAGACGCTGCTGGCCAAAGCCATTGCCAATGAATGCCAGGCAAACTTCATTTCAATCAAGGGGCCAGAATTGCTCACCATGTGGTTTGGCGAGTCTGAAGCCAATGTGCGCGAGATCTTTGACAAGGTAAGAGTCTCTTCAGCTCCCTGTGCTACATTTGTGCTGAGGTATCCCCAGAACTGTGTCCTCACTGTGTCTGTCTTACTGGCCTGGTTCTTGTTCATGTCCTGCGTTTTCCCCTCTTGCAGTGAGAGCAGGGAGATGAGTCCTCTTTGGCAACATAACTATTTGAACTGTTTTCTCTGGCTGCAATTTGCATCTGTTGATACAAAATGATAAATGCCCCAGTGCCTAAACAGTGCGGCTCACATTAGGGTGGCACAGATGTCTTCTGCATCCCTGAAAACTTTCCTTGACACCTCATTAGCTGCCACCATCTACAGATTTCCAAAACATCCTGTGGGTTCTTGTCCTACAATATACATGGATTAGAAAGGAGCTCACTCCTACTGCCCAGTTGCCCTGTAGATAGTGTTGCCTCCTGTCCCAGATGGTATCTGCATGGATTATGCTGGGAATCCTCTCTCCTGTAGGCAGGGAACGTGCTGACAGAACAAAGTTGGAAGGCAAGTGAGAGAGAAGAAATTAGAAGGGAAGAAACCTCAGAGCCCGTCTAGTCTAGCTGTTTGTCCAGAGCAGGGTAATAGCTTGGAGAAGAGAAGGCTCCAGGGCGACCTTATAGCAGCCTTCCAGTACCTGAAGGGAGCCTACAGGAGAGATGGAGAGGGACTCTTTGTCAGGAAGCATAGTAACAAGACAAGGGGTAACAGTTTTAAATTGGAAGAGGGGAGATTTAGATTAAATACCAGAAAGAAATTCTTTCCTGTGAGGGTGGTGAGGCACTGGAACAAGTTGCCCAGAAAAGTTGTGGCTGCCCCATCCCTGGAGGTGTTCAAGACTAGACTTTGAGCAACCTGGTCTGGTGGGAGGTGTCCCTGCCCATGGCAGGGGGGTTGGAACTCGATGATCTTTAAGGTCCCTTCCAACTCTAACCATTCGTATGATTCTATGATTTGTTCGGGTTGCTCAGTGCCTTGTCTTCTGAACAAGGGTGGAGAATCCCTGACCTCTCTGGGCCTGTCTGCTAGTGTTTGAGCTCTCTTACTGTGAAGAATTTTTTTTCCTTGTTTCTAACTGGAAGTTTCTTTGCAGCTGTCTGCCTGTGGTCTGTCATCCTTTCACTGCACACCTCAAAGAAAGATCTGGCTCTGTTTCCCTATACTATTTTTCCTGTAACTACACATTAGGTAGCTGAAGACAACAATTGGATTTCCCCCTTCCATTGGACGTATTTCAGCTATTGATACTTGAGTGCCTAAATAACTAAGTGACATCCCCAGGTCCTGCAGGGAGACTTCTAGTCCAGGCAAATTGACTCCAGCTTTGTCTCCAGGCATTGGAATTACCACCCTTCAGCCTGGTTCACAAGGCTCCCAACTTTGGGGAAATTCAGCTTGTTGTGGAGGAGAATTTAATTGAGGGTTTGTGTGGCAGGAGGCTTCTCCAGAGCAGCTCCTCCAAGATGTCTTTTTGTAGCAGCAGTGCTCTGGTCCTCCTCTTAGCTGACTAAAGGTAGGGGAGGCTTAGTGTGAAATCAATGTGCTCCTCATCAGGTGGTATTAACATGAAGTAATTGTTCCCATTTGCTTCTTGCAGGCCCGCCAAGCAGCCCCTTGTGTGCTCTTCTTTGATGAGCTGGACTCCATTGCAAAGGCTCGAGGTGGGAATATCGGTGATGGTGGTGGTGCTGCAGACCGTGTCATCAACCAGATCCTGACAGAGATGGACGGCATGTCCACCAAGAAGAACGTCTTCATTATCGGTGCCACCAACAGGCCAGACATCATCGACCCAGCCATCTTGCGCCCCGGCCGGCTGGATCAACTCATCTACATCCCCCTGCCTGACGAGAAGTCTCGGGTTGCTATTCTCAAGGCCAACCTGAGGAAATCACCAGTTGCCAAGGTAGGACCTGCGCCCTGACTGTGTGTTGTGTGAGCTCCTCACAAGCTGGGAACAGAGCAGAGGGCTGGTGGCTGCTCTGTGGGGTATGGAGCTGGGACACCTTCAGTCCCTGAAGGGTGGAAATGAAGAGGTAGGGGGAGGCCTGAGCTCGTAGGCTGGGTGTCACTGAAGCTGGGTGTGAGCACTGCGTGTCTTTGTCATATAGTTGTCACGTTGTGGAGTCCTGCCCACGGTGTGGGAACAGGAACGCCACAGGAAAGGCAAAGTGGAAACGATTCTTGTACTCTGAAAGAAAAGTAAATGTAGATCATGGGGGTGGGAAAGGAAGATTGAAGAGGAAGCGCTGCAGTTAATTGTTGCGGAACCCTGTTCTAGGCAGGGGCTGCGTCCCTTGCTTAGGGAGCAGGCAATAACGCAGCTGATAGTTAATCAGAGAAAAGCAGATGTCCGGTGAGAGCTCGAGCCTTTTTGTGCCAAGCGTAGCTTTTTAGGTACTGTTGGGAGGGAAAGCTTCAAAGGATGCTGCAGTAGTGCCCCCTCGGTTGAGGGGAAGGAGGAAGAGGAGGTTGGTTTTCTTGGTCTGGCTGTGCCCCATCTCCATTTCCAGTCAAACAGTTTCATTTGACTCCTAAGGCTCAGACACGAGGGAATCATGTCCTAACTCCACAAGTGCAGAGGCATTTTCAGCTGCTTCACAGCTTCTTGATGTGTGGGGAGTGCAGCCTGCCTTCCTGTGAGGTTAACTTTTCCCAGAAACAAGAACTTTAACAGCTGATCTTTCCAAAACTGAGCAAAGTCATGGCAGCACCCTGGTACCGTGGAACCTGAAGACACCTCTGCATCACTTGGGGCTGTAAGGTGTTAAGGAGAGGCGTCTCTTCTTGTCTTGTTCTTTTTCACTAGGATGTTGACCTGGATTTCCTAGCCAAGATGACCAATGGCTTCTCGGGGGCTGACCTGACAGAAATTTGCCAGCGTGCCTGCAAGCTGGCCATCCGTGAGTCCATCGAGAGTGAGATCAGGAGAGAACGCGAGAGACAAACCAACCCTTCTGCCATGGTGAGTGGGGCGCCTGGTCCTTTCTCCCCTCGGGTGGGTGAGGTGTGACATGATCCTATGTTCCTCTCCGTAATCCTTGGGTGGGGACAAGTGGCTCCGACCCCACCGTCTGCCGCAGCATCCCTCTCCAGCCCCTGCTGTGGCCAGGTACTGGAGCATCCTGGCCTGGAGGGGAAGGCCGTGGGTGGCCATTGGGCCACAGAACTTGGGGACAGAGCTCACCACCGGGCTCTCTGTCCCCGCTGTAGGAAGTAGAGGAGGACGACCCGGTTCCTGAGATACGCCGTGACCACTTCGAGGAGGCCATGCGCTTTGCTCGCCGCTCGGTCAGTGACAACGACATCAGGAAATACGAGATGTTTGCACAGACTCTACAGCAGAGCCGCGGCTTCGGCAGCTTCAGGTAATGGTGGGGGGTGTGTGGGGAGGGCAACGCCGCTCTGCCAGCCCCGGAGCAGGGCCACCTGGCCAGCTTTCTGCTGGATTCTGGGTGACAGACCCCCCACTTCCACTGCGGTTCCCTGTTCTCCCCAGTGCCTACAGCAGCCAGTAGACAGTGTGGCGGGTGTAGGCCGTGCTGCAGGTCGGTCGTAGCCTCTCTGTTAGTGCTCCTGAAGCCCATCAGCCCTTTTTCCCCTGTAACACCAGCATGACTGGCTTCATCCCCTTTCTCCTGCCTGTCCTACGTGTCACCGGGGTGTTGGCCCGGAGGGAGGGGGTGGCGCTGAGCTGCGAGGAGGCTTCTGAACGGCGGCGTCTCTTCTCTCCCCTTCTGCTCCCCTGCGCACAGGTTCCCCTCGGGCAACCAGGGTGGCGCTGGTCCCAGCCAAGGCACAGGAGGCGGCAGTGGGGGCAACGTGTACAGCGAAGACAACGACGATGATCTCTACGGTTAACTCGCTGCCCTGGGTGGACCAAACTCCACGTCAGGCCACGTTGTACAGGGAAGAAAAAAAAAAAAAAAAATCCAATGTTCAATGGACTCTTCGGCTTCTTCATTCCTCAGTCAGACCAGTGTAGCTGCACGTCAGACTTTGCACAGGGGATATTTTCTGCACACACCAGTCCAGAGCGGTGTCCGGTTGGGAGGCAGACAGGGCGTTAACAAGGAGGGGAACCCACTTAATTTCTAAGAAATTTTCTGTTCTAGTTGATGTGGCAGAATCAGCAGCTTTAGCAAAGGGTACAACGCTAGCCTGTATAAAAAAAAAAAAAAGCAAAAAAAAAAAAATCCCACAAAAAACAAAACCAAACCCAACAAAAACGCAAAAATAATAAAAAAAAATAATAAAAATCCCACAAAACTCTAGCCAGGTCCCGGCAGTTTCTTTGTGCAGTGTTGGCGTGGTCTCTACCCCATGTCGCTAGTGGTGGCCAAGCACTCCTTGCTCTGGTGGAGCCCATCCTGCTGTCGCCTTCCCTGCTGCCTTCAGGACCACTTTTCCTCCTGAACCCCTCCTGGCTTTCTGTAACGGGGGAAATGGGCTTGGTGGTGTCTGTGCCCTGCCCTGGTGTGGCAATGAGCACCAAGGAAGAGCCTGGCAGCTGGTATCTGGTGTTGGTTCTCTGATGCTGGCCACTAGCTGTCAGATCTCCCTCTGCTTTGGCTCCTTGGCAGCAGAGGGCTCCTGAGGGCGGGCATGAGGGGGGATTTTAGGGATTCAGGAACTGAAGGTCTCTGCCAGGAGGGTGAAATGCAGGTTGTGTGGCAAAAGGGTGCCCCAGGCTTTTGGGGGCTGAGCCAAGCGGGAGAAAACAGCCTCCATCCCCCATCAGTGGGGGTTGTGTGGGGCCTGGGTGCCCCAAAGCCTGGTAGACCTTGGAGGGTTCCATCAAACCAGCTAGATATAATGGGAGAGAGGGCTGGGGTGGGGGTGGGGGGGGCTTGAAATGTCAGAAGGATGGGACTATCCACGAGACGTGGCTTTGTGGGTGGCAGCGGGGAGAAAGGTGCTGGAATTGGGAACGTTGTGTCTAAATAGCACAAGCTCCTGCTGGGGTAGGAAGCCACGGAGGACCCTGGGGAGGGTGGGCAGCTCCGGCACTCTGTCCTACTTCAGAGCTCCTGCCATGTCCTCATCCCACCTCCTGGAGAAAGTGTTGCTGCTGGCTCCTGCGGGGATGGTGGTCATGGCCTCCTCCCTTGGCCTTGGGATTGAGGAGGTGCTTCCCCTGCCCGTTTTTGGGTTAATTGGCCTGTGGAAAGTCTGCAAGGACACAGGCGGTGGCTTTGCTCTCCCAGGGCAGTGCATCCCAGGGATGCAGCTCCAGCCAGAGCGGTGGGGAACCAGGAATTGGCTGATTCCAGCCAGCAGGGTGGAAAGGGCCACTCTGCACCCACTCAAAGGCACTCTCCAGGACTTCTCCAAACCTTCTCCAGCTCTGTCAGGAGAGACTCTGGTGGGTTTTTCTCTCACCAGTTTGGAACCATCACCACCGAGCCAGCGCTGGGGGAAGGTCCATCCCAGCACCACTCTCTGCTGAGGAAGCTGGGAAAAGCAGGGCAGGGTATGGTGGGGTGCGTGTCCCAGTCTTCCCTGCTGCCTCTCCTAATTGCAAATGCTAATTAAATCCAGCAGGAGGGCTTCAAAACCTTGTCATCTTTTCCTTGCCACCCATGGGAGGTGGCTCCTTGTGGGGACAGCACCCACAGGAGCTCCGAGAACATCTGCCCTAAGGGGCTGAGGTTGTCCCCCAAACCAGCGCCTGCAGCAGCCCCAGGAGAGCAGTTGGCACCTGGGGCTGTGTTTGTCCCCTGTCCAGGGGTCACACTCCCAAGTAGAGACCCCCTGGGAGCTCCACAGCACCGCCCTGTCCTGCCCCCCACCTTGCTGGGGGGACTGTGCACCCCAAAGTTGCTGGGCAGGGAGGGAGATGCTGGCAGCGGGGGCTTGCCCTGGGTGGTGTGGGATCAGCAAGGGGGCCCCTGGGGGCAGCCCTTTCATCGCCACCACGGTTGGCATCTCCTTCTTGAAGTTCAACAAGGGCAAGTCTAGGGTCCTGCAGCTGGGGAGGAATGACCCCCCCCACACCGGTACAGGTTGGAGAGGGTCTGGAGAGCAGCTCTGCGGAGAAGGGACCCAGGTGTCTGGTTGGGCAACTAGTTGAGGATGAACCAGCACTGTGCCCTTGTGGCCAAGGCAGCCAATGGTCTCCTGGTCAAGGGAGGTCATCGTCCCCCTCTGCTCTGCCCTGGTGAGACCCCATCTGGAGCACCATGTCCAGTTCTGGGGCTCCCCAGTTCAAGTACAGGGAACTGCTGGAAAGAGCCCAGTGGAGGCTACAAAGATGACCAAGGGAATGGAGCATCTCTCTGATGAGGAAAGGCTGAAACACTTGGGTCTGCTTAGCCTGGAGAAGACTGAGAGGGGACATCATCAGTGCTTATCAATACCTAATGGGCAGGTGCCAAGAGGATGGGGCCAGACTATTCCTGGCGGACTCTGCCCCCCCCCCCCCAGGAGCAAGGGACAGACAAGGGACAACAGGGACAAGCTGGAACACAGGAAATTTCCATCAACAGAAGGAAAGACTTTATTGTGAGGGTGGCAGAGCCCTGGAACAGGCTACCCAGAGACCATGGGCTGTCTCCTTCTTTGGAGACATTCAAAACCCGCCTGGGTGTGATCCTGTGCAACCTGCTCTGGGTGGACCCGCTTTGGCAGGGGAGTTGGACTAGATGATCTCCAGAGGCCCCTTCTAACCCCCATATCATTCTGTGATTGTGCCCCACTGCGTTTCCCCAAGCCCTGCAGCTGGGTACCAACAGGGACCATGCAACCTCATGGGGGCCGCAGCCCGGGCACGGTGGGTGCAGAATGGGGGGAGGCAAGGCGTCGGGGTTAGAGGCTGCTCCCTCACCCAAGGGACCAGGCCCTCCTGCATCACCCCAAAACCCTCTGGGCCCAGCAGGTTCTGCCGCCAGCAGAGGGCAGGCGGTGGCCACACTCAGCTGGTCCCCTGTCCTGCTCTGGGCCCAGCACAGGCATCCCATGGTCAACTCTGCCCCATGGGTCTTCCTGCTCCATGGCCACCCCCCTGCCCCATGAGAGTTCTTGTTCCAAAGGCCATCTCCTACCCCATGGCCATCCCCTGCCCCATGGCCATCCCCAGCAGCACTGTCAGCCCCCATGGCTGGGGCTGGGGGGGTGTGCTGGTTCTGTCCCCTGAATTGGGAGGCCATTAGCTGCTCTCAGCGCCATCTCCTCTGTGGGTTTCAGGGTCAGCTTGTTGTGGGGGTGATTTCACAGCCCTGAGTTCTTTGCCTGGGGGGGGGGGGGGGGGCAATGACCCACAGCCCCCCATTTGTAGTTTGGTAGCCCTGTCCCCTCCCTGGGCACAATGCCTGTTGGGGGGGTCTCCCCTCATCGCTGCTCCTGCTGAGAGCTTTTTGAGCAAACTTTATGGGCATCAGTGGGACTTTCCCTGGGCGCAACTGGTGCTGCTGCCTCTCATCCTGCCCCAGGGCCCCTCCAAGAAGAGCCAGCATCTCTCCAGCCCCCTCACCCCAGGCAACCAACGAGGACCCCCCACTTTGCTGTCCCCCCCTCACTGTTACCCATGTTAGCCACATCCCAGGAGCCACGAGGGGACACAGAGCCCCTGACCAGGGCCGCTCCCAACCCCCTGGAGATGTTGTCATCTCCAAAATTAATGCCATTTTATGAGGCCAGTAGCCATTCCCTGTGACCCAGCAGGTCACATATTTTTCCCCTGCCCCTGGGGGAAGAGGACGACACAGCCCAGTAACAGGGATGTCCCCAGCACAGAGCCCCCATCCCCGCGGGCTGCAGGAACACAGCCCCAGCATCTCCCATCACAACACACCCCGAGGAGCTGTATTTTTTAAAATACTTTATTTCTTTTTTTTTTTTCTCTCAATACTGACATTACAAAAGAAAAAAAAAAAGAAAAAAAGAAAAAATTACAAAAAAATCCCCACTATAAAGCATTCAGGTCTCATTGAAACTGAGAGAAACAAAGAAGCTTGCATCTGTGCGCTGGCCTGTCTTCTCGATCATGGTGTCCACCAGGTTTTCTCTGCGTCTCAAACTCCACAGGGACCAGGGGAGGGAACTGTCAGTATCCCCTCACCGGCCAAGCCGGGCAATTAATTAAGCAGCGCCTGACAGCTCTCCTCACCCTGTATGATACCCTCGCCCTGTACAGCTGTACACCCAGCCCCGATGGATGCCCTGCGCTAGCCCCCGCTGCCCCAAGAGATCCCCTATTTAAAGTCAGTGACTTTAAAAAAAATGTATTCCCGGGGAGAGGGGAATATTTTTGGCAGGGTTTTTTTCCTGACGGTGCTGTGGTGGAAGAGGAGCTGTACAGAGCCGGGTGGAACACGCCTCCCACTCTGCAGGAGCGCTTTTCTCAGGGGAAAAAAAAAAGAAAAACCAAAAAAAAAACCTGGCAAGAGGCAGAGTGGGCCGAGAAAGGTAGGAAATATAAAAAGTCTCCTGATGGAAATCCGAAGGTTTTAAAAAAATACAGCATTTAAAAACGAAGCCACCAAGCAGACTGCCTCATGCATCTCCCAGCTCCACCCTGACACCCAGAAAGACCTCCTGAATGAATCGTGCCTGTAGAAAAATATATACGCGTGCCTTTCTCTTCTTATTAAAAATCCTAAGGTCGAACTCAAACGCTAGTGAAACCCACAGCTCTGCTCATGCTTGGCTCTGCTCCTGCACCCAGACTTGTGCTACTCACCCCCTACACCCCGCACGGCTTGGTGTTCGTGTGGCTAAATCATCTTTTCCCCTCAAAAAAAAAAAAAAAAAAAGTCAGGGTGCACCACACCAGGAACCCCAAAATGGGCAGAGAAAAAAAAAAAAACCCTTGCAGAGTTTATCTAACAAGCTCTCTCTATATATGTATTTATAAAAGCAGCAACGCAAACTCAACACATCTGAACAAGAAAGCTCCACCCTGGGCTTTCCCCCCTCCTCCCGCTGGCTGGGGCAGTGGGGACAGCCCCAGGCAGGGGCAGGAGGATGGAGGGGACCGTCCCCATGGCATCTGGCACAGCCGAGGCTCGGCTGTGTAGGCTTGGCACAGGAGCGCGGGCCACGGTCAGACCCGGTACCACAGTCCCGGGTGAGAAACAGTCCAGCTACGGGGTGGCAGAGGTGGGGGGGGACACCGCCGCGGGTGGGAGCGACCGGCACCGCGGGACAACCGGGACCCCGAAGAGCAGCAAGTATCAAAGAGGGGAAGAGATAAACCCCCCAAAAAAACCCCAAACCTAACAGTGGGGACGCCAGAACCTGCGGAGTCCTATTTACATGGTGCCGGACCCTGGCCATGGGGGAAGTGGCCTGAAAAGCAGGTGACGTAAAAACCCACAAGATGACGACACGCCTCCCCGGGGCCAAAGAGGCCCATCTCCTGCCCCGGCTTGTGCGAGGGGGAAAAGCTGGACCTTCCGGGGGAAAAAAACAACAACCCCATAGTTCAGCAGCTGAGAGAGCCCTGCTGGGCAGGAGCTTCCCACCTGCTGGAGTAGAAAACAGGCCAAGAGGGGTGGATGGTTGGGAAATGGGTGGGATGGATGGAGGGGGTTGGGATTTTTGGGGAAGGGAAGTGGTGTGAAGGGGTGGTGGTTTGTTTTTTTTTTGTGTTGGTTTTTTTCTTTTTTTTTTTTGCATTCAAAAAGTGCTGTGGCACTTGCGCTCCGTGCAGGCCAGGTGCTGCAGCACGTGCGTTCGGAGTATTGCTGCTTGGAGGAGAGTCCATCCCCCTCCCCCCCTCACCTTCCTGGGGGGCTCTAGGAGCATGGGAGGTGCTGCTTGAGGATCTGTCTCGTCTGGGGAGCTATTCTGTCTGGGAAGCGGATTTTGAACTCCACGATCAAGTCTCCTCGCTGGCTGGGGGCCTTGGGGAAGGGCAGCCCCTCCCCGCGCAGTCTCTTCACTGTCCCCGGCTTGATGATGTCGTTGCAGGGCAGTGGGATCACCCGCCCGTCGATGGTGGGAATGTTCACGGTGCAGCCGCACAAGGCCTGAGGGGGGGGGGGGGGGAAGGGGACAAGCCGTCAGACAAAGCTTACGGGGTGCCACGGACACCCCAAAACATCCCACCTGCCACACCCCAACCTCTCCCCCCACACCAGCTGTGTTAGACCACCACGATGATGCCCAAGAGCAACGGGTTGATCCTCACCAGTGCAAGGCCAGGTCTCTGCCGGTGCCAGCTCAGTCCAACCAACCACCATGGGCTGCGGGAGAGATTGCCCCAGGCTCAGGGAGCCCCAACCTCATGATGCAGGGGGAGTAAAGGACCTCCCCCTCCCCAGCTCCTGGGCTCCCCAGGAAGCACCACCAGCAAGCCCCCAGACACTTGCAGCAACAGGGCAGGCTAAATTTAGCCCCTTTCCTTTGCCTGGCCTCACCACCACCAACGTGGGGCCGCCGAAAACCCAGCTGAGATCATCGGATGCCGCTGCGGTTCATCAGCTGTCACCTTCTGGAGCCCGGCAGCTCTGCCCGGCGCTGGGGGTTATCTATAGCACAGCCCGTGTCACACACACCCCCCACCATCCAAAAAGTGTCCCCCACTAAAAGTCTATGGTGGCATGGGACAGCACCCGGCTTCCCAAGAAGCTGGAGGTGTCTCAGAAAGGCTGGTCCCCATCGCCGGCCCCCACTGCAAAGCCAAGAAGACATGGTTTTGGGGGGTGCCACCCCACTGTACCCCAGCCCCCCCGGCAGCAGCACCCCCGTAGCCACAGGGTGGCCCGCCTGAGCCAGCCACGTGACGCAGGAATGCAGCAAGAAAATCCTTGTGTCCTTAAATAACTCAGACAGCTCTGGTGTACACGTGGGCAGGACTGTCTCCAGGCTTTCGGCAAGGGCTGAGGGAGAGAACTGCGGAGCGATGCTTCTGGAAGAGGGGGAGGGGGGGGAAGGGGGGAAAAGGGAGGGGGGTGCTGGGGGTACAGCCACCAGCTTCCAGACAAAGGAGCTGGTGCAGGTTCACCCCTCCGAGCCAGGTCCTGGGGGGTCCCAACCCTCCCAAAACAGCCTGCAAAGGGAAGGGGGAGGACGCAATTGCTGTTTCTGGGGTAGATGGCGGGGGGGGGGGGGATGGAGGAAGATGTTATGCATCCCCCTCCCCCTGGAAAAGCCTGTGGTGGCACAGCAGCAACAGGCACCAGAAGAAACACCTCCTCTTCTCTTGCTGGCCACTGGCTCATGGCCAGCGACTGTGGTTTCTGCAGCTGAGCCAGGGCTTTGCACCAGGGTGATCTCTGAGGGACCTGTGCCAGAGCCAGCTGGTGGGCTCCTGTGAGCAGAGAACAGGAGAGGTGGGGCCATCTCTGTGGAGGAATGGCTGTCTGCAAAAGGACATGACTTGATCGGGATGAACAACCCAGTTCTAGACACGGGGTCAGGGGACAGGCCTTAGCTGTAGGCCCAAAGCCTTGGCCTCAGGCCTGCAGCCTTAGCAGCAGGCCTGAGGATGGCATTGTCCTCTCCCTGATCCTGCTTATTTCAGGGTAAACATGTTATTCTAGCCTTTAAGTTTAGTAAAAGGGAACTGTCCTTGGGAACTAAGAGAGTAGTGTTGTGTGTAGAAAGCAACTTTGTATCAATTATATGAAAACTTAAGCCAGGTGGAAGAGAGCCGGTAGCCAACCGTGAGAACGCCTGCTAGCGTATGTATCTGCTGTTTGCCTATTTATATAGGCAAATATTTCACTCTGCTAAATATTTTACTCTATTTTACTCTGCTAAAACTTGCAATAAAGGAGGACAAGCCTACTTATATTGAGACTCCGTCATTACTCCTGGCCCGATTTCCCACTGCGACACATCTCCTTGCACAGCTCCTCTGCACGGGGGTCTCCTCCTGGGAAGGGTCTCCTCCTGGGCTAAACTTTTCTGGCTGCAGGAGGATGTTCATCGCCAGCTCCGTGAGAGCAGCAGGTGCTTGGCTGGATCTCCAGGAATTGGGGGACGGGGATGCGAAGGAGGGTCTCCCTCCATCAATCCATTTCTGCCCTGTGCTGAGCCAAGGATGCTGGAACCCTACTGCTCTCCCGTGCCCACCCTCAAGCACTGCGGAGGGCTGTGTGACTTTCCCATACGGAAAGGACATCTCCAGCCACAAAAAAAGGGGAAGAGAACAAGGAACTCCCTCTGGGAGCACACGTGGATGGGGCAAGGGGAGGGACGGGCGCAGGAGCGGGCGGTAACAGCGAAGGCAGACGAGGATCTTAATGCTTCCTCCCCGGAGCCAAGATGTGAGAATCCGAGGCGGCTGCTCCTCTGCCGTATGTCCCTGTTTTTCATTCTTCTTGCCCAAACTTCGCTGGCATTTGGGAAGCCGGCTGCTGAAGTAGCACCAGCAACCGCGGGGAGCTGCCCCGCATCCTAGAAAGAGGCTGGGCTTATCCCCTGGGGGATGAAGTCACCCCGGGTTTGAGAGCTGAGCGCCGCGCTGCCAGAGCACAGCTCTATCTAGGTCAGCTCCTCCGCTCGCAGCGAAGCCGCCCGGGGTGGGAGGGAGGGGGGGGACGGGGACAAGGACGTCGCCACCGGCCGTGTCTCCACCAGGCGCTGACGTGTGGATGCTTCGAGGAAGGTGACGCCAGGTAAAGGATGCAAAGTGGGGTGGCTGCCGATGGCAGCCGGGCGGGTGGCCAGCCCTTGCCAGCGGCGCCGCCTGAAGACCTGCCTCCCAGGAGAGTGGAGGAATCGTTCCTCCTGCCCTCAGCCTCTCACAGCGGCACACGCCTGTAATTTTAGGAAGGGACACTTCCCCGTGGTCCCCGGAGAAACCCTCAGACACCTCTGGCTTCTGCACCCTGTGCTGCCCCAGCTGGAGGAACGTGGCACCCAGAGGGGCTGGGACATGAGGGCTGGGAGGTCATCGCCTCCCTGGGGTGCTCTGCGGAGGGGTCTGTGGGATGGAGAAGAAGAGGAGAAGGAGGAAGATGGTCTCCTGAGTGCCTCCAGCCCCAGGATCAGGTGCCTTGCTCCCTGTGGCAGCAAGGTGGTGGCGAGGGGGTCTCCCGCACAGTCAGGTCACCAGCACCCACTGCCTGCCAGCTCTGCCTGCTGGCACTGTGCCATGGAAAGGACTAAAGCTGGAGCTGAAAAGGACAAGACTCACAGGGAAAAAAGGTGCAAGGAGAGCGACCGAGGCTAAGGCCATAGGCTCAGGTGATGGAGAGGGGCACCACGATGCGCCTCATCACGTACTGGGGTGGTGGTGTAAGGAGTCGGGGATCCCCCGGCATCTGCTCGTGCTCCAGATCACTTAAGGTACTTCTCCTCATGGAAGATAAAAGTAGCAAGGTATCACCCTGCCCCGTCAGGCGATGGCAGCCGGGACAGCAGCTCAGCACATTGGATTTGCAGCGGGGGAGGACAGAGACCAGACAATCCAGCTCAAAGGGATGAGGAATCTGCCCAGACTAGCGGTTTTCCACTTTGTGACTGCATCGTGCAAACCAAACACCTTGCCCACAGAGATCACGGGTGCCCAGCACTGGCACTTCTGGTGCAATAGCACATGGGGCCAGAGAAGATTTCTCCACGTGGTGCTCCAAGGGCAGCTCCAAGCCAGAGCCCCTCCTGCCTGGGCAGCGCAGGAACGCAGGCTAATGTTGTCCGGACATCAGCACAGACAGATCGGGGTTAATTTTACAGATGGGGGAATGCACGGAAGGAAAGATCTGAGATATGGCACGCAGGGCTCCATAAATAAGGCAGCCTCTCTTGAGTATTTCTGGAGCGGCCAGGGGATCCAGCCACTGCAGGAATAAATCCCCTCACTTTGCACCAAGAAGGAAATTCAATTCCTGAGCCTGCGGGTTAACTTGAGTTGAGTTTGCTCCAGCAGCACCCAGGCTCTGCCCGACCCACGTGTCTGCCCCTTGCCCCCAGGATACCCGGTCACAGCCCCAGCTGGGACCCAGAGCCACCGCAAGGCTCTCCCAACCGGCTGGCAGGCTAACGAGCTCACGTTTCCCTACCTCAGGTCTGGCCCATTGAGCTTATTTCTATGAAATGCATTTCAGAACATAAACCTGCCTTCAGAAAGGAGAAAGAAAAAAAAAGAAAAGAGACCCGGCTCATTAAGAAGACAGACAGCGTCTACAGTCTGAAAGGAACAGCAAATGGCAGCTGCCAAAACCGTCAATGTTAAATGCAGCTGCCAGCAGGGATTTATTAAAAGGTAGTTATACAGCAGCAGCAGCGAACGGCACATCTTGTTCTGGGGTAATCTCCCCTTCCTCTCCCACCTTCGCACAGCTTCCTGGCTCTCATGCATCCAGCCCCGATGTGACCTCCAGGGCTGGCAGCCTGGATGCGCTGTGGATTCCTCACTGCCCCAGTATTTCACTTATTTGGTTCTTTACCTCGATTCCTTCATCAGAATCAAGGAACACAGCTGGATTTGGCTAAAGTGCTGCTCTGGGTGGGGAGAAGGTACCAAGGTACCACCTCTCTGCATGACCCTGCTCTCTGTCCGTGGGGAGAGCCTCCCCGCGCTATCCCGGACAGTAATTAAGCTACAGCCAGGCTCAGCTACGAGAAGAAGCAGGGAGCAGACTCATGCCAGCCAACTTGGGCTTTCCCTTGTTCCTACGGAGGATCTGGGCTCTCTTCCACATGTGAACACCCTACACTAAAATAGAAGGACAAGACATATGGGGAAAGGAGAAAATGGGTAAATACCACCTGTATCGGCGCAAGAAGCAAGGCACGTTCAGCAGAGACCACAGCACCCATGTCCTACTCCCAGCACGGAGCTTGAGCACCTCCAAAATGAAACATAAGTTGGCCCCTGCAGCTCCCCTCTGCAGAGGTCTTTGCTCATGTCTCTCGCGACCTACCTGGTCCTTCCTCATAGGCACAGGACAAGGACTGACTCCCGTCTTGGCCGCCACCCAGCACCACCTCCAACCCCATGGGATCTCCCACCCATACCCACCTCTTTAAGACTGATGTTTGCCGTGTAGACCACATTCGTCCCATCCCTCTTGAAGTGTGAGTGAGGCTTGTCCTTGAGGATGAAGACGATGTCAGCAGGGATGTTGTCCGGGGTGGCGTCCCCTTCTTTGGGGAATGTGATTTTGGTTCCCTCCTTCCAACCCCGTTTGATGACAATATTTAGGATCTTGTCCTCAGTCCGCATGGTCCGGCCATCAGCATTGAGCCTTCTGCGGGTGATCTTCATCCTCTTGGTGGAGCCATGGTAGATTTCTTCCAGGGACACCTTGAGCTCATGGATAACAGGTGGGTCTTGGACCTTCCTCCGTGTGTGCAGGGACTCTTGGTGCCGCCGGTGAACCCCGTTAATGCCATTGAAGCCAAACCTACCGAAGGCACTGAAAGGGTCATCATCATCGTCGATATCCATGTCTTCCTGGTCAAAGCCGTTGAAGATCCGGGAGCGGTTGCTAGCGAAGAAGATATCGAAAGGGTTGGAGCCCCCAAAGAAGGATGCGAAGGTGGCATGAGGGTCTCCATGGTAGGTGTAGTGGCAAGTGTTCCCTGAGCCACCTGAAGAGCCACCTCCAGTTTTGAGACCTGCAAGAGAAGGGGGAAGATGAGACATCAACGCTCCCCTACCACACTGGACGCTGCACTGGGACCTCACTTTCCGGGCAGTAGTGTGGTCTCTGCTGGCTTCAGGCAGCCTTTTCAGCATCTACTAGGGGTGCAGGTCACCCCCTCCAGCCCAGCCACCTGAAGAGAACGTGGGAAAGGAAGGCACCACCCCAAACCATAACACACAGTCCTGCTCCTACATCCAGCAAGTTGAAAATCCATTCAGGTTTTGTCCCTGCTATGCCTACTGAAGTGCTTCTTTTGGTTCTGTCCACCTAATTCATGGCCTTTTCATTTAAAACATTTCCAGCCCAGCCCATCTCCATTTTTTCCCTATGGGGGCAGGTTCCCTTCTGCCCAAATAGCTGGGCTGCACCGAGGGCCACGGTCCAAGAGCATCATGTCCTGCAGGTGAGAACAGGCTTTGAGGCCAGCGAGTGGCTGTGACTCTGGGTGGCAGAGCAGGTGGAGGCCAGCAGACCTCAAGGTCTGGACACGGCTCCCTCTATACACACTGCACAAAATGCCAGGTAAGCTCAAGGCCTGGACATTTCGGCAACCATTTCCATGGGAAAGTCCCCTGCCAGGTCCTGGGCTGAGCCTTATGTCACTGCAACTCCCCCAAAGTTCCAAGCAGCCAAGGCACACGACAAGTGGCCCCCCAAAGAGGGCATACACACTCTGCGAGCTATTTTTGACCAGGAGAGGCCAGGAAGGGTTAAGCCAAGGACTATTTTCAGGGCAGGTCAGTGACAGTGAAGGGCTATTTCTGACGGGCTGTCCCTCCTGCCAGCCGCCCATTGCTCCCCACCCTGGGCACAGACAGAAGGGGGACAAGCACAGAGTGGCCAAGTCTGGGGGCTCTCTTTTCTGATTGAAGTTAATATTCTTGGGGGGTGAAGGAAGGAGGGCTTTCACTTCACCTTGCTCACTCTCATGCATGGGACCCAGAAGGTCCTTGAAATGCTGATCTCCAAAACATGTTGCTCCATGAAAAAAAAAAGGCATATGATGGGAAATAATAAGTGTTGGGTTCCATGGACCATGACTAGTCCAGCAGAGTTTGGCTCTGCTGGAGCACCCCATCCTGCTGCAATGAGGGGTCGATTTCACCAAACCCCTGGCAAGCCCCTGTCCCTAACAGACTGTACAGCCAGGAGGTTTCACCTTTAATCCCGTGACGCCAGTCCCAGCCGGGTCTGATTTCAGGTGCCTGTGGGGAAAGGCTGGTTTCCCAACTTGAGGCAGCCTCTTCTCACTTTACAGGGTGGCAAATCACGGTGCCCAGTGCATCCATCACAGCCCTGACATAACTTAACGGGTCGAGAATTAACCCACCACTGGTTAATTCTGCCTGTGGCTTGTTAGGGGATGCACCTGCCCGCTGGCCCCACGAGAGGGGCTGCCTCTTCCACCCAGCAGCCTGCTCCTGCCAGACCTCCTGCTCTTTTAAGCACCCAAGCCCTGGGCTGATTAATGCAGATGCTATTCCGTGCTCTCCTCGAATGGGGTTGCGCTCTTCCATCTTCGACTAATAAGGCCGCCTGCGGTGGAGCCGCTCTCCTCCTCCTCCTCCTCCCATGCCAACCACCAGACAACAGCAGCCGCTTGGTTTCAAAACAAGGACCTATTACTTAAATTGGGAAAAGCTTTGAATCCTGTAGGTCAGCCCGTACCGGGAACGACAGCAGGACTAGCACCCAAGTGCAGGGGGGAGGGGCAGGGGGGAACCATGGGTGAAAGCAGTACTTCTGTGCTGGGATATTTAGGTCAATTAAAGGGTTGCTCACTAATTACCCCAGGTATGACCCAGGAGGTGAGCTCCTTCCACCTTCACCATCTCAGCTGGCTCCTGGGAGTTTGGGAAGGAGGGCAGGGAGAGCCTGGCCATCTCAGAAAGCAGGGTGGTGGGCTGGAAAAGCACCAGGGAAGAGCGGGTCGAGAAGAGCAGCCCAGGGAAAAGCGGGTCAAGAGGCAATTTCTGTCATCACCAAAGCCTTTTCCCTCCCCAATTTGGGGCTATTAGCCCCATTTCAGGGGCAGGCATGAACCACAGGGAGACCTCCATGCAAAAACACTCCCTTGCCTGTAAAAAACGGTTTTGACCCCACACCCCTGCCTCCAAGCGGGCAGTGCTCATCCCCTTACCTTCCTCCCCATACTGGTCGTAAACAGCTCGTTTCTTGGGGTCACTCAGGACATCATAAGCCTCCGCGATCTCCTTGAACTTCTCCTCGGCGTTGGGGTCTTTATTCTTGTCAGGGTGATACTTCAGGGCCATTTTCCGGTAGGCTTTCTTGATTTCATCCTCGTTGGCGTTGGACTGGATGCTCAAAATCTTGTAATAGTCCTTCCCCATGACGGCGGCGACGCTGCCGGGAGCTGAGTACTTATTCCTGAAAGGAGAAAGACAGCTCTCCGTCAGGTGAACGTCACACCGGGGCCACCAGTGGGGCCACACACGGGACCGGCACGCACTTGTCGCGGAGCCGCTGCTCCCTGCGTCCCACCGGCCAGCAGCACCACCACAGCAGGCTCAAGTCCACGCTTCCCACCGGAGGTCAGAGCCCCAGTGCCAGGACCTGCCCAGGCTCTGGTTTTACCCCACCAAACCCCACGGTGGGGACGGGGAGACTCATTTCCAAGGTTGACGAGGGAGAGGGAGAGCCCAAGCCGGGGCACGGTGTTATTATAGGGGACACGCCACTGCTAACGTCAGGCCAGGGCCACATCCCCGTCCCGTCCCCCTTCCCCCCCCGGGGCTGAGCCAGGAGGGCTGAGCTATGTCTAAATGCAGCTGCTGGCCCTGTCCCCCTCCCCTGCTCCTCTCCCAGCCGGGGACCCGAGCTGGGGTGATGACAGCAGGTTTCTGGAGGCTGGAAGCGGCAGCAGAGACCATGCTGCTGCCTTCACCTTAAAGGAACTTCAAACATTTTGTTCCTGAAAGCAATTGGCATTCAGCTGGAGATAAGCGCCTCCGGTGTGTCAGAACCATAATTTGTATTTAGCGAAGAGAGAACGAAGCCGTTAGACAGAAACATCTTGTGATGGTGGGAGGGCTTTTTTTTTTTTGTTAAAAAAAAAAAAAAAGCCTTACACTTTATAGCCTGACTTGCACTCCCCGAGAGCCCTCAACTACGTCTCGAAGCAAGCCAGAAGCCCAGAGCTCGCTCCCTCCGTCGCTGAGGCTCGGGCCATGCCTTACTAAGGCATGGAAAACCTGGTGGCCATAACCCAAGGAAGGAAAAGGACAGGGCATTGATTCATCCCCCAGTCACGCCGCTGGAGTTACAGAGACACACAGGGAGCAGGCGGAAGAGATAGGGAGGGCAGCTCCTCTGGGTAGAGGCAGAGCAAGCCCCATACTTCTTCAAGGACACTTCCGTCTGCTTCTTGACCTTTGGTTACCCAACAACAAATTCCTGACACGCTCCCCCTCCCACTTCCCAAGCCTGCCTGGTCCCCTGTCCCTCACACAGCAACAGCTCAGTGCTCGCTGCTGGCCCTCCTCTTCTCCAGATGTTGCTCCAGCACCCTCGTTGCTCTATGCCAAGTCCTCCTGCTCACGTCCTGTTCCCCTACTAGAGTCCAGGTTTCATCCCATCCTTGCTCCAAATGCCACTGGGCAGCCCTAGACCACCGTGCCCCTCCAGCAGATGGATTTCTGCATGGGGTATGAGCCTTGGCCCTTTCCTTCATGATCTGACAAATTACCAGATGGTTCCCCCTGGCCCTGACTCTATCCATAAACTCCCAGGGAAGGTCACAGAGGGACCCCCAACAACTACAGCAGCTCAATTGAGGGTGGCTAGGCACCCCTGGGTGCACTGAGCATCCATCTGGCATCCATCCCAAGCATCACAGAATAGTTAAAAGTTGGAAAGGACCTTAAAGACCACCTCGTTCCAAGCCTCCTGCCATGGGCAGGGACACCTTCCACCAGACCAGGTTGCTCAAAGCCCCATCTATTCAAGGCTTGCCTTGGGTCATGCCTCAAGCAATAACCCCTCTGAGGCTGTTGTGGGGGCTGGGAAATCGGCCACCTCGATTCAAACCACCAATTTTTGCTCTTTTTTACCCCAGTCAGGTCCTTTGCTGTAGGTGGGGAGGAAGACTAAGGTACCTCTGAAGGAGTCAGTGAGGGGAGATGGGGGCACCTGCGGACACCTGAGGCATCCTGGGGAGGAGGGGGGAGTGTGTGGAGTGGGGGAGGCGTGGAGAGGGGGTGGGAGCAGGTCCCTGGGGGCGTGAAGAGCATCCGACAGCGTCTCCCGCGGCAGCTCCTGGATGCCAGCACGTTTCTGTACCAGCTCCTGCGCGCAGAGCCGCCGCCGGCACCCAGCCCACGCAGGCGCCGGGGGATGCTCTGTCCCCTGCCCACCTCCCCATCTGCCCTCCCCACCGGGCCGTTGGGGGCTGCAGGAGACCCCAGGCAAGCGGTGGGAGAAGGGGGTGTGAGAGGTAACCTGCCAATCCTCCCCCACACTCCCCCCCCCCCCCGTCCTCCTGCCAAAGGTCACCCCAACACCTCCCCACCCCACAGCAGCCTCTGGTGTGGGGCGGGGGCTCCCCACGACCATCCCCAGGACCTGGACCAGGACTCGGCCCCCCTTGTCTGGATCATGCTGACCCCCCTCCCCACCCCCCCCCGCAATGAGGCGGCACCGAAGACAACCCCGTCACACCCCAGCTTGAGAGACACAGAGGTGACAAACAGTTGTCCCCCCCTCTTGGGGACCACACAGCACTCGGTGCTGACCCCACACACCCCGGTCTGACGGCACCACCAGGACCCCCTCGCCCGGCTGAAACCCCCCAAAAATGCATCCATCCCACCCCGGCAAAACACTGTTGCTCCCCGCATGATCTCTGGTCCTGACCACCGAGGGGTCTTGGGATGCCCACTGGGGGGGGAGGGGGGGGTACGCTCTGCCAGCAGGGGACCCCTGCACCCAGCAGGGATCAGGGAGGGGGGGGGGAAATCTCTGTGCCGAAATGCATCCCGGCGCCGCCGCGTTTTACCGTGCGGGTGAGGACCAGCCGCCAGCGGGTGACCTGGTGGGTGAAGGCACGCTCCGGAGGCGACGCTCACATGCGCGATGATGATGATGGTAAAACACGACTTTGTCCCCACAGAGCCTCCTTCCCTCCCTCCCTCCCACCTCCCCGGGATCAGCTGCTGCCTTGCCACCAGCTCCTCTCTCCCCCCCTTCTGCTCAGTCATCCTTCTCCTGCCTTCCCATTTAACCCCCTCGGGAGCAGGGGAGGTGGGGGGGGAAGAAGGTGGGTTTCAGGGGTGGGGGGGGGGGGAAAGGGGCAGGAGGGGGCGGGCAAGGCCATTCCTGCATGACCATCTCAAACCAGACACCTTCGGACAAGCCACCCAGCCTTGGAGAAAACCACAAGCATCTTCCCCCTCCACCTCCCCCCCCTCCGCCACCACCAGCCCAGCTGAGCCAGCTCAGCCTCCATCCTCCTCTTGCAACCAGAAAAGAAAAGGAGAAAAAAAAATAGAGAGAGAAAGAAAGAAAGAAAAAAAATTAAATAAAAAAATGAAATCTTTGTTCTGGCCCCGCACATGACATCAGCCTGTGAAACCGCTGGATGAGCGCGCCAGCTGAATAGCGATCGTTTGACATAATCCCTCCGCTCGCTCGGCAGTCATCTAAGGGAACAAACCCGCCCCAGCTTGGCTTTGGGATTTTTTTTTTTTTTTTTCCCCACCTCCAAGGATCATGGATGGGGGGGGGGAGGGGCAGGGGAGGGCAAGGTCACGGCAGGACGGGCCCCGGTGCCAGCGGCGTAAGCAGGACACGAGGTGGAGAGAGGCGGTAAACCCGCTCACTTACCGAAACTTTACGAACACATTCAGAGTCCAAGCTGTCATTTTTAAAGGCTCGAGCTTTATCTTAAACATCGCGGCTGTCCGCAGGCGCTGCCGGCAGCTGCCCTGCGCCCGGCCGGGAGGCAGCGGGGGCTGGCAGGGGGTCGGCGGAGAGGAAGGTGCCGGCTCCTGCCGGGGATGCTGCCCCCGCCGCCGCCAAGGGATGCTGGGGTGGCGAGCCTCCCGCTCCAGCTCCTCGGGGCCACCGACAAGGTGGCTCCTCGCCAACCCAGTAGCCACGGTTGCCTCTGACCTCCGCTCCCGGGACAGCTCCGAAAGGGCTTTGGCGGTGGGCGAGCCGGCGTGGGTGCGGGCAAGCCAGGGAGCTGCCGTCCTTTGTGAGCGCACGGGGAGGGGGGACCCTTCAATGGAGTCGCTTGCTCAGCGGTAATTTTCCTTTTAATTGGTTTCCCCGACACTAAACTGCCGGATTAAGACACTTCTGCCGTCAGCTCCAGCATCCTCCCTCCCCGCTTGCCGCAAGGCGCCCGGCCGCCCCGTCACCGTCACGTCCCCCGCGCAGCCCCCGCCGAGGAGCAGGGAGCGCAGCCAGGAACACCCCCCCCACCCCCCCAAAAAAAAATGTCCCCGAAAACCGACTCCGCTGACGCCCAGGGCTCTGCACCCGCCAGGCGAATCGGGGAGGGAGAAAAGTAGGGCGGCAGCGGCGGTGATATGGGAGGGGGGGGAATATTTAAAAAAAAAAAAAAAGTCATTTAACCAATTTGCACATCCCCCTTCGGATGTGCCGGGGAGGGGGGGGGGTGTCCCTCCTGTATCCCCCCTCCCCAGGCACCAGTACTGGTCCCCCAGCTCCGACTGCCATGCTCTCACCCAGAGACTGGGGGGCACCGGGACAGTGCCTCCTCCAAAAAACCTACTTCTGAGAAGTCACCTTCAAGCATGCCAAGGAAATCCAAATGCCACTGCGTCCGTCCCCCCCAGCGTCCCTCACCGTTACTCAGGGGCTGCCGAGAGCATCCTCTCCGGATGCCCCATGCCAAGAAATTGGGGAAGCCATACCAGGAAATCACCCGGCATCCCACCCTCAGCAAGCCGGGCAGGTGACAGCCCCCCAAAGCCCACTATGTCCCCGGGGGTTGGGGTCCCGGTGGCTCACCAGGTAGCGGGCACTGAGTGTCCGGGTGGATGGCGGGGTTGTGTGACCGGGATGGATACGGGGATGGGAGCGGGGTGCGTACCTCTCAGCGCGGCTCCAGAAGAGCAGGATGGCCGGCATGGCAGCGTGTCCCGGGGTTGGGTTAGGGAAGCCGGCGGGAATCTCAGCGTTGCCCGGGGCTGGCAGAGCCACCCGTGCCCGTGGCAGAGCCACCCGTGCCCGTGCCGGCTGGCAGCCGCAGGCAACCAGGCAGCAATGTCATGACTACCCGGCAATGAATCATCCCCTCCCCGAGCCCCCACACACACAGCACCGCCCGCCTCCCCCCCCCACCCCACCCCTCCCCACCCGACAGCCCCACTGGGGTGCCGGCACCTGCGTGGGGAGGGGGTTAACCCTCCCCTCGCTGCCTCTGCTGGCGCTTCCCCCGCTGCCAGCCTGCCTGAGGAAGGGGCTCAAACGCCCCACTTTCCCCCCCTCCCGGGCTTTGCCATCCCTCCCCCCTCA
>JAOTQQ010000019.1:10579972-10595941 GCA_026546715.1 Gallinago undulata | reverse complement strand
TGATGTTGGGGGGCCTGTGGGCCTGCCATGTGGACTGTGGGCCTGCCGTGTAGGGACTTGTGGGCTTGGCGTGTGGGGCCTGTGGGCCTAGAGTGAATCATAGAATTATAGAATCATTTGGGTTGGAAGGGACCTTAAAGATCATTGAGTTCCAGCCCCCCTGCCATGGGCAGGGACACCTCCCACTAGACAAAGTTGCTCAAAGCCCCATCAAGCCTGGCCTTGAACACCTCCAGGGATGGGGCATCCATGACCTCCCTGGGCAACCCGTTCCGGTGCCTCACCACCCTCACTGTAAAGAATTTCTTCCTAATGTTTAAGCTAAATCTCCCCTCTTCCAATTTAAAACCATTGACCCTTGTCCTGTCGCTGCACTTCCTCGCACAGAGTCCCTTTCCAGCTCTTCTGTAGGCTCCCTTCAGATCCCTGCAATGAGGTCTCCCCGGAGCCTTCTCTTCTCCAGGCTGAACAACCCCAGCTCTCTCAGCCTGTCTTCATAGGAGAGGTGCTCCATCCCTCTGATCATCTCCGTGGCCCTCCGCTGGTCCCGTTCCAACAGGTCCATGTCCTTCCTGTGCTTAGGACTCCAAAACTAGACACAGTCTGTTGTGGGTCCTGTGGGCTTGGCATGGGTCCTATGGACCTGGAGTGGGGCCTGCTTTGTGTCCTGTGGGCTTGGCCTGGGTACTGCTGTGGGTCCTGTGGGCCTGTGTTGGGGCCTGGTGTGGGGTCTGGGGGTCTCACAGCGGTCCTGTGAGCCTGGCATGAGGCTGTGGGCCCCCACAGCCATGTGCACATACCCTGGGGCCTACCAGGGTGAGCTCTGCATGGAGCCTGGAAGCCCAGGCTGCTCCCTGGCAGGTGTGCAGGCAGGGTTGTGGCAGGGCTGAGGGAGGCTTTGGGGCTGGGAAGAACCAGTCCAGGATGGGAAGTCTGGGGAGAAGGTTGGCTGGAAGGACTGGGTTGGAGTGTGAAGGGCTATAGGAAGGGAATCTGTCACCCTGCCCTGGTGTGAGGTGGGCTCCTACAGCCGGGCTGCACTGGTTGGGTTGCAGGGCAGCGTGGAGCTCCTTAGAGCCTGTGCTAAGGTGGCACCCTGCTTCACATGGGGCTGTCCGGGATGGAAGGAAGAGTGAGTCCCTGGAGCCACTATGTGGGGTGGTCTGAGGGTGTCTGATGGGAATGATGGTCAGTGTCTGCTTCACGTACCCGGATCAAGCAGAGCCCCACAGTCCTTCTGCAGCAGAGGCTTCCCTTTCTGGGGGTCGACTGAAGCACTTGAGGTTAGGAGGTTATGAGGGATCATCTTGGGATATGCTGTTTTATCACCCACTGGACCCCGAAGCCCAGGTCCTGTGCAAGGCTTAGGGGCTGTGTTTAAAACAGTTCTTGATCTGCTTACGTCCTGGGCTCTGCAGCAGCTGTGGCCAGCTAGCAGGCAAGCTGCAAAGCTGAGCTAAGCATGCTCACAATGCTGTTGCTCTGCAAAGCCCCATCATATGTCCCCATCCAAGGGGGACAGTGTGTTTGGACTTCTGCTGTGTGTGTCTTCCTCCTTGATTTTTCCAGCGTCCCAGTCAGGGTTCTATCTGGACTGAGTTGGCTGCTGGTCAGAGGATTTGTCTGGACCCAGTGTTCTGGATTTTGTCCTGGGAAACCTGCCCATCTCGAGAAACGAGCCTGCCTCATGGACCCCATTGGTGTACCACATTGGTGCAGAGCAGTGATCCCTCTTGGGACCGCATCCTGCCTGCAGACCTGTCCGCAGAGTGAGGCGGGAAGCAGATCCCTGCAGCTCATGGGTGAAGCTGAGCCGTGATATGAATGGTTGCAGCTGTTAATGTGGCGTTTGTCATGATTAGAGGGTGCTTTTGTAACCGCTGCACGCTTCCCCTTGCTGAGGAGGTGTTTGAATGGGGTGCTCTGGAGTCATTTCTGGGTTCGTGGCTCGTGCCGCTTGTCCCACGCCATGCTGGTGCCCTGGGCTTGCAAACGCTTTTTGTTCCCTTTCATCGGCCTTTCATCACCAGGGGCATTGGAGGCCCCGGGGCTGGGGGAGGGGAAGCTGGTGCTGGCTGTCCCTTTGCTCACAAACGATCTGCTTGGTCTGCAGCTTGCCCGGGCACAAACAAGGGCTTTGGTCCAGGGGCTGGATGTGGCCCCTCTGCTGCTGAAAGCTGGGCAGAAGCGGAGTCAGGGCAGACCATGGCCACCCTCCTGGGGCGCAGTGGGTGTCTTAACCAAAACTGCTCCTCCTTCAGAGCCTGTCTGCCTGCCGGCACATCCGCACCCTTTTAAAGACACGCCGGGAAAGTGCAGGGAGGGGTGGCAGGAATAATTAAAGGTATAAAGCTGTTTCCATAGAAGGAACAATTACATAAACTGGCTCTCTTCCGTCTGGGGGAAGAGATGACTGAGGGAGGCATGACGGGGAATAATAAAATCCTGTGTGGTGGGGGGGAAGGTGAGGGGGGAAGGGTTGCTCAAGCTCCTTTCCCATAATGGGGCATCAGTGGAGGAAGAGGCAATGGCACCTCAAGGTGCAAGCACATTTCATGAAGCAGTCTGGCAATTAGATGGCCTTGGGTAGAGGGATGGAGGGAAGGTGTGAGAAACTTGTCTGGGATCAAAAGGCAGTTAAGCAAATTCCTGGAAAGAAAAAGCCACTGAGGGTTGGTGACTGTGCTTCTGGTGTTGGAAATCCCCAGGCTGCAGGAGTGAGGAGCATGGTGTGCTCCCTTGCAGCCTCAGCTCCTCACAGGGCTTTGCCTGTGGGTCTCTGTCCCAAAGAGGATGGGGAGGTGGAGACCCATGGCCGGGGCTGTTCTTTTTTTAAAACATCGTTACTAGGTGTCTGAAGGTCAGAACCGTGGACGAGGGGCCACTGAGCTCTGCAACCTCCTACCTGAGTGCTAGCTGAGAACTGTGTTCCTGGTGGGCACCATACCACTGCGAAGGAAACCTTTTCCTTGTTGCTGCCAACACCTCCTCCGAGCTTGGTCTGGATCTCCCTGCGGCCAGGCAGATGGGGCAGGAGTGAGGAGCACTCCTCGCTGTGGTGCTCCCCCCATCCCCCTCAGACTCCCCCGCTTAGTGTGGCGCGGGGAAGTCTCCGGCGACTGTGGCTGGGTGAGTTGGGGAGATGCATCTGAGGACACTGGGCTTGGCAGCAGCGGGGTTTGTACTCTGTTCTCCACGGCGAGAGCAGCACCCACGCTTTCGGAGCTGTCTCTCCTTCCTGCCTGTTCCCATCCTTGGAGATGCCGCCTGCCTTTTCCAGCACCCTGAGCTGCAGGATGAGGAAAGGGCTGCAAGAAAAAAGATCCATCCCTGTGTTTTTTTCACTGGATTAATGCCCTGTTCCCTGCTTGCTTCTGACCTGGCTGTGGTCTGAGACTAATGCATCTCTGAGAAGATGCTGGTAGGTCACCTCCCAGGTCAGACTTGGGTCTTGGTTCCTACTGAAGCTGCTGTCTGTGCACGCGAGCTCTGCCCTAAGGACATAGGGACCTTTTTCCTCGGGGCTCATTCAGCTCTTGGCATGTCCCCCAAGGAAACCACTAAACCCAAGTGGCTCTCACTAGCTCCCAGTCACCCTGACTTTGTTGGAAGTGTCAGTATGCAGTGGGCTTGTGCCTGCCCAGCTCAGACCTTGGGATAATCCAGATGGGAATGGTCCCAAGGAGGTCTCGTGCTCCAAGCAGGATCAGCCACAAGGTCAGAGCAGACTGCTCATGGCTTTATCTAGGCTGACCCTGAAAACCTCTGAGGACCATGATGGCACTGGAACAGCTTGTTCTAGCAGCATGTCCCGCATCCCAGTGGCGCTGCGTCTCAGCAGAGCCTGCCCACCCTCCAAGGGCATGCCAGAGGAAGGGGGTGGATGCTGCTCTTAGCTGTAATGATGGTGTTCGTGGCGTTGGGTTTGTCCTCCCTGGTTAGGGCTGAGGACGCCGGCCGCTGCCGCCCCCCTGCCAGCACGCTGCCGCTCAGCGCTCCGCACCTGCGGGGGTGGCATAATGAGCCGTGTCCTTGCCTCAACCTGCCGCTTCCTCTCCCGGCAGCGTCTGTGCTGCCAGCTGGGTTATTTTTTCTTTTCTTTTTTTTTTTTTCTCTTCTCTTTTTCTTTCTTTTTTTTTTTTTTTTTCCTTCCTGCCTCTATTCTCGAGTGGTTCCCAGCCGGTGCTGGCACGCAGCCCTTGCTGGAGACCTCCTCACGGGTTGACCTTTGCAAACCCCCTTGGATGAGCACACCGGGGCTCTCCTGCTGCCCACATCGAGCATGTGGGGGAGATGCAAGCGGCTTTGTGCGGCAGTGGGCAGTGGTGTGTGGGAGGACTCGGTCCTCTCCAGTCCCCTGCTGTCCCCACCTGTGCTTGGACTTTGTTGGAGTGGCCAAAACCTGGAGGCAAGAGTGAGTGGGAGGAAAGGGCAGTGTGGGAGATGATGCAGTGCTTTCTGGGACAGAGCATTGAGTAAAGCAAGGCTCCACCAGGCAGATCCTGCCTCTGGACACCTTGGTTTTGCCTAACCTCCCTTGCTGGCTCGTACTCTAAAATGCCAAGATGTGGGTCTAAACTGGGTGCAGAGAGTCTGGGCTGGCAAAGCCCCACATGGGAGCCCTGCAAACCCTTTGCTGAGCAAGTGATAGAGAAGAGGCAGTGTCCCCAGCCCAGCTGGTGGATGCCGGAGCACAGCAAGTTGTCCCCCCTTGCTGTGGAAATTGGTGGCAGGCATGGGGCTCAAGTCCTGAGTGGCTGAAATCCAGTTGGGATACTCCCTGTCAAGACAGAATGACGGTAGCTGGGAGCCAGCAGCACCTTTTCAGCCCTGGCATCCTCTTTGCTACCCACCTGCAACCTCCTGCGTTCTCCTGGGAAGGAGGCCAGCAGTGCTGGGAAGCCCAGATAGCATCAGTCACCCCTGGGGACCTGTCTGCACGTGGAGGCATGCACTGAAGTTTGGCTTGGCTCCGTTTCAGCTTCCAGCCTTTGCTCTGCTTTCCTCAGCAAAGGCGCCCTGTTGTACTTGGTGGTTTCTCCTAGGGATGGCTCTCTCCAAGGGATGTTTTAACCAAGTTATTTCCAGTCTGCATTTGAGTGCCAAGCGCATGGAGCTCTTTTAGTCTCTCCAGCTACATTGTCATTTGGGGAATTTTGGCCTTGAAATGCATTCAGAGTCCCTGCTTTCCAGGGCAGAGGCGTCCAAGGGTGTTCCAGCAAGGGTGCTGACCCTGAAGGTCACAGCTGGAGGTGGTTAGTGTGAAGGCTGGAGACAAATTCTGCTGCCTCTATTAGAAGTGTGCTCATTTGATACTTTTCCTTTCACAGAAGCACTTGACGTCTAATCCTTAAGTTGCTAAATGAGCTGACAGTAGCAAGATGTGAAGGGTTCATCAGGACACAAAGTGGTACCCAGCTGGCTGCTGTAGGAAGCTTAATACCTCTGTAATGCTACCAAATTTATGACCTTTTAAAAAAAACAGGACCTGGGAATTGTCTGGCAAGGAGGGTTTTCTGGGAGAGCAGGCTTGTTTGGCTTTATTCGGGTCTTGCCTGATCTCCATTGCCTCCCAAACCTCCTTCCCTGTGACTACCCTGGCCTGATGGGTGGTGTTGCTCAGGATGCAGATGATCTTCTACTGGGGACAGAACACTCCACTGGTGCCACAGCAGTGGCACATCACTTCTCTCCCTGTACATAGCCCATAAGTACTAATCCCTCTGATTTGCTGCTTCCCGAGCATCCCAGCTCCCTAGCCCAGTAGGATTGTGGATGTTGGGTGGCTAAAGCTGTAAAGATGTCTTGCCCAGAAGGCAAGGGAGGGAGATTTCCAGGCACGCCCTCCAGACTGCTGGAGGGTGCTGAGGTGCCCAGCATATCTTGTCTTTGCAAACAGAGATGTGTAGGGCTGCCTGGCCTTGAGTGTCTCGGCTTAGTCTGGTGGGGCTGTGTGCTTGCCAGCCTGTGTCCCTGCCGTAGGGCAGTGTGCCAGACCTGTGGTGGCTCTGTGCATCTCCAAGGGGCTTCAGGCTGCCTGCCAGCAGGATGCCCATCTGGCAGGGAACAGCCCTGGCTGGAGCTTTTTGTGGGGAGTTTGAGACACCAGCCAGTGTTGAGGTTGAACCAGTAGGGGATGCAGTAGTGAGTGAGCTGGGGATGCTGTTAGGGACTGGCTGAGCATCTGGTGCCCTGTCTGGAGGCTGGAGCAAGGGTGCTTTTCCTCTGTGCCTGTTCCTCTCTCAGAAGTGGTATGTGGGGACATGGGTGGGGAGGGGGTGGTGTATGTAGGGGCTGGTGGTTAACAGCATGTTAGGAGTCACCTGTGTATCTGGCAGGGAGGGTAGGCCTTGGAGATGTCTGTTTAGTCTGGTTTCTCTATCTAGGTGGCCATCGGTGTATGATCTGGGCACATTCATCCTGTCCTGCCTGGCAGAGATGTCTGTGTTGGCTGCTCTGTGCTTGGGCTTCTGCTGGATGTGTTGCTCCTTGGGGAAAGGAGATCGGTCTTTCCCAGGCAGCCTTGAAGGCATCCACTGACCTGCTGTTCTGCTGCTCCCCGTGCGTGCTTGGGATGAGGTGAGGCCCCTGCTCATCACCTGCATCACTTGCCACATCCCTCTCTGTAACGCTGGCTCCAGAGGACAACTGGAGAGCAGAGACCCCCGAGTTCTCCTCTCAAACCACACCAATGGACAGGGCAAGGGGTGGCTGCTCCCCATCACCCACAGAAGCTTCCCAGGCAGCCCCATGAGCCAGGGCCCCGGAAGGACCTGATGCTCATCAGGCTTAGGATGTACTAGGGAATACTAAGGTGTCTGGAGGCACTGCACAGCTGGCCAGCTGTGGGGCCACATCCGGAGCACTGAGGCTCTAATTTCCAAAGCCACGTCCCGTTGCCCGTGGTGAGGGTTGCAGAGACGATTCATCCTGGCATGTGGTGCCCGGAGCTGCAGCAAGGCACAGGATAGAGCCGGTCGTGGTTGTCTCCAGCTGGATCATCACTGAAGCGAATACGTCTGAGCCTGGTTGGGGGATGGCAGCGGGTTAACGTGAAAGCGAGAGTTGGCAAACGCCACCCTCCCATTTGCTGGAAGAGCGAGCAAAGAGGGAAAAGTTACAGCGCCGCGTAATGAGGGAGCAAACGAGGAGAGCAGCAGCATCTCTGTGTGAGAAGGGGCTGGAAGAATTAACGCTTAAGAAAAATACCGCCCCGAACTGATTCCCCGCTTCGCTTCAACCTTTATTGAGGGCAGCGGCGCTGGGTGTACAGCCCCGAAGGAGGGTGGGGAGTGGGAGGGAGGCGGGGAGCAGAAATTGCTGCTGCTGGAGGGGAACAAAAACGCAGAGCGTGCCGGATTTGGAGGGGGGGTGGGGTGGGGGTGGGATGCTGCACCACGGGCCCTGGGGTTGGTGACGGTGGCAGGGCTCCTCTTCAGCAAACCACCCTCTTCATAAGGCATGGCTGGGGCTGGAGAGCTATTGAGTGACCCTTGTTCATGAAGGAGAGCCTGGTGTCAGATTCTAGGTAGGGCTGAGGGAAAATGAGAATATTCAAAGTCAAACAAGGGGAAGAGCAGCCAGCGAGGGGGCACGTGGGGACAAGGTGCATGCTCTGGGCTGCGGGCGTCGGTGCTTCTGGTTCCTTGAGGTGTGTGGTCAAGTGCCCACCTCCTTGGGTTGCATCCACGCTGCAAGAGACCCTCCCCATCCAATGCAGACGTTGGCACGATCAGAGAGGGGAACCTGAGCTGGGCTTCTGCTCAAGGGGAGGGAGAAGAGGAGCGGGGACGTGTTGTGACAGCCGACCAGCCTGGGTGCCAGGATAGGGTTGGGACAGGGGGTCCTGGACGGGGTGTGATGCCACGCTCATGGGTGCTGCACCAGCCGCCCTGGCTGCCGACGCCGCACGGCAGCTTGGTGCTGCTGGGAGGCTGCCAGATGAGGGGGCGGGGGGTGGAGATGGGATGTTTTCTCCAGCACCTCGCGGGACTTAAAAAAAAAACCCCAAAACCCGAAGTTATTCTAGGAACAGAAATGAGCTGAATCTGCTCCATCCCCCTGCTCGGTGTGGTGGCTTGTCCCACACTCGGTTGCAGTTGCATAAGGACGTGCCGGCAGAGCAGGGTCACGCTGGGGAGCAGGCAGGCTGCAGGCATGGCTCTGTGGGTTCCGTGTGCTCTGAACCCCTACATGGAGAGTGTGTCAGATGTGTGCACACGCGTGTGGTTGAACGTTGCATCTGCCTGTGGTTGCACATAGGCATGTGCTGTGAGGTGGCATGTCACAGGGGAGCTTTTGCCAGGTAACCACCCCAGGCCAGACCCTCCAGCTTGGCAACGGAGGCTTCTGTCCACACTGTCCCGGTTTGAGGTAAAACTGAACCATTCTTTGTGTTCTGTAATTTTACATTTTAGTAAGGCCTCCTCTAACTCTCTGAAATTAACAGCATTTTGTGGAGAAAACTGCTCGTTCTCAAGATGATAAGGCCAACGTTTGTGCTACATGCCAAGGAACGGTATGCAGAGAGGCCTGTGCTCATACTTATTGCAATAACAACCAAGGTCAGCTGATTTTCGTTATTTGCCCTTTGTGTGTGTGTGTATTTGTTTTTGTCAGAGTTAGGTTGGACAAGATGATCTTGAAGGTCCCTTCCAACCTAGAAGATTCTATGATTCTATGATGATTCTAAAGTAGTTTAGTTTGTTCTAAACTGCTCTCTCTTTCTCCTTGTCTCTTCTTCTCCTCTCTTTTGGGGGGAGAACGGCCATCTGTCAGCCCAGTTGCAGTGATTTTGGCTGAAACCACGACACATGCACATCCCTTGTGGAGGTGGCCACTGGGCATGCACACATTGCATGCCATGCACATGTGTGTCCCTTGTGACATGCTGTGCTGTCCCCTATGGTGCTCCTGCCACGTCCTGCTCAAGGTTCTGGGGATGGAGGGACCCATCTGGCCATGGTGAGGGGTTTTTGCTACGGCAGCATCCCAGGTAGAGGGATCTCTGCTGAACTAGGGGGGAGAAATGCTGCTGGGTATGCTTCTGTATGTGCTAAGGGGACTTCTCCCACATGAGAGTCTCTGGATTTGGGACCAATAAATGGCAGGGGGGACTTTCCCCCCCTCCCCCCCCCTCCCCTCCCTCCCCCCCACTCCAGGGAGTGTGGGTCACCACACCACGCCACGAAGGGGGTCACTCACAAAATTTGCTGAAACCAGGGTTGCATGGCTGGGCGGGTGCGGGCTGTGCTTGCATTTATTTCGGAGCGGGTGGTGAAGGGGGTGGCTGGAGGGGGGATTCCTGGAGGGCGTAGGGGTGGGCGCACCCGTCTGCCGCACATGCCTCCCCGCGCGTATGTTTGCGTGTACGGGCAGAGCTTCCGGAGAGGGTGAATGAATGAGGCAATTCATTATTTCAGGCGCTGGCTCTGGCGAGGCTTTTCCTTTAGAGGCAGGCGAGCGCCGGCGCGTGGGCTCCTGCCTTGCGTATGCGCGTGGGCCCCTGCCTGCGTGTGCAGGTGGGTGTCGAGGGGGCTTTGGGAGATGTTTGCCACGTCAGGGAATTCACTCCGGGGGCCGGCCTGCGCCCCCACCCCGCTCGCTGCCTCGTCTGCTTGGCGCAGCGTTGTGTAACTTCCGATGCCCTGCCGGATCTCCTTGCCTGGCAGAGAGGGATGCTCCAGCCACCCTCCCTGCCCACTGCTGGGGATACATCCCCCAGGGCTGATGGGGTGAGGGGGGCGGCCCTAATGTCCCCCCCTACCTGGGGATGCCGGTGCCTTTCCTCCCTGCTGCAGAGGGGGGCTGGCCCAGAGCAGCAGGCAGACAGAGGGATGACTGGCAGTGGGGTAAAAAGCCCTTGGCAGCTTAAAAGCAGAGGGACTATTTTTCTGTGCTTCCCAAATTTACAGCCTTCAGACAAGGTGTTTGCTCTGGGAGAGGTAAAGGAGGGTATGGGTCTTCTCCCACAGGGGACACCTGAATGCAGGCGCAGCTCCCTGGGTGCCTGGGGAGAGGACCTGGGAGAGCCAAGCTGAGACCCAGCAACTCATGTCATGCATTGCTGGGCAATGGGGAGAGGAGATGAGGCTGGCAGGACCCTGCAGCCCATTGGATGTTCTCAGGGAACACGGGGCAGCTTTGCTGCTCTGGGAAGCAGGGGGACGGTCGGGACAAGGGGATATCCACCTGGCATTTTTGTCTCTTTTCCTGCAGCCGCGTTGCCATGCTGGTACAGCCGTTTCCATGCTGGTACTGCTGTTGCCAGGCTACGCTGAGGGTGTCAGAAGAGGATGTCAGGTTGCTTTGAGGGTGAGGAGATGGGAGATTGAAGCTGGGGTGGTGCTGTGGCCTCTCAGTCCCACCTCACTGCCAGCCCAGGGATCTGCCAGGCATGGGCCGGCTGGGAGGGCACCAGGCAGTGCCCATGGGAGCTGGCAGTCCCCAGGGCTGGGTTCTGGTGGGTCACTGGCCTTGCAGAGATCCCCTGGTGTTCCTTGGCACTCAGGGTGCTGGAGGGGTGACCTGACAGCAGTCCAGTATGTCTGCAGTGGTGTTTTAGCAACTGGGTTTATAAAATCATCAAATGAAGCCAGGATTATTTGACAAGCCTTGTTGAACACACAGGCCTGACATCACACTGGGTTATAGCCCCTTCCTGAATTTCCTTTCCTGCACCATCCTGAACTGTGGTCTCAAGGCCTGTAGGTGTTCTGCTGATGGGGTTTGTACCCAGCCTCATCCCCACTCCCTGGCCATAACATACACATTTCAATTCTGCCCTTGAGGTACTTCCTGTCTGCAAGTTTTGGGGGCTTTCTGGGTTAGAGATGATGCTCCCCTTGCAAACACCTTCCAGGGCTGGGAGGTCCAGAGGGCGTGCAGGTTCCTCAGCTCTGCTCCCCATGTGCGGAGCAGGCTGGAGGCTCCCATGACTTCACCTGCCAGCTGGGTTGGGATGTCTGTGCCCCAGTTACGATGCAAAAATGTTGGCAGAGCAAGGAGAAAAGTTGCAACATGCAGATCAATGAGGTAGGGTGGCCCAGCTGAAGTATCAGCGGGAGTTGTGGCTTTCTGATTGACCTGCTCTTCTTCATCATGCTGTCAGCCCCTGAAGCACAGGGGTCCCCAGGAGTTGAGTTTGGTACCTGTTGGCTGTGGGAGTGGTTCATGTGATGGGATCCCTCCTTTCTCAGGAAAAGGGAGTGTCCCCAGAAGATGCTGAAACCAGGAGCTCAGCATTCCCTTCTCCTGCCTTACATCTTTCTTGTGCGCCGTGTCCTTAGATGAGAGCTCTGCTGTACTGGGCTGTGGCTCAGGAGAGATGCCACACAGCAGGGCTTTTTTTTTTCCGCCTTTCTCTCTCTGCCATTAAAAAGTGACCTTGTGGGCACTGAGGCAAATTTTTGCAAGGCCAGCACTCGCCTGTCCCCCAGCAGCTGGCCCAGCGCTGCATGGTGCATCCCGTCCGCAGGCACGGGGCTGTCCCCGGTGTGGGAGCGACGTGACCCCAAGACCAGCAGAAATAGCTGGCACACATAGCCCGCTGTCAGGCTGCCGGCGTGTGGTGGGAGGGCAGGGACGGGGCTGTGCCTGCCTGGGGACCTGCCCTGTGCAGGCAGGCAGCTGCTGGCTTTTTCCATCCTTTGGGAATGCTGGCTGCCCTGCAGTGCTAATGGCAGGTCCCCCAGTCAGCGCCTGGCTGTGGGGATGGGGCCAGGGCAGGACCCATCCTCTCCCGTGGCTGAAAGTTTTGTTGTTTTGTTGTTTTGTTTTTTTTTTTTTCCCCCCAAAAGTGAGGCAGCAGCTCCTAGTCCCCCAGCTCTTGTGCCATTTCTCACCAGCCCGGTACCCGGTGTCCCTCCGGCATAGAGGGGGGAGCGCTGCCAGAGCATCCCACCCAGCCTCCACCCATCTCCTTCCAGCGCCCCCCTCCCTCCGCCCCCACGCTCCAGCCTAAATAATTCCTCCTCTGCCTGGCGGTGTGCAGACTGCTCTCCTGTCCTTCCCTTAGTCATCGCTCAGCCGAGCGAGACAGATATAGTTGCCTGCGGCTCCTGGCGGATCAGTCACTCCAGCCCCCGGATCGTTTCCCTGCTGGGTCGTGGGGTGCCCCGTGCTGAACACGAGGTGCCTCCCCCTTTTTACTACACCCCCCCCCTTTCCCCCCCGCATCACTGCCAGAGACCCTAAACCCCCGCACGGGGAGCGAGTGCCCCGTCAATGCCAAGTGGGCTGGCGAGTGACCCAGGCGGGGCTCGGTGTCCCTCTCCGGCTGTGGGCTGGGTGCCTCTGGCTGTGCCAAGCGTGGAGCTGGCTTTCTGGGGTGGCTTGGCTCCAGCTCCCTGCTTTCCAGGTACCCTGGCTGCTTTCCTCCTTCCCTGGCCAGCCAGGGTACGCCTTGGCCCCGTGGGCCTCCCAGATTAGTCCTGGACTGATGCCTGGTTACTGGTGTTCCCACAGGATGCCTGGAGACGGGACTTTGGGGGTGCAGAGGGGGCTCTGTGTGCTGGCTTTTGGGTCCAGGATTGCATCTCAGTCAGAAGGGGGGGTGCTGGGCCACGCAGGGACACGTGTGGTGCTATACAGGTGTCCACCGTGGGGACAGTTGGCGTCTGCTCTGGTGCCAGGGCTTGGATCTGCACAGCCAAAATGGGAGGGCAGGTCCTGCCCTTCGTAGCACCCCAAAACCATGTCCCTCCCTGTCACCCCACCACCCCAGCCCTGGTGCTCCACAGTGGCTCCTTGGGGGCCAGCAAGGTGCAGGTGGCTGTGGAGAGGGGAACAGCGGGGACGTGGCAGCCCCAGGGACCCCAGGGCTGGGGCCGCTGTCCCCACTGCCACCTCCCTGGTCCCATTGCAGGTCCAGGGCCATAGGTTCAGGGTGGTGCAGAGGGAGGCATCCGAGGACTTGCAGCGCTAACACCATGCTCCCGAGTGGCCTCGCAGGGAGGCAGGAGAGAACCCGGACACCCTGGCTGGGTGCTGCGTGGGTTGCCAGGATGAGTCACACAGCAAAGCTGCTGCGGGGAGCAAGATGCTCGCTGTGCCCGGTGCCACACTGTGTGTCCCCCACACCCTGCCTCATCCCGGGGCCTCCCCTGCACCCCTGTCACAGGCAGCACCCCGTGTCCCTGCACATGGCCGTGCTGCGGGGAGGGAAGCGGGAAGGAGCCTGCCGGGAACAGAAGGCAGCGTCTGGCAGCCCCGCGCCGTGTCAGGGCCACCGAGCCGGCGGTGTGGGGGTGGAGGGAGCTGGCGGCACAGCAGGAAGCCATGCACAGCCCCCCTGCGTGGGCTCCCGTGGGTGGCCCGGGGCCCACACATCATCCCGGGAGAGGAACATGCTGCCTCAGTGCTGGAGTGCCTGCCGGGGTCATGTCCTGTGTCCAGGCAGGTCCTTCTGCTGCTCCTGGCAGTGTGCGAGGGGAGATGCTGGGGAGGGGGGCACACCATTTTCCCACACTGGCCTGGTGTGGCTCCCTCCGGGGTGCCCTGTGGGCCTGAGAGGCATGTGGCCAGTCCCAGCAGGCACGGGTGGGCATCACTGTCCTTACCCCTGTCACCGTGCTGGTGCCTAGCTGCATTTCCATCACTTGAGCATCCTTTCCAGCCCTGCAGCAGTGCTGGATGTGGACAGACCCCATGGCTGCTTGGGGGGTGCGGTAGCTCTGTGCAGGGGAGGGGGTGCTCAGGGCTCCTGCCAGGGAACATGGAGAGGAGGGGGCTTTGGCTTCTCACGTATCTCGTAGGAAGGTGTGCTGGACCCAGAGGAGCCCTGGGTTGGTCCCTCTACTCCAAGACACCCAGGGTCTTCTGACTCTTGAGTGCTGCAGGGGAGGGAGCCCACCCCAGACAGCAGGAATCTGGGGCTGCCCGGGCTGGGTCCCAGCTCCTCACACAGGGTGCATGGCCCAGCACTCTCCAGCCACGGGCCATGGAGGAGGAGGGTGTTTTGGGGCAGAGGCTGGGGTCAGAGCCAGGTTTGGGGCAGGAGCGGGAAGTCACAAACCACTGTACAAAATGGGGATTGAAGTGGGGCCCTGCGTCCCTCCTCCCTGCGTGCTCCCGTGGCTGTGGGACGGGTGGCTGGGCGTGAGGGTGGAGGCATGGCTGGTCTGGGGATGCCAGCCCGTCTGTTCCACTGGGACGGCCCATGCCATCCCACGTCCCCATCCCCGGTATGGTGGCCAGGGATGGTTGTGCAGTGTGCAGGTCCCACGGTGCCACCGCCTGCTCCTGGCGCGGCGCAGGGGTGACACCCTGTGGCCACCTCTGTGCTGGAGTGGGGATGCGCGCTGCTTATGGCTCCTTGCACCCCTCACCAAGTCCCCTCGACCCTCACTCTGCCTGGAGGACTCCTTAGAAGGTCCCTCTAAGGACCCTGGCTTGGGGTTGGGGGTCACCGGTGGGTGGTCCAAACTCCTCATACCAGCTCTGTGCCCCAGATTCCCTCAGCTTCTCCCCCTCCTCATCCTGCTCGTGTCTGGGTGGATGCTGCTGAACAGGGACACTTGTCCCCGCGCTGCATGGTCGCTCCTGGTCTGGCCTGGAAGGAGAAAGAGACTTGGGGCCACCAAGGGGGGTAGTGCCTCCAGGTGCTGTGACTGTTGCTGTCACTGTCACACGCTGCCCAGAGAACCCCCTTTTGCTGTTGGTAGTCCCTGGATGGTCCTGTGGCAGTGATGGGATGGGACCCTGACATCTTGCACCAGTGATGGTCGGGTGCTCACGGTGACACCGTCTCAGCCCAGTGGGTCACCCCTGTCAGCCCCCCAGCACATGTCCCCAAGGGTTGACTGGCTCTGGTGTGGGTCTCCTTTCTATCACCTCCTCTCTGGGACGCACCAGACCAGATGGGACCTGGCCAAGGCCAGGGGAGCCCCCAGCGACATGCAGAGGTGCCCGGGCTTGTGGGAGGCTGCTGGGGGGTACAAACCTAAGCACCCATCGTTCCTTCAAGCAGAAGTTTTTTAGGGGGTGGGGGGCAGCCGTCTGCAATGGTCACGCTTCCCAGCAGAGGGAGCAACCTCCCCGCAGAGCGGCGACACTGCTCCCCCCCCGCCCCCGACCACCCCCCTCACATGGGACAGCACCCTGAGTGGCAGCACGAGGTGCTCCTTGGGGACCACCTGGAAGAAGGGCGGCCGATGCTGTGACTACTGCAGAACCCAACACCTGAGTTGGAACTGCTCCCCCCACCCCCAGCGATGCTGCCCCTGGCCCCAGGCTGGGTGTCACTGGGCTGGAGCTCTAGGTCTGGGACATCCCCGCCCTGAGAAAGCAGCCCCACAGGGATCAGAGCACCCACTGGGTGGGTGATGGACCTGGGATGGCAGACCCTTGGGCTGCCTGGACACTATTGCTACAGCATGAATTTACCACCCCTGGGATTTCCATTTTGGAGAGGGGGTGGTGGTGGTGGGGTCAGTTGGACAGCCAGTTCCTGCCCCAGCTTTAAATCCTGTGGGGTTTAAGGAGCATCCCCATCCTTTGGTGTGAGGCCCCTAGGACTTTCAGTGGGGAGGTTTGCAGCAACGTTTGGTGAGAAGTTTTCACAGGCACTGAGGGGAGATTTGCACCAGGATTCAGGGTGGTGAGGAGGTTTGCACCAAGCATTTAGGAGGGCAGTCTGCAGGCCGTGGAGGCTTCCTGGGGACAAGGTGACATTCCCCCTGAGGTCACCAGTTTGAGAGGAGCAGGTGGCAGCTTAGAGATGCCACAGCACTGCTTTGCACGTTCCCCCTACCATGTCCTCCTGGTCCTTGCCTAGACCTCCAGGCTTGCCCGTGCCGAGGCACAGCTGGCTGGGTCACTCTCTGCCTGCCTTGGTGGCCATTCGCTGGGGACCTGCAGCTGTGGCAGCAGAGCATGCGTGCCAGGCAGCTGGCACCGCGGTGGTGACAACACAGCCCTGCGGGACACAGGCCAGCCTGGCCACCTGTGGCCCTCGTTAGCCAGCTCCCC